>OY755186.1:8523952-8993592 GCA_963576735.1 Bedellia somnulentella | reverse complement strand
AAAAACATTCTATTTTGGGCACAAAAAAAAACATTTAATAGCTGTAGGTCGCAACCAGACCTTTCAGCACCCGAGTATAACACATAGAGTTTACCTACATTAATATACTTAAGGATATAAATCCCAATAAAGGTTGGACCGGGCTTCAGAATTAAAAATCCCACCAAAAACATTTTAAATGTAAAAAATGTTAGCCAAGCAAATACAATACAAAAATTTATAATATGTTAACTAAAAGACTTCGCAGACAAAAGGATTGATATCTGAATGGTTGCCAAGCACTGCAGATAATCCTGAAATACAAAGTAGATAACAAGTTAAATTAAAGTTTTGATTTAACTTGGCTCGTTTCCACATACGAGTTATCTTGATAATCAACTTATCTGCTAGGTACATTTTAATTTGATTTTGTGGTGAAAACTAGCCAAATTAAATCAAAACTTTAATTTAACTTGTTATCTACTTTATTATTTTTTCTTTACTTTACTTTATTTCAGGACTAGCTGCCCCCACAGACTTCGTACTGTCAAAAGTGTAGACTTTCACGTCGTCAAACTGAAATATTTAACTGACCTGTTGAGGGTCATGCGATGAGAAAAAAGGTGTTTTTCATAGTGTCCTCACAATTTTTTCACTTTATAAATTTTAAGTTTATAAGTATAATAGTTTTGGCTGAGCATTGATTCTTAGTCTGTTTAACCATTTTTAAGAAAATTTATTGATCTCTTAATTTTTCTGGGATAAAAAGTGTCATATTGTGTTAATTGGGATCATTATCTGGCTTCCTGTAAATTTTATTTTAAATACGTTCTGTGAATTAGTTTTCATTTAGCTACAAACACACAAACATCTAAACTTTCACATTTATAATATTAATAGGATAAGGCTTAAACATAAGCTTCTCGCGAAGGTGACCTCGCTCGCCGGCCAGCGCAGCGTCTTGTCTTGCGCTTCATGCACGCGTGTAAATTTTGTTACGGAGTAATTTAAAAATTGTATTATCTTCTAAGATGTTTATTTAAATTAAGTGATGTCAAGGACAATTTTGTTCTCAATTAAATACTCTCAATCAACAACATATTTATTTCGATAAAGATTAATATTATGTTGATAAAACATTATGGCAATTATGCATTAAATTCAACCAAATTTATTTACCATAAAAATGGTTATAGTAAGTGAAACTTAAAAGTTAGACATATACTGTCGCGGGCATTTTTTTAGATCATTTGAAGAGAAATAATTCTTTAATACATTTTTTTTGGGTAACTTAAACCGTTTACACAGCGCACACAACGGAAGCCTTAGTATGAATAATTATCCCCGTTTTTGCAACATTATTCGCTGATAGTTTGCACCTGTTGGTCGCAGCGTGATGATATATAGCCAATAACCTTCCTCAATAAATGGACTATCCAACACAAAAGAATTAATTTAATGTTTTTTGACATGAATTCCTCATGTGGGGATTATTACTCATAAATAAAAGATGTTATTAAAGGAAAGAAAAATTTCGACACTGGCGGGGTTCGAACCCGCGACCTTCGGGTATACGCCCCCGTCGCTCTGCCAACTGAGCTACAGTGTCAGTTGGCATCCAGCGCGAAATTTCTCTATCCTTTGTTTCTTTTTTACACGTTCAAGTAGTGTTTGCGTTTCCTACCTCCGAATTTAACTAATTCGGACGGCTTTCCTTTCTTTCTTTAATTTCTTTCCTTTAATAACATCTTTTATTTATGAGTAATAATCCCCACATGAGGAATTCATGTCAAAAAACATTAAATTATGTGATAGTTAGGCGTTTCCAACATTTGCATTCTATCTGAAAAGGTAGACAAGTGGCCGTCCGAATTAGTTAAATTCGGAGGTAGGAAACGCAAACACTACTTGAACGTGTAAAAAAGAAACAAAGGATAGAGAAATTTCGCGCTGGATGCCAACTGACACTGTAGCTCAGTTGGCAGAGCGACGGGGGCGTATACCCGAAGGTCGCGGGTTCGAACCCCGCCAGTGTCGAAATTTTTCTTTCCTTTAATAACATCTTTTATTTATTATAACCATTTTCTCCGTTTTCAGATTTTTTCCTTTGTTAATATTTGATCACCGACCTGGATGCCGAATTTCAACTTCCTGGGATATCTGGAAGTGGGTTAGCTTTTTGATCTATATGTCAGTGAGTCACTAAAAAAATCGCGATTTTTGGACGTTTATATCTTAATAACCCTTTGTTATGTATTTATGGAAATTAGGCTACTAGTTTGTATCCTTGATATCAACAAATGAGCCAAATTTGGTTGGTTTATGTTGATTAGATTTTGAGTTATGATGGTGTAAAATGTCGCTCTAAATGGTTCGTGTAATATACACATATACGGTGCGCGCTCGCCGCCTTGGCTTGGCTTGACGCACTGCCGTGCGTCTTGATTCTCCAGCCACTATTGAGTGTTGAAGTTGAGTGAAGAAATAATTGTAAAATAAAGTTTATTGGTTATGGGTCGCCTACCACATTGTCCAAACAGAAGAAGAAGAAGGAAAAAAATTATTCATAACTAAAGGCACACTTTAAACACACAACAGACATTTAAAACAATAAGCTTATAATTAAAACCACAAAATTAATCATAATTAACATTAAACAAAAAAGAACGAATAAACTTATGTATATCAATTTAATATTTTCCATTTAGTGCCCCTCAGGTATGAACTGGTCACTGACTCAGCATAATGCTACCGATGCGTTTAGAACAACAACGGCAACGCTGATAAATCGTATATACATACTCACGGACATAAATCCCAAAAAGGGGTTGCCAGAGCTTAAGAGCTACAAACTCTCAGCCACATTTGGAAGTTTACAGGAGACAAGATGGTTGAAATAAAGTATCGTTGGTGATGGGTCGCCAACCGCATAGCCCAAAAATCACTTTACAAGCCCCATACCCTTAGCCGCCTCTTATGACACCCGTGGGTAGAAAGGGCTAGTGACATTCTAAGCTTACACCACACGGCAATCGTATTGTATGTTCTCTTTTTAAGGTTCAAGGTGCAGTGCTCATGCTTTGATGGGTACTGAAGTGACAAACACGGCTGGTGGCGGCAGAACATCACCAATTCTACGCTATTTGCTACTGCTGGTACTAGTGTTTGCAGTAGTTGAGTTCATCTATGGGGGCATTTTGGAAGCTCAATTCTCAAAAGTTATTCAGCATACTCAGAGTGATAGTAGTAGTACTATAGAAACAAATGGGTAAGTTTCGCATTGGATTGAGACAATTAGTAAAACTGTGGATTCATTAAGACTTGGAAATAATTTAAAGTGATCATCACAAAGTTGAGTTGCCGTTTATTAACCCTATGAAACAAGTCTTTAAATAATATTTGTACGGAATTTTATCAAGTTTACAAAAATATTTAAGAGATATTGCATGATATAGTTGATATCATTATGGATGTTTTTATCGTTTCAGGACCGTTGAACTGTCTAAAGTTTCTCAGAATTCACATGACAACAGAAAAACAAATTTCGAATTCAAAAATAATACAAACAATAGTACAAATAATACAAAAAATGTCTTTAACGTACGTGCTGAAAATCGTACAAGTTTTAGTAACAATTTTCCAATTATAGATAGTGAAAGTAAAAAGAAACATCATACAAAATTTCCAAATATAGAAAATGACTCCAAAGATTCTGTACGAAGCAAGAAAAGATTTAGAAGTGCAAACAAAAACAAAACTCATGTTTTGCTATGTGATGAATTTCCACCCGCTTTAGGTAAGAATACAAATATTATATTCAAACTCTATCCAATACATCGTTCACACCGTACAACCCATGGTACTCGTACTAATACTACTGAACATCACATGTTTTTTCTGTCACTTGGTATTCAAAATATCGATGTTTTGCTTGGACAGTGCATTCGGGTGATAGGGGCATATACGAGGCTAGCTTATTACCCGAATGCAATGTGACAGAAAAGACACATCGGTGTGGACCCAACTCTGGATTTGAACCTACGCGTGTCTGCATAAAAGGCGGTTGTTTTCCCCACTCAGCTGTCACGGTTGGTATGTATATTTCTTATAATTCGGTAAGCAAAGTTTTACAAAAGTGATGCTGATCACAAAACCATTTCGAGATATTATGTTTTTAAACAATATTTTCTTGAAATTAAATCAAATAAAGCTAAGATGACTGTTATTTTATCAAAAAACTATTACAGTGTTTTACCTTCAATGTCATTTCAAAGACATTCGTTTTTGCAGTTTATTTATAAAATATCGAAAATCATAGGTTTGTTTAGTGTAATATCGTAATAATTTCATTTGAGATTACAAATTCGTGAAATGTTTTGTAATCAGGACAGTTTTTACTAAACATTTCACTTCATTTGCATGTCGCTACGTGATTGTTTCGATCGATGACGTCACTAAGAACATAAATTGAATAATCTTTAAAAAATCATAACTTTACCATTAGTCATTTTAAATGAAAAATATTCAAAAATTGACTTTTAATTTCGTGTTAACTATCGAATAAAAATATTAAATAAATACAAAAAAAAACTTTGCATACCGAATTATACAACAACATCTACGATACATGCATAGTATACATTTCCTTTTTAACTGATAAAAAATGGAGTAGGCTATCAATTTGACGCGTTTTTTTTATGTATATGATATACTATATACTTTACTTTTAAATAGTTATCAGAAAAAAAAACTACTTTTCATCACCGCAACCAACGGGAAGCAACTCTTCGTTTATAAGTGGTAAAATAGAAAGGCTTAAATAAGTTTACTAAGAATTCACTTTCTGATATAAAATGATTAATTTAGTTTTATTTCATTTTAGTTAGAGAATCAAATAAATAATATATTTTAGTATTATCTAGATTAAAAGAAGATATTGTGACAGTATCAGTAAAACTACTAATTAATATGTGGCTCATTGAATTACTTCCCCCGCCGTTATAAGTATTTGTATACGATGCTCTTAGCCTTATTGTTGGTTTTCCTAAGAAATACTTTATAATTATTTATTCTATATTTATTAAATTATCGTGTGTTACAGGAGTATTTAGCAAATACGCGATAAGACCAATCAAACTGACAGAAATAGAAACAAAATATCCAAAAGTTCAAGCCGGAGGTCTGTTCACTCCACAGAATTGCACTGCGAGACACAAAGTCGCTATTATTGTGCCGTACAGGTAAACATATTATTAACTTACTAACTTTTACGATTTGAGTCTCTCACAAAATGGTAAATATCGTTTTTTAACGACAATCATCGTTTATAAATGGTATGATGGATGGTGTATTAGTTAGTTTACCTGCTTCACTTCATGTCATTGGTTCCCATTAGGGTAGGCAGAGGCTAATTTTAGTTAAATTGCTAAAATGAAAACTTTCTGTTTTGCTTTCAGAAACCGTGAAAAGCACCTAGCTACGTTTTTAAATCATATGCACCCGTTTCTAATGAAACAGCAACTAGAGTATGGTATTTTTATAGTGGAACAAGTAGGTAATTAATCGTGTGTATTTTAATCAAACACCTAGAGAATTTCTAGGCTTTCGCGAGAATAGTTTTTAGTCTATCAACCAAGACAACTGCAACGGTAAGAACATGCGCTTATCATGCAGAGAGACGTCGGTTCAATCCCCGAGTCGGGCTTACACCAATGTGTCTTCTCTAAAGTCATGTATGGTTTATTTATCTTTGTTGTTAACGGTGAGGGAAAACTTGTGCATGACTAAGTTGTGTATTAATTACCCTACTATTACCTAATCACGTGAGTACACTGTCCAAGCAAAACGTGGGTACTTTGTACCAGATGACAATGTCACATGATTTTATGAGTTTAAACGTTTGAGTTTGAGCCTAACTTGACTCAAGGGTTCAAGAGCTTTTTTTTTGGAGCGGTAGTTTATATTCGTATTGAAAATAATGAAATAAGATAAAATTTGGAATCAATGAGTATTGAGAACCTCCTCCATAAATTTCAGTACTTTGTAATATCCGCGACCTCAATTGTTAAGCAAAATCTTAACTTTGTTTTATGACAAGGCACATTGCTGTTCAACCGAGCAAAGCTGATGAATGTTGGCTTCGTGGAAAGTCAGAGGTTGAAAGAAGGCGGATGGCAATGCTTTATATTTCACGATGTAGACCTTTTACCGTTGAATCTTCGAAACATTTACTCTTGCCCGAAACAACCCAGACACATGTCCACTTCTATCAGCTCTTTGGGATTTCAGTATGTATACTTTTGTTAATGGCATTAACTCAAATGTAATTGTATTGTGATAAAATTACTTACATGAAAAAACACACACAGGACCATTTCATCGGCACCTCGGCTTCTGGTTTTTAAAGTTATCAATTAATAAATGAAAACATACTACGACTAATACCGTTAGTTCTATTATACAGTTTTATCGTTGCAATTATTTGATGCTTGTTATACGACCAGCACCTAAAATGACCGCTGTCTAATGTAAATGCAACAGTCAACTCATGAAACAACATATAACAGATTACATGTACCATGAGTAGCATGTAACAACTACGTAAAAACGACATAAATATGCTCGAATATACTGTAAAAGAGCTTAAGTTTCAATTTCTCGTCAAACGTTTATAAAGTGAAATGCCGTGTAGTGTCGGCTTAGAATAGCACTACCCCATTTCTACCGGTGGGTGTACGTAAGAGGCGACTAACGGTATTGGGGCTTTTAAGGGAATTTTGGGCGATGAGGTTAGAGACCCATCACCAACAACCTTTATTTTACCATCTTTTCCCCACTTAACTTTCCAAAACTTAATGAGGAATTTCTAATCCCTTAGCTCTGGCTACCCCATCTAGGGATTTATTGCCGTGAGTATATGTATGTTTATAAATCACGAAATATTTTAATTGTAATATTTTGATTTTTAACCTATGAATTTCAGATTACCGTTTAATCATTTATTTGGTGGCGTGGTTTCGATGACTTTACCGCAATTTACTAAGCTCAATGGATTTTCTAACAAATTTTGGGGCTGGGGAGGCGAGGACAATGATATGTATATAAGGTAAGGTTAAATATTAAAGCATTGTTCTTTAAATCTAAGTAAATGACGCCCCATCGGTAGAAAAAAAAATAGGTTCTGTGAGGGTTAACCAGAATGATACGCAAGCTCTGAAAATATGTTGATATATATACATCTTACACAAGTTTTAGAATGTACTTCCTCGTAATTTCGTTATGATAAATTAGCTTTTTCCTTATTTATACTTAACTTATTTAGCAAACATTTGGCAGGTTAAAGATGCGTGACTATCACTTATCAAGATTTGGAATGTCCATAGGCCGATATGAAATGCTTACACATGAGAAGTCATCTCCCAACCCGAAAAGGTTTGTACAATAATATTCTCCAAAAGTATGAACGTAACTAACATTTCTTATATTTATTAGCTAACTTTTATTTACCGCCGTTTAAGGAATAATAAATATTTTTTTGAAAGTTACACGAAATCATTAAAAATACACTATATGTTTGTATTGAACCTTCTAGTTTAGTGGGCTGTAGAGTTAAAAAATTCTTTAATTACGAGCATGTGCAGACGTATGCATCTTTAAATTAAATATAATAAATTCAGGACATTTTTGATTTTTATTTCAAGTTTGCTCTCAATTCTGCAGATAAAAATTTGTAAAATTTAATAAACTGTTAAGTAGATGTATATATCATTATTCTTTTCAGATACGAAATTCTATCACAGACTGCCAAGAATTTCTTAGATGACGGGATATCAACACTGACGTATAAATTGGTGAAAGTAACAAAGAATCACCTTTTCACCCACATACTAGTAAATATAGACGAAATTGGGGCGCCGACCTCTGGGGGCGTTCATGTGCGAAACCAAAGTTTTTATTTGCCGTTTTGTTTGACGTGTATTTATTTTTTTGTAATAAAACTGTAATAATTCAGTGTCTTATGATAAAATATAACAACTGCCCGCACCACTGTAATTATTGTACTTTTTATGGATAATAATTATGCGTGCAGCAAATTAATCTTGGATGCACATGAATAAAGTATTTTTGAGTTTGGTCTTGGTTAAATCGGTTCAGACCGTTAAGGGCGTCCCCGGAAAAATAGGTTGATATTGATTGTTTGGAAATTCTATAAAGTCTGATTTGATGATATTGATATGACATGAATAAAATATATGTTGGTGATTAGTTCTTGGTGTTAAAATTTGATGTTTAACATTTTAATAATTTGTTGAAATATATGATGAAAAAAATTGAATTGGAACATGCTTTGTTTTCATAAAAACCGTATAGGCTCCACTGGCATAACATACATGTGAACTCATTATGTGTCTATATACGCGTAGCTTTAAGATCTGTAACTGTGATGTTTAACTTTTCATTTAAACATTATAGTTATTCAATAAAACTAAATAAACTAGATTTAACCTGCGCGCGCGTTTTTTCCGTCCCTGTCAATCTCAGTAAATTTGACGTAAGAGTGAGCGCAATAGCTGCAAAATGCGGGGAGGCCCTTAAAGCCACCACTTAGTAAAAATGGAGGTTCTTAATTCGACTTTATGTCTTTTTCGTATTTTTACGCAATTACACCGTCGATGGTAAATCGATTTAAAAGGGCAAGCACGAGCGCTATTTTATCGACACTATAACGGTTACAATGAGACAGCAGTATACGATACTAAGTAAGTGCGTAAGAGATGTCTGCTTTATTCCACGCGATAACTACTTTAAAGACCGCTCGTACTAGCCGGGCAAGAGCTGTTTTTAAGTTCTGTTGGATATTCTTCCAAAGTTGTCCAGTTTAATATTCGTGAGTTATTTTTAGATTGCCGTCAAATAGTCAATTGATTACTTAAGTCATTTTTTTGTTCTGTTGAATATGCTTCCATTGTGCACCCTTTAATTTTGATGGGGATTGATTGCGTCGTTCAAAATTAATGCATAGATGACTCTGTATTTTGTCGAATTTTGTGTAAACACTTAGATTTCAAAACACTCAAGTTTTCATGCCCTATATCTCCGACGGGGCGGTTGAGGTACTAATACTTTTGATCATCACGTGAAACTATCACCTGGTGTTGAGAGTACTTACGATGTGCTTGGACAGTATACCCACGTGATAAGGTTAAGTTTTTTATATCGCCGCTTGTATAAGATTTATGTTTCATTGACATTAGTTTAAACTAGCCTGAGACGCTACGCTGTGCTAAGACTTATCTTCAGATTGTACAAAATTCACGTCACGAACAGTTAATATAAGGCGTAGCTGTGTGAGTGCTTCCAATTCAAGATGGATTTAACAAATAATAATGCTGAATAAATACTATACTTTACACTACTACAATACTAAGTTTAGGGTTTAGAATTGTTATATTTTAAATTCAACTGAAACTGCATCCTACATTTCTAACTGACCGTACCCAACCTTGCCGGTTCCAATTATAGTATGATCTTTCTTAAATATCCTAAACCTCCATCTATCACCAAAAAACACTTAAAATTGTTACTAAGTACATACTTATTCATTCATTGTTCGTTATTCAGAGGAGTGGCACCAAACACATTCTTAAGACTAAAAGTAAGGGTATTGGGTCTTTTTATTATTTTACAATCTCCTTACTTAACTTGCAAAAGTGGCTAAAGAATTTCTAATCCTGAGCCTCTAGCTACTTTAGGTTGAGATTTATGTACGTGATTATCTGTATCAATGTACAAAGTGTACCTGATCACCTCTCGGACTCAATCATAATGCCAAATCTGCCCTCATTTGCAAAGGTGTTCGAAAGTGTGTGTATAATCAGTTGCTAAAATATATTTATATTAGTCACATTCATCATTTAAATAGAATAGTAATAATAACGTATCGTTTGTTGGTTTGTGAAACGTGGAGTAAGTGGAGTTGGGTATATCATATTTTATATAGTGTACATTTTTGCTATATAATCACATTGACTTCTGTAAACAATATAAAATCTTAATATTAATTTGGTTGAATAGTTGAATCCCTGAGTATAAAGAGAATTTGCCTTACTACTTTCTACTTTCTTTTCGTGAACACGTATTCTTTGACTATCCTAAAACCATTGGCTTTTCGTCCATTGAAGTTTAAATTCATTCACAAAAGAGAAACTTGGAAATTTTATGTGTATGATCTGTCAGTTTCTTACTTCTCAATACTTATATTCATTCATTTCATTCTCGTTATTCATACTCGCTCTCATACGCCTCATGTTTCAGGAACTATTTCAAATTAAAAACATTTACTTTAAGGCTATATTATATAAATTCACATATGTTCTGAGATATTCTGGCTTATGGAGGCATATCTCAGTTCTTTCGGATAACTATACTGTACATTGAAGAAAAATAAATAAAAACCGGTGGAATATGTTTAATTTTCGAAACCGAAGCTAATTTTGCGCTTTTTGAAAAAAATGTCTGTCTGTCTGTATGTCCGGTCATCACGTTAATTCTACCAGACGGATCTTGATCAAATTTGGTATGAATGTAGCTTATACACCTGGCCAACATATAGGATATAATTTATCCCGGATGTCGCAATGGTTCCCACAGGAGCATAAAAAAACATAACTTTTACATGGTTCCCTTCATTTACACGATTCGTTTTTTCATCGAACGACTTTATCAGACTCTTTATTAATAATACATACATACATACATACATATACTCACGGCATTAAATCCCTAAAAGGGGTAGCCAGAGCTGAGAAATTATAAATTCCTCAGCCACTTTTGGAAGTTGAGTGGGGAAAAGATGGTAGAATAAAGGTTGTTATTAATAATCTTTTTGGAAAAAATTAAGTTTTCATACATTTTCATCAAAATAAATGTCCATTTAATTGTTTGTCAATAGTATGCCTACTAGATATATAGGTTATCAAAAATTTGGACCCTACACCAACGTTTTCATGGCTTAGCAGTACACCGTTTGGTTAGTACTAAACGAACGGAAGACCCAGGTTCGAATCCCGGGGGATCACAATCTTTTTGCGATTTTTTTTTGCTTTTGTGTTAGCTTAGAATAATAGGAAGCACTAATCCTTCTTTTTCACATTCAACTATGCGAATATGTATGAATAAAGATAATTGAAAGTATATTGTATGAATTTTGCGTATTTATTTGGTAGGTCTGAGAATATATTTTAAAACTTTTATTTTTTTAGGTTGTTTTAAACTAATATTCCTAAAGACATATCATGCTATATTACGCATAAATTAATATTCTATTCAAGCCTTAGAATGCATAGTTGGTATATAATAGCACATATCTCAATTTTAATTTAGTACCGCCATCTATGGCTGTTTGGCTGCAATCTCTCACACATCACCAACGGTTCGTGTAGGGGGCAGCACCGGGCCGACACCGCATCGCCAAACTGCTATCCATACTTACTAAAGATATTCTCATTTTTGAACATAGAAACTTTGTACAAAATGGTTTGATCCATGATTCTAATGAACAATTAAAAAAAGTTTTTTCGAACTCACTTCCTAAGGGATTAAAATTTAGTATACAGATTTTATACATTTCTGTATCAAGAAATTTGAATCTTTATGCGATTGACTGATATAACCACTACAAAAAGATATATATGAAATTCATCTATCAATCATTCATGAGTATGCATTCATAAATCCCAAAAAAGGTTTTATTACAAAGCCCACGGGAATATAAATATAAAAAAACAGAACTTAAGATAGTGTTTTGGTATTTTGGATGTAAACCGGATACAAAAAATGTTGTCCACGCGGACGTAGTCGCGGGCAAAAAGCTAGTAGGTAATATAATTAAAGATACTTTAGTAAAAAAAAATACATATCTTTAAATGAACGCTGCTGGACACAAGCCACACTTCCGATTCGGCATGGTGGTATTGGCATCCGCAGCATCTCAAGTATAGCCTTACCTGCCTTCTTGTCGTCTGGTTTCGCCACCAAGGATCTGTTCTTACGCATAGTGAGAAACGTGGTGAGTTTATCGGAGGTTATAGATCTCCCAGAGGCCAAGAAAGCATGGATAGAAATGGTCGGTCCAAGTGTTAATGTTCCCGTTAATCTGGCTTCTCAGAGGCAATGGGACAAGCCCCTTTGCGGTCAAGTTCAGGCAAATCTTTTGAATTCAGCTCTTGACTTAGTGGAGCGGGCGCGTCTTTTCGATTGTTGCTCTCTCATTTAGTAATCTGGGAACTCGACTAGACAGAGCTCCTTTTCTCTAGCCTTAGGTCTCAGATTAGGCACAAAAATAAACGAGAAACATCGCTGACTCCGTAGCGCATTAGTAGATCAGTTGGGGCACCATGGTTTGTCATAACGCCGTAGTGCTGAGCGTATTCCTCGCCATGCTGCAATCAATGACATCATCAGACGGGCTCTTACCACTGTCAACATTCCATCCCATTTATCGGGGTCTGCGTCTAGGGCTGGTTCTGCGGCTAATGAAGCCGAGGGTCTCAAGAAGCGAAAATACAGTAATCTAGATGAAGACCATATTTTCACTGCTTTCGCTGTAGAGACCCTTGGTGTATGGGGTCCAAGTGCGCGTCGATTTTTCAAAAAAATTTCGGCGCGCTTGGTGGAGACGTGTGGTGATCCAAGGGCTGCTGGTGCGTATTTTCCCCAAAGTATTAGTTTGGCTATACAAAGAAGCAAAGCCGCCAGCCTCCTTGGTACCTTACAAGCGGCAGCGATTTTGAAGATATTTTTTGAATGATATAGTTCTTTTTTATTATTATTATTTTATTTTAGTGAAATTTGTACATACTGTCAACATAATGATATTGATAGTTTAAATGATTAAAACTATTAATTATTCAATAAAATTACAGTTGCTTTAAGCCTTTTTAAGTGATTTTTGGGCAATGCGGTTGGAGACCCATCACTAACGATACTTTATTTCTACCATCTTCTCCCCCATCAACTTCCAAATGTGGCTGAGGAGTTTCTACCTCTAAAGCTCTGGCTACCCCTTTTCAGGATTTATGGCCGTGAATATATGTATGTAGAATATCTCCTAATAATCTGCTGAGAAATTATTTACCTTTCTATGTTTCTATATAGTTACAGTTCAGAAAAAATAAAACTTTAAACATGATGATGGAACATGCACTATACATTCGAATGCAAGTGTAATTGAATCTATTGAATCTGTACAAGCCAAATTGTGCTTTATTCATCATTTGAGTGCACAAAATAATAATAATAATAATTTATTTCTCCAAAATACCTAATACATTTTATAGCTAAAATTTACAACAAAAGCAAAGTTCCAGGTTAGGCATATTTAAGTAGGGTCATTGACGCCATAATAGGTCGAGCCTGTGCTATGGACGCCAATTTCCAAAGGAAAATTTATAACATTTACTGGAACAAATTAAAATCAAAATCAACAAGTTGTTACTCAGGAAACAAAAACAAATATAAGACTAATGGAAAAAAAATAAAAAAATGAAAAATTATACAATGAAAATATGTGTAAGAAAATCTCTCCTTTGACACATGCGTTTGTTGTGTGATTGAGTGTGTGTGTGTGTGTGTGTGTGTGTGTGTGTGTGTTTAAGTGTGTGAGTGAGAATGTGCGTGTGTGGATGTTGGTGAATGAGTGTGGTTGTGTAATACATAAGAAGAAATTAAAACACTACGTTATATATTTTAGAAAAAGTTCTGTTGAGTCATAATCAAGCGTATTTAGCCATTCAGTCACTTTTTTCTTAAGAGTGTAGGTGCAGAGGTCTAATATGGGGATTATTTGATTACATTTGTTATACAAAAATGGGCCTAAGAAACAGAAAAAGTGGTTTGTAAATTGTGTTTTAAGCCGGGCTGGCGGGGCAATAAGTGGGTTCCTGGTAGACCGAGATGAAAGGGAGCTCGTGTGTGTTGTAAAAGAATGCTGTCGCAGTAATGTATGCAGAATAAAAAGCTGGCGTACAGTTAGTAACTTGCATTCCGTGTAAAGCTGTTTAGTTGGAAATAGCCGGGGTTTGTGGAGCATAACTTTGATAACTGCTCTTTGTGCACGTTCGACGGGCAGTATAAAAGTTTTAGCTGCGCCCCCTCAAGTAGAAATGCAGTATATTAGTAGTGACTGACAAAGCGCCAAATATACACTTAATAATAGTCTTTTGTCTGAGACGCGGCGAAGCTTGCTGAATATATAAACTAGTTTTCTGAGTCTAGTTGCAAGATTAGCTAAGTGATCGGAGAAAGAAAGTTTATAGTCAATTTTAATTCCTAAGTACTTAACTATCTTGACGTTTTCTATAGTAGGACAGGAGCAGGATTTGGGTAATTCGGTATGTGGACAATTAGTGTGGAGTGAAAAGGTGTTAGCTGGGGGTTGGGTTTTGTTTGTTATCGAAAAAGTAATGTACTGGGTTTTGGACGGGTTTAGGCAAAGTTATATCTGCCAACCAAGCTGACACTATATTAAAACCACGCTGAGCGTGAGCATACGCACTGTGCCATGTGTCAGCTGAGAATGTAAGAACAGTGTCGTCTGCAAAAGAAGTTATTTTGCCGTTTACCACATCGAGGCTGCATAAATCATTTATGTACAGAAGAAACAGAATTGGTCCCAGAATGCTGCCCTGAGGCACACCATAACTTATGGGTTGTTCAGAGCTGGTTTCACTGTCTATAACAACATACTGGGAACGGTTAGATAGATAGCTCCTGAAGAGGGCGAGCTGCACACCGCGAATACCCAAAGCTTCCATCTTCGTTAGGAGTTTTGGAATCGATGTAGTGTCAAACGCCTTTGCTAAGTCCAAAAATATTGCCAGTATTTTCTTTCTTCTATCCAAACCCATAACAATATCATCGGTAAGTTTGTGGACTGCATCTGCTGTGCACCGCCCGCGTCGGAATCCAAATTGGTTTTTGGATAGAATATTTTTTTCTTCAAGAAAGCTGGTCAGACGGGAGTTTATAAGGCGTTCAAATATTTTTGACAGCGCAGGCAGGACGGAGATGGGGCGGTAATTGTTGACATTACATCGATCACCCGACTTAAAGATGGGGTGGACTACAGCCTTCTTCAGGTAATCTGGAAACACACCATTTCGCAGACAGAGGTTAAATATGTGGGTAAGGGAAGGAATCATAATATTTTTATATTGTTTGATGATTGCCGATGATATATTATCCCAACCCACAGCACAGTCCGTCTTCAGGGAGTCAATGACCTGTTTTACCTCATGGTAGTCGGTATCAAGCAAGACGAGTGATTCAGAAGGCTGCTTACATCGTGGCATCGGATATTGTATTTGAGATGGAGTTACACCTTCTGCAATCTCGCGCCCTACGCCAACGAAGAATTCGTTTACCGTTTCGATTGATTGGGCCGGCTCCTTACAACTAGAGAGCAATTCTCTCGCTGTGCTTTTCGACTTTGCCAGTCCCGCCACATCGCCAATCACTTTCCACAGTCGCTTGTTATTTGTCTTGGCGTTGTTTAATTCGGATTTCTCATAGTCGTTTTTAACCTTTTTAAGTATCGAATTACAAAAACCACGGTATCGTTTAAAAGTCAAGGAAAGAATGGCGTTGTCAGGGTCATGTTTAGACTTTTTGTGTAAGTTGTCCCTGTTTCGTAAGCATCTGAGGAGACCAGGAGTTATCCATGGTTTGATAATTTGTTTTCGGTGAGGAAGCGAGACTAATTTGGTGGTTTTCGCAATAGCGCTACGGAACTCATCAACCAGGTAAGTCAGGGCCACATTTGGATCATCCGATGAAAAAATTGGTTCTAGGTCAATAGCATGAAGCAATAAATTAAGCTCTTTATTATCCACCTTTTTCAGAGTTTTTTGGGTTTTTTGTAGTTTTATTGAAGAGAGTGCTAAGAAAACCGCATCGTGATCCGTGACCGCGGATTGAACAACAAGAGTTACTGCTGGGTATTGTGTCTTCAAAGCAATATGATCCAAACAAGCCTTCTTGTGTGTGGGGAGATAATGTGCCGGTAGTATACTATGATTGGCCAAAAGATGTAGGTATTCGTCCTTGTTAATGTCTATTACGTTCTCTGTAATGTTTATATTTATATCGCCGGCTATTATTATTGTTTGGAAGCTTTTGAGTTTTTTTAAAGCTACGTCTAGTGAATCAATAAATTTTTGCGGGTTTAGGAAACACCATGGTCTATAAATAGACAAGATGGCGATGTCAGCACCAAGCTCGATAACCATACAGCTTGCTTCGTCCAGTTCGGGCTCATAAACAACAATTTCTTTTAATTTGCT
The DNA here is from genome assembly GCA_963576735.1 of Bedellia somnulentella. Taxonomy (NCBI): domain Eukaryota; kingdom Metazoa; phylum Arthropoda; class Insecta; order Lepidoptera; family Bedelliidae; genus Bedellia; species Bedellia somnulentella. The sequence continues at coordinate 8,977,273 of OY755186.1, read as the reverse complement.
ATGAACATAGACAACGACACCATCATTTTGGTTAAAAGGATTTGAGGATTGATACGATTTATAACCTTGCAGGTGAGGAATTTGGGGACTGCCTTTTAACCAGCACTCTGATAGAACGATAATGTCAACATCAGAGTCAATCCTTTTTAGAAGAGTTTCAAAACTAGCAAAATTTGCAGCTATACTGCGAATGTTTTGAGACAATATTTTAAGTGGGTTATGCAATTTCGAGACTGTAGAGTAGCATTGTTCAGGATCACAATATCTTGATTGTGATATGCATAAATTGTCCACCGTCGGATCATCTTTATGGTTATCGAATTTGAAATGATAGGACGGGTAACAAGTGTGGAGATGACAATTTTATTAATAATGTGAAAATCAAATTCATAGTGAGATAGTTCAATCCAGTAACGGCCGTTGTCACCTGCTCACTCTTGACACAGCTGGTATTTAAAAATATTCACGTAATAATTAACTGAAATGACATTGTAATTATATATTGGCATAATTAATTCATAATTAAAAATATTTGCCAGTACTACATGCGTAACTCAAATTTTATGTTCAATATGTGTTCAACTGAGAATTTATCATTGCATACAATCAGATCACAATGTATGTCTCCTGCAACTGACGTCTACTGCAAATTAGGAAATATTCATAACTTATGTTCGAAAGAATCCACAGTCATTCCGTTAGTGCCCGCTTAAGACCCTGCGTTGGTAAGTTATTTTTAATTAATACTAATAATAGTAGTATTTGCTGTGTAGTGTCGGCTTAGAATAGCACTACCCCATTACTGCCCATGGGTGGTTCGTAAGAGGTGACTAAGGATATTGGGGCTGTTATGTTATTTTTCGGCGCGATGTGGTTGGAGTGGAGACCCATCAACAAGAACCTTTGTTTTACAATCTTTTCCCCACTTAACTTCCAAAAGATGCTGAGGAATTTCGTATTCTAAAGCTCTGGCTACTACTTTTTGGGATTAATGACCGTGAGTATATTTATCTGTGTTCTCATAATAGGACGACCGCAGAGGACACACTTGGACTAAGTGTGTACTCCGATAGACAGGCGTCCGAAGTATGAAGAAAAAACAACACAAGAGATGGATGGATGTAAACGAAGCTAGAGAGGTTTGCCAGGATTGCACAAACTGACGATCGGTAGGCTCTGCCTAACCCAATAGGAATTAATGGTGTGATTATATGTACGTACTTATGTATATTAAACAAAACTGGAGTGCAATTTAAAATAAATATGTTAATTGTCATCAGTATATTCAATCAATGTAGTGTAAAGTAACTACAAGTTACATCACGCTCAATTTCATAAGGAGTGAACAGTGATTGATAAAACCAATAGAAAAAAAATTTTAAAGAGAAAGGGTAGGCAGAGCTAAGGAATGAGAAATTCCTCAGCCACTTTTGGAAAATTGAGTGGGGAAAAGATGGTAAATGTGATGGGTCTCCAACCGCATCGCCCAATAATCCCGTAAAAGCCCCAATACCGTTAGTCGCCTCTTACGTACACCCATCGGTAGGAAGGGGGTAGAGCTATTCTAAGCCGACACTACACGGCCAAAAGACAGAAAGAAAAGCGTAAGTGCTATTTTAAGCTGTCAGCTTACATATTACATCATTTTCATGATATCGAAACAATAGAATCATCTTTATATATTTAATCTGCTTTTTTCAGCTATGGGAACTACATCGCAAACAAAAAGAAGGTATGTCATATACTTATGATCAACAATGCATGCATGACACTTCCCCATTTCTTTTTTGTTGTTTATGTAAGTCAAATCTTCAAAACAATTTTTTTATGGAGTTTATCTTATATTAATCCAGGGGTCAATAACCCGATTATAAAGGCAGTAGGTACATTTTAATTCTCATTTTTCTGAACAGACAGATAATTAAACATTTAAATTAAAAACTTATACTCACTGCATAAACATACAAGAAAATGTTTTAGTAAATTGAGTGCAATTTAAACTTTAGCCATTCACGAGCACTTGTCGACGTTTGTATTGTTATATAAAACATATTTTCAGTTTTCTGTTTTAATCAAATTTCCTATATATATATATTTTTTAATTTTACAGCGAAAAACTAGAATAAAAGTAAATTTAATTATATTTCATCTATATTTTTCTTTACAATCCAAAGAAGCGCGCGTATTCTATATCTTTTTTATAGTCATATAGAGTGGAAGACATAAATTTAAATGATGGCAACCTCTACTTGCGGCATGTATTAGTGAGGCAATCCTGTGTTTTCGTGTCGAGAAATGTATTAACTTTAATTTCATATATAATTTAACTAAAAACACGTAAGTGTGAATAATGAACTATAATATCCCCTGGTTTTCCCCTGGCAACTCATAGATTGCGGCCGACTGAGACCTGGCAACCATGTTTATTTCTATTTCTCTCATCATTTTCTTTTAAATGACGTTGGATTCACCCAAAAAACATAAAGATGCAATTTTGAAATAAAATATAATTATAAAATATTTAATTAAACCTAATAGTGGCCAAATTTTGACAGGCAACCCTGCTGTACTCTATTCTACTAACAATTATCATTCATAAAAATGTAGTTTCATGCAGCGGGATCTTAGACTATAAGGAAATAAACGAAATTCATTGCGTTATGTTATGATAAATTGAATATAACTATTAAAAATTAAGTTTTATATACGAGACCACTGGTGGTCTTTGTTACTTTTACAGAACATACACACATCAAAAGTGTCTAGGGATCAAGAATTTTTATGCGGATTTCTTGAGATTGAGATGTGGCTTTGTAGTAAATTTATGATTTTAAAAATTTATATGGATCCTTTCTTGGTGCATTTCATAATTTGAAACAGGAACTGTCAATCAAATTCGAGTAAAACATGAAAATCAGATATCAATATTTTCTCTATAAAAACATACAACGCATTGAAAACATTATAGAAACCGCTTGCATAAAGTAAACCTTCATTCCCGAATACCGCTACGGGTACCACCTATAGCAATGCACGAACGTAGGGTTCGATATCAATGGGCTCTTGAACACAGAAATTGGGCAGAAGAACAATGGCGTTTCGTGTCCTTTTCTGATGAGTCTCGTTTTGGTATGAGACCGGATACAAGACGTATACGACACTAAAGAACCCCTGGACGCCAACAGCGATTAAAATCCTGCCAGGAAGTCCATCTTTATAGAGGTGGAACCATCATGGTATGGGCGGGTATTTGGATCGGCGGTAGAACTGAATTGATTTGGATCAGAGGCAACCTCGACGCTCAAATTTATGCTGAGACGATTGTATCAGACGTCATCGTTCCTCTACAAGTGCAAATCGGTCCCTTATTTCAGTTAATGCATGATAATGCACGACCGCACACCGCAAGAGTTGTAAGACAGACTGTCGCCGCAGCTAACATCAATGTCCTGCCCTGGCCTGCTCAGTCGCCAGACTTGAACATGGGATATGCTACAGAGAAGAGCTCTGCCGAATATGGAGGGTATCCAGTCGCAAGAAGACCTTTTTTGTTGTTGCAACGGACATGGGCGGCCATTCCACAGCGTGATTTGGATGAACTCATTTTGAGTATGCCAAACCGATGTTCTTGTGTTGTTAGTGTTCGCGGTAGAAACACGGATTATTAATTGTTTAAGTTATCCAATAAAATTTTAAAGAAAACTGTTATTTTATTACAGTATTTTTTCGAACTTTAATGTTGGTGGTTCAAATGTCAAAAATCCTTTTATTAGGAAAAAGGCTAATTTCTTTATTAATGCAAAGGTGACTTGGTTTATCGTTACTTTAGACAAACGAAAACACTTTATTTGATGAATCCTTAAAGAAAATTTTAATTAATATTAATCAGGATAAAAGTTATTGCAAAAATATATGTTGATTCCTAGACACTTTTGATGAGTGTATTAATTATTGAAGAATTCTGTGTCTCATTGATTTTTTTATAAATGTTTCAGTACATTTATATATTTTTAATAAATAATTTGTCATTTTAAAACTCTGTTGGCGTCGGTCTGCAGTTTAGTACAATAAATCATTAATGTGAATTATTTTATACAATTTTAAGTCGCCAGCATCAACGATCCTTTAAAAGGAGAGATACAATAGATAAATATTAAATAAAATATACGGACATTGGCACTCAAGGACATATTTAATATCATATAATACACATATAGATAACATCCAAGACTATGAAAAAATATTTTAGCTCATCACATAAATGTTGCTCTCAGCGGGTATCGAACCCGCAACCTCCGACCGAGAAGCTAATCACCTAAAGACGCCGAGTCGGCGTCGTCGATATATTTAAGTGCTACTATTTATTAAGTATGCCAGAGGTAAAGAGATCCATGAAAACCAATGTATTTCATATATATTATTAAGACCATATTATTTCTTGTTTTTAAAGCGGATGGTATTATTCGAAGCGCCGTTTGTGTTCATGGATAAGAGGAGGAGCAAATAGTCCGGCGGCTCGATGTCGGACTTTTCAAGTTGTTGTGCTCCTGTTAATTATCATAATTACCATTTTCGAATTCCTCTCAGGAGGCGCCATAAAAACTAAATTTACGAACTATATGGATCCTACCAGTAGCCTAAGTGACGCTCAACTGGCCGCGTAAGTATTAAAGTTTTATTTGTTCCTTAAAGTAGTTAATCAATAAAATATTTATTGTATATGGGCATTGGTATATTATACTATTAAAGAAACAAAAACCATTTAAAGTCTACTAGTCAGGTCATAAAATCTGTCACAAATGATAATTTATAACATGAATAGTTTTTATTATTTGCTGTGAACCCCTCTTTTGGGAATTATAGCCATGTTTTTTTTATGACTATTTGTATGTATGTACATTGTATTTATAAATTTAAGTGGAAATGGGCAGGGCAATTTGCATGCAGAACTGACGACCGATGACGATCATAGGTGCTACAGTGGAGAAAAAGGTGAACCAACGACTAAGGGAAAGTTGCGGGAAACTTATGGATAAGGGCAGCACAGGATTGGTTGTTGCGGAAATCTCTGGGGAGTTCTATATCCAGCAGTTTACGTTTATTGGCTAATGATGTTGATGTACGTACAGTGCATAAACATAATGAAAAATGATTAGTAGTAATAGTAAATGATGGCAAAAAAACAGTATACATTTTATCAATATTCCGTAATTAAATAAATAAAACAGCCGTTTCATTATAGATTGATCGTTTATAAGGTCACATAATATTTATTCTACAGGAGTGAACAACTGAATACTGATATAAAGGCAGATTCTACTGATTTGGAAAATAACAGCAAAGATTTAAATGTATCAGAGAATAACACCATACCATTAGACATTTCAGAACTATTAATTAGTATTAATAGTAAAGTTAATCCATTAAATACGGAATTGGATAAACGAAAACCAATTGATGATCTTGAAAATACTACTATTTTTGATACTGATAACGAGAAAGCGTATTGCGATGAAGTCCCACCAGGTTTAGGTATGTTATTGGAACTTATAAATACATGAATATTTTTTACCAACGGACTTTCCAGCACTAGGTGATTATTGGTGATGGTGGTAAGTGATTAGTGAGTGACGACGTACATCTACTTAAGACTTCGAACCCTAAAAATAGGCTACCAAAAATTTTTACTCACAATTTTTCAAATTTTGTTCTAAAATTCAGTAAGGAAAAATATTGTAAAACAAACGACAGTTGTTGTTAGGTTAATTACTTCGTTCGGAGTATTGATATTCTCAGCCAACACATAAGAATGATATTAAAAGTGCCTCCAATTGGACTTATTAAGACTAATTAGTCTTGAAATTTTTTGATGTACTTGAACCGCGTAGATTTTCCATTTAATGCCGGCTTTGTATGTCACTACACCAATTTTTCTTAAGTGTGTTAGAGTATGTAAAATAATAGTAATGGGTGCAGAGGTGTGCCTGGTTTCGAAAGTGCCTTTTGTTTCGGAACGTAGTGCACACCGGGGACTAGGTTACCTTACCTTTTCAAACAGAGATCTGGCAAAGTAAAGACTCTTCTTCCATAGCTTCTGATCTTTTTATAATTTATAGGGATGTTTCCGATACTCGTACATACTATTAAACGGGTATTATTTTATAGCTATTAAAACTCTTCATGGTTCTTAATTTTTGTAGCTCTTCATGATAAGCGTAGGGGGAGCTTAATTGAAATTGTAAAGACTAATGTGTCGTTCCAGGTCCCATAAGAGCAAATAAAAGTCCATTAACACTGGAAGAAGTAGAAATGAGATTTCCAGAAGTACAAACCGGTGGTTATTATACTCCACCCAATTGCACTGCCAGACATAAGGTCGCTATCATTGTACCATTCAGGTAAAAAAAACCTTAGATATCTTCTGTAAGTATAATATACCTTAGACTTAGTGTGGTATTAGGGCTTTTCAAGTGTGTTGGGCGATGTGGGTCGAGACCCGTCATCAACCATCCTTTATTTTACAACCTTTTCACTCAACTATCAAAATTGCCTGTGGATTTCCCTTTTTGGTATTTAAAGACGTGAGTACATTCGTGGGTAAATGTATAATAATAATAGTGTATTGCTCTTAACATTATGCAAATAACAAAAGACAATAGTGTAAGGTCAGATGCTTGCCAGCATAATTTTATCGAGAACAACAATCCTGTCGATTACTGGTAAAATCTTATCCTTACATATTAAACGAGAGAGGGTGGATTTTGTGAACCAGCCTGTGTCGCGATGCAGAGAGCTAGAAAATTGGTTCAGGTATCAAATTTAAGGACTCCATCTGAAGTTTTACCAAAAACTCATACATTTACCATAACTGGATTAGTTAAATTGTTAGCAATTACAATAAATTGGAGTAAAAGCGCGCGCAAATGTGTCAGTCACGAGATAGAATTCGGTATGCAAAGTTATTTTTTGGTATTTATTAAATATTTTTATTCGAAAGTAAACACGAAAATAAAAGACTTATTTGAATATTTTCCATTTAAAATAAGTAATTGTAAAGTTATGATTTTTTAAAGATTGTTCAACTTTTGTACTTCATGACGTCATCGATCGATAAAATCAAGTAGCGACATGCAAATGAAGCGAAATGTTTTATAAAAATGTTGTTGATTGCAAAACATATCACGAGTTTGTGATGTCAAATGAATTTATTACGATATTATACTAAACAAATCTATGATTTTCGATATTTTATTAATAAACTGCAAAACCGTATGTCTTTGAAACAACATTGAAGGTCAAACACTGTTACAGTTTTTTGATAAAATAACAGTCATCTTAGCTTCAATTGATATAATTTCAAGAAAATATTGTTTATAACCATAATATCTCGAAATGGTTTTGTAGTCAGCATCACTTTAGTAAAACTTTGCATACCGAATTGATTCGCTAGCGAGCAATTTTTAATCTACCGACAATTTGAACTCGAACATAGAAACTTGGTACGAAATGGTTTGTTTCATGGTTTTTATCATATATTTTATGGAACTCAGTGGTTGAAATAGGAAATGAAAGTTTGTACAGAGACTTGGTGCGATTAAATGTTATAATAGAACCACTACAAAATTATGAAATTCATCCATTAATCAGTATATACTAACAGCCATAAATCCCAAAAAGGGTAGCCGTAGCTCGGATATAATAATTCTTCATCCACTTTTGGAAGTTGAATGGGGAAAAGGTAGTCAAATAAATGATTTTAGTGATGGGTCTCCAACTGCATAGCCCAACAATCACTTAAAAAGCCTCAATGTCCTTTATATCCTTTACATCACCCGCGGGAATATAAATATAAAAAACAAGAAGTTGAGATAGTGTTTTGGTATTTTGGATGTAAACTGGATGCAAAAAATTTAGTCCACGCGGACGTAGTCGCGGGCAAAAAGCTAGTTGTCCTTAAAGCAAAGCTTTTTCGGAAATTGTATTTTATCTACTCTACACAAGGTGCTACTGGTAAGAAAATATTATTGTACTAATGTTACTCAATGGACTCAATTTAAAACTTATGGTAATTTTAACCAAAATAAGTCTCCTGACTATCTGTTGCTGAAACATATTAAGAATATTGGATTGAATCAGCCGTGATTTCGCAGAAATCCTTAGCAATACAAATGTTAATAAGTTACTTCGCTTAATTCCGCTAAATACCTGCAGTCTTCATTCGGCATGCACCGTGCAACGCCCGCCCTCCCACTTTCGAGAAATTTAAAAGCAGACAATGCACCACACACACCAATGAAGACTGCAGGTCATAAGCGGAATTAAGCAAAGTAACTTATTAATTAATTTTGATTTGTAGTGTCGGCTCTGCTGTGTAGTGTCGGCTTAGAATAGCACTACCTCATTTCTTCCAGAGGGTGTACGAGGCGACTAATGGGATTGGGACTTTTTAGGGATTTTTGGGCGATGCGGTTGGAGACCCATTACCAACTGCTTTTATTTTACCATCTTCTCCCCACTCAACTATCCAAAACTTAATGAGGAATTTCTGATTCCTTAGCTCTGGCTACCCCTTCTAGGGATTTATAGCCGTGAGTATATGTATGTACTTATTAATATTTGTATTGCTATGGTTGTTAATAATGTTTGCTGTTCCTGCTATCCAATTGCAATTTCTACTCAACACACAACGTTCATAATCATGATTTATTACAGGAATCGTGCGGAGCATTTAACAATATTTTTAAATCATATGCACCCCTTTTTGATGAAACAACAAATAGAGTATGGCATTTTTGTTGTTGAGCAGGAAGGTACTATTTTTCAATATGCATAATAATAACGGCTATTATCACTATAAGTCAATTAAGGTTTGGAAATCCATTGCTGTGTAGTGCCGGCTTAGAGTAGCACTACCCCATTTCTTCCGGTGGGTGTACGTAAAAGGCGACTAACGGTATTAGGGCTTTTAAAGAATTTGTGGGCAATGCGGTTGGAGACCCATTACCAAAAACCTCTGTTTCACCATCTTTTCCCCACGCAACTGTGGCTGAGGAATTTCTAATTCCCTAGCTCTGGCTACCCCTTCATGGGATTTTTTGCCGTGAGTATATGTATGTATGTAAATCCATTAAAAAGATGGAATTTCTTTCATTATTTTAAGCTATGAATAGTTCCAAACATACTACATCAATAAGGCGTCACTACTAAACATATTTCTAGTCAGAAAGGAAGCAAAACCTTAAATGTTTTCCTCATTTACAGGTGACATGTTATTTAACCGAGCCAAACTGAAGAATGTGGGCGTCGTGGAAAGTCAGAAATTAAAAGATGGCGGATGGCAGTGTTACGTGTTCCACGACGTAGATCTGTTGCCTCTGGATGAACGAATCCTGTACACGTGTCCAGAACAGCCCAGACATATGTCCGTTGCTGTGGACTCTTTGACAAATCAGTACGTTTTACTACAATTATTTCATTCAAGAAGCAAATTAATATAGTAGCGGATGCCGGGTTGCTAAATTTACAGTTGCTCCTGCGTCGTAGAAACCTATTAGATTTGATAGTTTATGTTTCAAAATGTAAAAATGTATATTACAAGTTTTGATTTTAGGCTTATTCCACTCTTCCCCGTTGACAATCCCCGTCAACGGGGATAAGTGAACTTTTTGTTCACAAATCCCCGTTAACACAAATTGGAGCGTGTAATGGGGATTAGTGAACTAAAAAGTTCATTAATCCCCATTACGTTAAAAATAAAATAATCATGTAAGAATCAGGCACCTTCTATTTATTATTGGATAAGAACTCACTTATTGATTATTGTTATAATCAAATTAAATAAAATTTAAGCTTGATTACAACACCCTTTATACTAAAATCAAAATTTTTACTATTATTTACGTTTCTTCTAAATATAGAGCTGTTAATAACAAAACGTAAGTACAAACTATAAAATAAAATACAGACAGTTACTTTCAAGTAATAACTGATTTTACATTTCTTACTGCCTACAATTACAGTTTAATAGTTAAATTTACTTAACACGCCTAACAAAATCACAGTTTGTTACATGTATTAATTAAAAAAGATACATTAAAACATAACATTCATAACATAATAAAATCATAGATTGTTACAATTATTAATTAAAAATAATATACCTAAGCTTCTTTACGATATGCTATTTGAGCAAGAATACAAAACTAACATGATTAACAAAAAGTGTTAATATTAAAAGGTTTTGAATCACCTAAGCTTCTCTAAGGAGTGCCCAATCGTAATTTCCCCTGTAAAAAGTTCCATTTGGACCTCCTGTATAAATTTGTCGCGATTAATGCTTTTCATTGTTTTTTCTGCAATACCATTACTTTCAGAAACCTGCAATGCTAGAACTTTATAATACGATGCATCTTCAGCCAGCGCTAGGTAAAAGAAATGTAAAATCAGTTATTACTTGAAAGTAACTGTCTGTATTTTATTTTATAGTTTGTACTTACGTTTTGTTATTAACAGCTCTATCATTATCGAAGAAACGTAAATAATAGTAAAAATTTTGATTTTAGTATAAATGGTGTTTATTTATTTATTTATTTATTTGAGAAACAAACGGTACACAATATTTCAAATAAGATAAAAATACAGAGAAGTTCTTGACCTATAAAGTTTCTTAGTATTTTCTAAGATTTTCACGATTGCACATTATAATTGAAACAACTTTTGATTTTCGGATATTTTAAGATGATGGTTGGCAATTACCACCTGCTTGGAACCCGATCATTAGCACAACCAAGCGAGGGAAGAACACTAGCAAGACTCCAGATAACATTAGCTCTTTTTGTACATAGCAAATATTAAACGCAAATGTAACTTAAAATTTTGTGAAGGTAGTTAGTATTAATAATTTTATAGTACTGTATAATGACAAATAACACCTCAGTCTTCCCGTGACCATGATAACTGAAAAGTTTTCGAAACGTCGGGCTTTAAAAATAATGTAATAATACGCGATTAAAATATCCGAAAATCAAAAGTTGTTTCAACTATAAAGTTTCTACCAATTGATATACAGACGATACAGAAAAACGCAAATTAAAATAACTAATGAAAACAAAACAATTATACATCAGTTGTAATATGGATAATTTATACAGATGAAATTAAGTAAGTTACATTAATTATATTGTCATTCCCACCAAACCAAGCAAACACTACAAGATTACAAAATATGCATAGAGATTATAGGAATGTTGTAATCAAGCTTAAATTTTATTTAATTTGATTATAACAATAATCAATAAGTGAGTTCTTATCCAATAATAAATAGAAGGTACCTGATTCTTACATGATTATTTTATTTTTAACGTAATGGGGATTAATGAACTTTTTAGTTCACTAATCCCCATTACACGCTCTAATTTGTGTTAACGGGGATTGGTGAACAAAAAGTTCACTTATCCCCGTTGACGGGGATTTTCAACGGGGAAAAGTGGAATAAGCCTGATTTTAGTGGGGGAAAAATAATAATAAAAAAAATAAAATGTATAAAAATACTTGTGCGCGTCAGCCATTATCAGTATAAACGTGATTTATATTTCTCATAACCATATATTTATTAATCTTCCGATTTATGTAAGCAATATCGTTGTTCTGGCCATTTTAAAGGAAAATTAACAACAATGTTCAGACATAACGCCTGCACAAATATTGCGCCAAAACACCATCTCGCGGGAACATTGCCGTCACCTGCATCGAGTGATTGAAGATTCTTCACCATCTAATTTCTCAACGCCACGCAAAAATCGTCAGATTATCCCGATATACACTCTTCTAAGTGTGATTAGCCTACCTTTACTTAATCTGACACTCTTGAGTTTTTCTGAGGATGGATATTATTTTACTTATCTGACAGATTCCCCACATTATACCCCAACATATGAAGAGTTCATACTCAGTAGAGGTACATTAATGGGTACAAGAATTCTCCCTACATAATAATCTGAAACTCTCGAGTCACTTCAAAAATCCCCGCTTCGCCTCCCCTTCTAATATATTTATACAATATAACAAAATACACAGATACTTGCACTGCAGATATCACTATTCAGATAATATGTCTGTCTTCTTGTCTGTCTGTCTTAAACTATTTGTTTCACTTGTAGTAATGTGTATATTTTGTAATTGTATTTCTGTATTTACGCAAAACTTGCTGTAAAAGGCCATGTAGTTATGGTCATGTAACTCAGGCGTAAACTACCCCTAAAATATTATTCTATTCCATTTAGCATCTTATTATTTAATTATAATTACTAAGTCATAAAATTTTTAAACTCTCGCGCTTTGTAGACTTTATACATCATAATCGGTCAGTCCGTAACGACGGCACCAGTAGGTGTGTTAAAATGGATGGAACAAAAACAAACACATTTCATTAAATTTTTACCTTCTTAGGCAATGATTTTACTAAAATATTTTTTTCGTGCATCCGTCATATAAGTATCCTTGTATAAGAAAAACATATTTTTTGCAGATTACCATATAACTATTTGTTCGGTGGTGCCATTGCTATGACTGTGGAGCAATTTAAGAAAGTCAACGGCTTTTCAAACAATTACTGGGGCTGGGGTGCTGAAGACGACGATATGACACTCAGGTGAAAAATATATGCGATCACTATGAAAATAATAAACATACATATACTCACGTCTATAAATCCCCTGAAGGGATAGCTAGAGCTTAGGAATTAGAAATTCCTAAAGATAGTAATACAAAAGTTTTTGTTTTTTTTTTTAAATAATTTAAGCAATTTACATGTCGTTTTATAAGCATTGAAAATACTTATAAGGGCAATAAATGTGTTTTTAAATTATTGAAATTTACCTCAGTTATTAAACTGTTTCTGAACTTTGTAACTAAATAAATTTATAAAATTACGTGTTACATTCTTGAACAATAAACGTAATAATAATGTTAATGTACTATTGACATAAAATGATTCACGAAATGAAAAATGAAAAACAAAACTATAGCATTGACAAAAAAATTCACGATCATTAGTCAAGGTTGCGGACAGCTGATAGCTGAGGACTGCACAGGAAGGTCTCTGTAGAATTTTTGGGGGAGGCCTATAGCCAGTAGTGGATTTCTATTGTCTGATGATTGTAATAAGTTTTTTGGCAAAACTTGTATTTTTTTATCTCATTTTCAGATTAAAGAAATGCGACTATCACATCGATAGATACAATACGTCAATATCGAGATATACTATGCTTGAACATGCTAAAGAACGAGCGAATCCCGGCAGGTTCGTAATATAAATACTTTGATGAGTCCGAATTTATTTTATTATTGATGCTGATTGTTTTTTATTCCTACCATACAAACTTTCTGCACTTCTTCAATCTCTTATGATATTTATTTTTTCAATACATGTTTATAGTGGGTGTTTACATAATGAATTAAAAACTGACCAAAATTTACTTTTGTACCATTTAGAGGTTACGGCTGTGCGCGTGGCTATATTTCAGTCAGAGGGGACTTCCCTTTTCACATATTTAGATAAATTAACATAACATAACATAAACGTTCACGCCGAATATCCCCGAAGGGGTTGGCAGAGGTACTAATACTTTTGAGCATCACGTGACATTGTCACCTGGTGTTCAGAGTACCCACGTTTTGCATGGACAGTGTACTCACGTAATAGGGGGCAGGCCTATCGCCGTTCTTGTACGAATACACTGTCACATGACTAAGTACAACTCAGCCATGTGGGTTTTCTCACGATGTTTTCCCTTACCGTTAACAACCGTGATAAATTAACCACACATATGTCTTTAGAAAAGACAAATTAGTGTAGGCCCGACCCGGGATTTGAACACTAGTCGCTTGCACGTCAACCGGTGTTCTACCCACTGAGCTATCACGTCTAGATAGATTAACTAGAAATATATTTTTTTAAAAGGCGATATCTACATTTTTTTACAGGTATGTGAAGAAGAAATAGTTAAAATTAAAATCCCAAGCCAGCGCATCATGAAATTTAATTTGACTGAATGTATTTCATGCTAAGTCTCAGCCTCTTAACGTTTTGTAATATTGTATTATTATTTTTCAGATATTTAATCCTTTCTCAAACTGAAAAACAAGGCTTTGAAAAAGACGGATTATCCACATTGAGATATGAGTTGAAGCTAGTGACAAAATATCATCTGTTCACGCATATACTAGCGGATATACATACTATGCTCTGATTTAAATTAGTCGACAATTATTTGTTAAAGGAAAGGAGATATACTTTAAAGATAAGAAGTCGATGCCGTGAAATAATTAATGAGAGCATGGAACTATTTTCAAATGGAAACTTGATCAGTGTTCAGAATACTATTTTTAATTAGCATGTATGACTTAAAAGCTTGCCGACATAAGTGACACGATATTTTATAAAGTAACTTTAATATTGCTTATAAACAATTTCTATTTATACTTTATTGTTTTACTCTGGTTTACGACTTAACAGTATAAACCTTATAAATGGCTTTGTATTTTACGAGTATTTCACATATTCAATGTAATAAATAGTTTGTTATTAACATTACTATTTACTATAATCTTAATCATTAGATAGTAGACGTCAAATGCAGAACATTAGCCTCCCCTAAGATATCCAGAATGGGCGATCCTGTGCTGGTCTCATCTATCGGCTTCCCGTGACTTTCAAAAGTCGCTGATCCAGCCTTTGGGAAGCTTGTTATATGGTGCCATTGGAGCTAGATGTATGGTGGGGATTCTAAGCAGCCCCTTGCCAGCTGCCATAGCCAAGAATAGTAGGGTTAAGAAATAAAGGATTATATTAATAAAGGAAAGAAATATTTCGACACCGGCGAGGATCGAACCCGCGACCTCGGGAATACGCCCCCGGTGCTCTGCCAATTGAGCTACAGTGTCAATGGCGTCCAATGCGAAATTCTTCTATCCTTTGTTTCTTTTAAACTTTTAAGTAGTGTTTGAGTTCCCTAACTCCCTTTACCTTTTTACAAATTCGGAAGGCCACTTGTCTACCTTTTCAGATAGAATGCAAATGTTGAGAACGCCTATCACTTAATTTGAATGTTTTTGTTCATGAAAACCTCCTCCTCCTCCTCCCTCTATTTATCCTTTATTTATTAGTTATAATCCCCACATGAGGTTTTCATGAACCAAAACATTCAAATTAATAGTAGGGCTGTCGGGGTACTAGTGTGGCCCATGCGTTATGTTATAATCGCCACGCTTGGTAGGCGATCGCAGTGAGATATTTGTAGTGCTGTGTTCGCATTAAATCAGATCAGAACGATTTGTAATGTAATATGTAATTCTAAACTTTGCTGGCTAGGGCTAGTAATTTACAGAAGTTATAATTTCGCGAATGTCGATATATTTTTCTTGAAGAGTCAGTTAGTGTTGGTTTCAACAGTAATTGTATTATTATCAAATAAACAAATAAACAATCCCAAGAAAAACCAAGTTTTATGGATACATAAAATATACACAAGTTTTTTATTTCTTATATAATCTACTTCCATATCAGTAAATTGTTGCAACATGTTTATTTTTCGTTCGCGTGGAATCAAAATGAAAATTTCGGACAAGCTATTTGAAGAATACAAATTATCATATTTTTTCATAAGTGATCCGTAAGTATTTAAGTAATAATAACGCCACTTGAGTTTTTGGCCAAACTAAGTTTGATACAGATATGTAATTAGCATAACAAGATCTATATTTGCTTCTTAGACAATTTTGTTGTATCTACAGCCTAAACAGCTTTTTTATTAAGCAACATGGCTATATCTAACGCAATGATTATAACTTTCCTCTTTCGAAGAAGAAATCATAGAATTAGGTAATGAAAATATCAAAACAGTAGAAACACTTTCTGGGATTTGCAATAAGTGTGAAAGCGTAAGTACTGTCATAAATGATGTGTCCCCTGAAAATAGAAATAATATGGTTCAGCCCACTTTTGCTTACAATAGAGGTGTGTCGACTCAGAGGACTTTAGTCTTCTCCGATTCTCTTGGTGTTAACATTGGCCATCATTTAAACAAAGAATTAGACCAATGTATCTTAAATACTTGTATGCCCGGAGCAAGTTACTCACAAATAATAAATTCTGTTTTAAAAGCACAATATGACTCCAACACTACTTTAGTTATTTTAATTGGTTCAAGTAACATGGTTAAACCAAGTGACTTAAAGAAATCATTTGACAAGTTGGTTAATTTAAATGTCAGAAAAATAATTATAAGTGACTTCCTATATTCCAAGCATCTTAGCTATAAGGTTAATACTAGGATTTATAAATTAAATATGTTACTATATAATTTGACCTTGGGATATAGGCAAAAAATTGATAATTTTAATATAAATAACTATATTAAGAAACCATTTTTGACTAAAAGTACCTTGAAAGTACCTGAACATTCTAAAAAACGTCTAGCTATGTTACTAGCTAGTAATATTATTTACAACAATGTTATTAATTTGAATAACATAACTATTTCAACTGACTTGGATGCAGTTATTAGTACATGTACTAATGTATCTGCAAATTTAGCTTTAAACTAGGTAGTAAGACAAAGGAAAAGGCATACATTTGTCTTGTCCATCAGAACATACAGAGCCTTTCCTGCAAATTATTAGAATTAGAGTTATTCGTTAATAAGTACAATGTTAAAATACTTTGTTTGACAGAACACTGGTTAAAAGCCGAACAAATGAAGTTTAGTTTAAAGAATTACACAGTGGGCAGTTGTTTTAACAGAGAGTCCATAATGTGTGGGGGTAGTATGATACTATTATATGTAGACATTAAATTTAAAGAAAGAAAAGACATCTGTAGACTCTCTGTTGAACAACATGTAGAAATCTCATGCATTGAATTGAACAAGTACATAATTTTGTGTGTATATCGCCCACCCAAAGGTAACTATGACATCTTTGAAGCAGTGATGGAAGATGCTTTGGGGATGGCTTCCCGCAGCTCCAGAGAGGTTGTAGTTTGTGGGGATTTCAATGTTGACTTGTTGGGTGAGGGTCTAGTAAAGGAGAGAATATTATCATTTTTTCAATCATTTAATCTTCTAAATGTATTTAATGAGCCAACCCGAATTACCTCGACCTCTGCAACATGTTTAGATAATATTTATTGCAATTGTGATTACTCCGGTCACTTCCTTTTTGATTGCATTACCTCAGACCACAAGGGTCAATTTATAAATTTAGAATTTACCATTGAAAAGAAAAAGTCAATAGTATGTAGACAGATAACTGAAAAAAAACTTAGCTTATTTGAAAATAATATTAGGTCTAGCATCAGCCCCCCAATGAGAAGCAGTGAATCATTAGAGAATTGTCTTTCTTTCATCAATGGGCTGAAAACAGAATTTAACAAAATCTTTAAAACTAAGGTAATACTGTGTAATACAAAATGCTCTTTTGCTGAATGGGCCACCACTGGAATTAGAATAAGTAGAGATCACCTATATAACATTTATAGAGAAAAGTCCTATAACTTCAACCAAGATTTTATTATTTATGTCAGAAATTATTCAAAAATTTTCAAAAAAGTTTGTGGTGAAGCTAAATCTAGATGCATAAAACATAAAATTAAGAATTCTTCTAACAAGAGTAAGACTGTCTGGAAAATAATTAACAGTGAAACTGGAAAACTAAAGTCCCCACATGATCTCAATTTATTATTAGACTAGCTGTGCCCGCGACTTCGTTCGCGTGATTGTCGAGAACAAAAAAACGTCGTTTAGTTAAGAGTATATCACCTTTTTGAAATAAAATAAAGAACCAATGAAATCTAATGCGGACACTTATTGTGATGTAGGAACTATTGAGTATTTTATAATGATATTTAATTAATTACAGTAGCCATTATCCAGTTGAAATAATTAAAGGTCGTAACTGTGTGTATCTCATTTGAATTAGTGTATATTTAGATACAGTTACAGGGTTAGCCAAAGATTATGGATCGCTACCTTGTACGATCTTAGCAGAGCTGCATAATGCATCAATATATTTGTAAAGCCCTTTTGTTTTTAACACTTCGGAATTTTGCATATAGATCATATATCAATCCCGCCCGATTTCGGCCACAGCAACTTCTGGTATCCGGCTATTAAGAGTGTGTTCATGTGCTCTCATGTGACTGACATAGCCAATCTTTCCGACAAATGTTCTATGACGTATGTTGAAAAATCAGTAACCCTCCAATATATAGGTAGTTATTATTGATGGCCGCAGGTGGTCGGGCCTTGAGCTCATCACTCTTTGCTTCGAGCTCATCACGTCTTTTCCTTCCGAAAAGAAATATTAACCGGTTGACAGGAAGGGGGTGAAATTTAAATTACTCAATTTCACTCAAGAAAGAATAAAACTAACGGGGTAAGCTAAATAAAACCGCTCAAAAAAGGTATTTTACTATTATTAGGGTTTACGGTTGTTGGTTGTACTATGATAATAATACATTGAATTAAATCGATTTATCAGTGGCATAATATGCACTGTAATAGCTGTGTAGTGTCGGCTTAGAATAGCACTACCCCATTTCTTCCGGTGGATGTACGTAAGAGGCGACTAACGGTATCGGGTGTTTTTAAGGGATTTTTGGGCGATGCGGTTGGAGACCCATCACCAACAACCTTTATTTTACCATCTTTTCCCCACTCAATTTTCAAAAAATGGCTGAGGAATTTCTAATTCCTTAGCTCTGGCTACCCCTTCTAGGGATTTATAGTCGTGAGTATATGTATGTATAATATGCAAATATAACTAAATTAAGGTTAGTCACAAAGGTCACTACATCATTTGAGTGTTTAAAAAAGTAGAACTTAAAAGATGTCTTATGTTTCTGGTGTTTAATACATACATACATATTCTCACGCCGTTAGTTCCCATTGGGGTAGGCAGAGACTATCGATCGCCACTTTGTACTTTACACTTTTTTTATCGCCAATGTGAAAGGTAATGTTAGTAGAGGACAACCTCGGAGGACACATTTGGATCAAATAGAAAACGTGCTCAAAAAGGCAGGTGTCCGCAGTATGAAGAATAAAAGAGCATGTATGAAAAGATTGATGGATGTAAACCAAGCCAGAGAGGTTTGGTGTTTAATGTAGACCAAAATTCAGTTTTTTATTATAAACGTTCACGAAAACTGGTTGTGAAGTGACGTGCATTTGAAGAATGGCTAAGAATTTCAAAATTCTGCTCACCAAATTGGATTTATTAATAGGCTATTTACATAATATATTAATAATAATAAGCCTAATTTAAGAAACTAAGTAAAGATAATATTTAAAAGCAGTTTCATAGTCGGCGAATTCACTTGACATTGGCAGCTTGTATTAATTTCGTCTTGCTTGTTTCCTGTAGCTTCTATTACTTTAACCGACTTTAAAATAAGGGGTCAAAGGGGCTAAAAAAATGCAAATTTTATTTTGGTTTATTTTATTTTGGTTCTTTATTTTATTTTTGCACAACACCATCTATCGGACTTTGGATTCCAACTATCAAAATTAGTTCTATATTTGGACTTAAGATGTCGTTGCAAGTACTATACTGAATTGCGTAACGTAATATTTTTCTTCTTGAACTCACAAAATTAATCATATCTTTTGATAGAGTGAACCGATTTCGATGAAACAAAAACTAAGTTATACCTCAAGTTACGTATAATTTTTGTATATAAACATTTTCAGCATTGAATTCGTAGATTTTACGTTTTGTGCGCACAAACAAACATATAAACAGACAAACAGACAAACAGACAAAAATTGAAAAAATGATGGAAATGGGTTCTGTTACTTATCTGTTCACACGCTGGCTATTTTTTTTTCCAATTTCTTCAATGTACAAAAATGACTATTCTACAGATTTATTATATGTATAGATAATGAACTGATACAGTCAAGATCACAAATTGCTGACATTTTTGAAAACCATTTTATTAATACCCCTACTCAGACAACAGAGAAATTAAATTCATGTCCCCAAAAAGCTCTTGAGTTGTTGGAACGAAATGTTACCAAAACAACAGCACAGTTTTCTTTCATGTATGTTGACAGTAATGATATAATTAAAAATTTTAAAACTATTAGTCTTAAAAAAACCGAAGACATAACCGGAATGTCAGTTTTCGTCATAAACAGAATAATAAATATAATCGCTCCACATTTAACGATACTTTTTAAAAAATGTATAGATATAGGAGAATTTCCAGACTGCATGAAGTTAAGTAGGCTCATCCCACTCCATAAATCAGGAGATAGTCAGGACTTTACCAATTATAGGCCTATTTCTATTTTACCAGTTCTCAGTAAAGTTTTTGAGAAAATCATGTCCAACCAAATGCTTTCTTATTTCAACAAACATAATATATTCCATGACGAGCAATATGGTTTCACCAAAGGTAGGTCTACTGTAGATGCAGGAGTGTCACTAATGAAACATATTTTTAATTCATGGGAAAACTCCCGGGATGCGTTAGGTATATTCTGTGACCTCACAAAAGCTTTTGATTGTGTAAAAAAAGAGATAGCGTTGATTAAACTTAAATATTACGGTTTTGACGAGCAAGCACTGAAATTGATGGCATCATATCTTAATAAAAGAACTTTAAAGGTTGATATTAATGGAACCACGTCGGAAGGATCGGAAATAGAAATGGGCGTTCCTCAAGGTTCTATACTTGGCCCATTACTGTTTCTGATTTACATTAATGATTTACCATTTATGGTACAAAAGTATTCTGAGATAGTTATGTTTGCAGATGACACATCTTTAATATTTAATGTAGCGAGATCCTCTACATCTCTTGACGACGTAAATAAAGCTATCTCACTGGTATTGCATTGGTTTGCTGTAAATAACCTGGTTCTAAATGCCAAAAAAACTAAATGTATTAAATTTACTTTACCGAATGTTAGGCAAGTTGAAAACAATATTGTTATTGATAGTGAAAAAGTAGAATTAGTGAAAGAGACAAAATTCCTAGGGATAATAATCGATTCTAAGTTGCAATGGGGACCCCATATACTAACACTTTCTAAAAGGCTGAGCTCAGCAGCGTATGCCGTGCGTAAGATTAGAGAAATAGCAGACGTAGAAACAGCTCGCATTGTGTATTTCAGTTATTTTCATAGTATTATGTCGTACGGTATTTTATTATGGGGTAAAGCGGCTGATGTTCATAAAGTTTTCGTCTTACAAAAGCGAGCTATCCGATCTATTTACATGTTGAGGTCGAGGTATTCGTTGCGCGAAAAATTTAAAGATATTGGCATTTTAACTGTCCCTTGCCAATACATATTTGAGAATTTAATGTATGCTAAAAAGAATATATGTCAATTTAGTAAAGTTAGTGATAGGCATACTGTTAACACTCGAAATAAGGACAAACTTAACGTACCGAAGTGGAGACTTAATAAAGTAAGTAACTCCTTTATGGGACTATCCCTCCAAATGTTCAACAAACTTCATTCTGACATGTTGGAATTGCCTGTGGCATCTCTTAAAAAGGCAATTAAAGCAATGCTTTTAAAGAAATCTTACTACAGTGTTCAAGATTTTTTAAACGACAAGGACCCAACGCGCACATGACCGTGTCCGTAAAGCTATAAATCTTCCCTCGTTATTCCCAGGAATAATTGTCTGGTGAGGATTTTTCTTCTCACGTTATGTGATTGGTTTTTTGTGATGGACAATTTATTTTTATTATGTCAAACAAGCGTTTGGTTTTGTCGCATAGAAAATCTTTTATAAAGTAGAAACATGTTAATAAACTGAAATTGTACAAACCATGTTTTGAAGAAATGAAAAAATGTGAATGTAAAGAGTTTCTTTGTTGCTTCTTCTCTTTACGAACCCCTTCCGAAGCAACGGACTAATGATAAATTTAAAAACATTTGACGTTCAAAAAATGTTAGTTTTTAACTTAATTTTGAAGAATAAACTTTTTGACTTTTTGACTTTTGACTCTATTACTCCTCCTAAAAATTCCTCTTGCGCTCTCCTAATTTACAAGACATAAACGCAGAAAGTAAAGCTATTAATATTATAACTGCCATATTTCACCTCGCAAAACCGCAATAACTAAGGTAGTTATTGCACTTATGGTTAGTACAAATAGAGAAGCTAACTTACTCTTACTTCGTAAAATGCAATACCATGTTTTCCTTAGGATAAGTGCAATAAGAAGGCAAGTTATTGCGATTATGTCTGGGAAATATATATTATTTTATTGTACGCATACATACATATTCTCACGCCGTTAGTTCCCATTGGGGTAGGCAGAGACTATCGATCGCCACTTCGTACGATCCTGGCAAACCTCTCTGGCTTCGTTAACATCCAGCAATCTTTTCATACATGCTCTTTTAATCTTCATACTGCGGACACCTGCCTTATTCAGCAGACTTGCTATTTGGTTCAAATGTGTCCTCCGAGGTCGTCCTCTACTAACATTACCTTCCACATTGGCTCTATATATCTCTTTCACCAATTTACTGTCATCCATCCTCTCTATGTGCCTAAACCATCTCAACGTTCCTTTTTCTATCTTTCTTACAATATCATCTTTTACACCACACCTTTCACGAATCACATCATTCCTCACACGATCACATAACCTTACATTACACACTTTTCTGAGGGATCTTATTTCTACTGCATTCACTCTACTTTCATGCTTCTTCTGCCATACATAAACGTAGGAACAAGGACAGCATCATGCACAGCCATTCGGGCCTTTTCAGACACCGACTGACTAGACATTAGACTATCCAAAGCTCCATTTACCGCATTACCCTTTTTCACTCTTCTATCGATATCTTCATCACACTTTCCATCCCTAGTAAACAAACTTCCCAAATATACAATCTCTTTCACTTGTTCAACTTTCTTACCATTAATATCACTCACGCATTTGGTCTCCTCTCTCTCAAAAAACATAGTTTTTGTTATATCCACATTCACCCTCATTCCCTTTTTTTCAAAAACGCACATGCAATTTTCACCATCTCTTGCAGCTCTCCCACCGATGATGCAAGTAGCACTTGATCGTCGGCATATAAGAGGCATTTAATGATGAATCCACCCTTTCTCAATCCATAATCACTTTCACGCAACTTTGTTAAACAGTCATCCATGAACAAATTGAAGAGCCACGGAGAAGCTGCACAACCCTGTCGGACACCCCGAGAGATCATGAACCAGTCAGTATTTTTCCCGTTTACTCTCACACATGCACTGGAATCCTTATAGAGTGATACCAGTGCAAGTATAAGTTGACTCCTCAAGCCGAACTTGGATAGACCTCCCATAAACACTTTCTTTCAACCCTATCATACGCCTTCTCTAAATCAATGAAGGAGCAACACACCTTTCGGTTCTTAGCTAAGAACTTTTCGGTGATGGAGCATCACCGAAAAGAGAAGATTTGGTCCATACATCCCATTCCCTTTCTAAATCCTGCTTGCACATCCCAAATTTTATCATCCGTTTCATTCATCACTTTTTCAATCAACTCTTTCAACCTTTGAATACAATTTACCGACAATGCTGAGTAGGCTAATTTCACGGTAGTTTCTAGCCTCCTGGTGTGACCCCTTTCCTTTATATAAAGTCACAATTACGGCTTTGCACCAATCTTGTGGCACTTTGCCACTCGACCAGTATTTTTGAAAAAGGAAGTACAACCAGGAAACCACCACCCCTTTACCAGCCTGTCATACCCTGCCGCTTTCCCTAGTTTCATACTTTTCATTGCTTTCATTATTTCTTCCATACTGATCTCACTGTCACTAAAGTCACCCATAACGACGTTCCAATCAACATTACTGCCGATTGGCGAAGAAATGGATGCATCCTCTTTTACAAAGAGTCCCTCAAAATAGTTCTTCCATACTCATCTTATGCTACTTTCATCCGTCGCCAATTCACCCTGTTTATCTCTCACAACATTCACTCTCGTGTTTTGGGAAACTCCCTTTTCGTTCCGGATATATTTCCAGAACAACTTTTGGTTGTTCCGGAAATTATCAGAGAGTAATTGAAACAACTTTTGATTTTCGGATATTTTAATCGCGTATTATTACATTATTTTTAAAGCCCGACGTTTCGAAAACTTTTCAGTTATCATGGTCACGGGAAGACTTCAATTATAAAGAAAGTTGTTTCAATTATAATGTGCAATCGTGAAAATCTTAGAAAGTACTAATTATCAGAGAGATTCCTCTCACACCATTCTTGCAGATCATGCTTTTTCTTTTTTATTTTCTTCGTAACCTCATTCTTAACTCTCTTATATTTATCTTCACTATTCTTCACTACATCATCTGTTACTCTCGCATCCATTCGTTTACTAGCTTTAATCGCTAGTAAATCTAACCAAGCTTTCTTCTTATCTTCAACTGCCTCTTTCCCATCTTTATCCCACCAACTTGTTGGTGGTCTATTTCTTCTTTCTTCCGTGTTTCTTTTACTTCCGTGGCCCATTCAACCATTGACGATTTGAGCACATCCCATACTTCTTCTAATTCCAATTCATCTCCACGCAACTTAGCCTGTCGTCCAATTTCTTCATATATTCATCTCTAATATTTTCATCCTCTTCCAATTTCTCCACTTTTACTCTCGCAATTTCAGTTGTCGACACTTTGGCCCTGTGACGCCAACACGTGCACAGTCCCCTCAATCGTGATATCACGAGAAAGTGGTCTGTGTCAACGTTAGTGCCCCTATAGACTCTGGTGTCAACAAGCTTTGCTCTTAGCCTTTCATCCACTTTCACAAAATCTATCACACTTCTCTCGCTTTCTCTCTGTCTAGTATACATATTAGGGATTGCAATCCGGTCCGGCGGATCCGGTAATCCGGCGGATCCGGCGTGTTTTTGGACCTACCGGATCCGGTGGGTCGGCGCCGGATCCGGTGGCGGATCCGGTAAAGCAAAAAATATGTACGCGAAAAAACTGTAGGTATGTAAAACTGTAGTACAATCAACACTATATGTTTTCTTAGATCGCTTTTTCAGGCACAGAAGTAGGTAATATTAACTCGCATTTTTCCATTGCAAGAATAAATGTTTCCTGTTTTTATTGTTTCTTAGGATTATGAAAGTTGATTTTATAAGTACTGATTTGAAAGACTGTTTTGTTAATTAAAATGTAGTTAAAAGTCTGTGTAGATTATTAAAAAGAGTTTAATAGTATTATTTATTAAGTACTTAGAACTTAGAGCAATAAATGAGAGTCAGACTGATTACTTAGGTACTTTATTATTTAGCAACCGTGATAGCCCAGTGGGTAGAATACCCGGTTATCGTGCAAACGACTAGTGTTCAAATCCTGGGTCGGGCCTACAGCAATTTGTATTTTCTAAAGACATATGTGTGGTTAATTTATCATGGTTGTTAACGGTGAGGGAAAACATCGTGAGGAAACCCACATGGCTGAGTTGTACTTAGTCATGTGTCAGTGTATTCGTACAAACGGCGATAGGCCTGCCCCCTATCACGTGAGTACACTGTCCATGCAAAACTTGGGTACACTGAACACCAGGTGACAAAGTCACGTGATGTTCAGAAGTATTAGTTCCTCTGCCAATCCCTTCGGGGATTTCGGCGTGAACGTTTATGTTATGTTATGTTTATTATTTAGAATAGTCTCATAATTTCATTTAGTACAAATAGTACCAAAAATTACATTACCTAAAAATATAATTTAAAGTGATATAAATAAATATGGTTAAATTTTCCATAAATACGTATTTTATTTTTCTTTATATGTATTATTATCAAAACTAAAAATCACTAATACTAGGCCCTAAGTAACTTTAAAATCCGACCGGATCCGGCCGGATCCGGCCGGATCCGGCCGGATTGAAAATTATACCTGATTGCAATCCCTAATACATATGAATATCTTTGTGTTCAAACAGCGTGTTCGTAATACAAAGATTCCTCTCCAAACATACATCAATCACTTTTTCACCATTCTCGTTCACTCTTTTATCACCAAACTTTCTTAAAACTCTTTCACAACTGTTGCGTGACCCACCAACCCAACCATTAAAATCTCCAAACATAACAATTCTCTCATTTCGATCACACCCATTCGCAACATCGTTTAACAAATTCCAAAACTCCTCCCTCTCGGATAGTGATCTGGACATGTCCGGAGCATACACGCAAATTATGCGCATCCGGACAAGCCCTACCTTCACCTTTATCCATAGGAGCCTTGGACTCACACACGCATAATCTTTCATGCACTTCGCCATCCTTTCAGATATCAGAAGTCCCACGCCTTGGCAAGCTCTGTCACTCTCGGCAACTCCCGACTAGATAGCTGTAAATGGGCCAAGTTGAGAAACCTTTTTTTCCTTGCGCTTCGTTTCATTTACACACAGAAAATCTAGTTTTCTTTCTTCCATAATCAAACATACTTCTTCTAATTTTTGGTCCCACGAAAAGCAAGGGAAATATATTGTCCACCTAGCCAGAGCCCCGCTTGACTAGGTAAGGTTATTTAGTACCCGGAGTGCACCAGGCTCCGGGATGGCGACACGCTAACGACCAGGCACACCCCTGGCCACGCATCCCTCGGCACGGCAGACCTTGGATTGGTGTAAAGGTGAAGATGAAAAAGCCCTATTCCCTTAGTCGACTTCTACGAGACACCTCGGGAAGAAATGGGGTAGTGCTGTTCTATGCCGACACTACACAGCTTATTTTATTGTGTTATCCTAAATATAAATGCAAATGCTAGATTAGAAATAAATTATTGCCTTATGTACCTGATTATCTAATACATCAATGGTTTGTAGTACTCACGTAGTAATGTTGTCATTGGGTTTTGACTGGCAGAAAAATATAGAGACCAAAGAGATACATTGCTTTCCAGACTATAAAATTCATGAAGTAACCAAATTATGTTCGTTGACGATCGCACGTCATATGCACGTCAAAGGTCGAAATTGTAATTAAAGTTTATTATTTTGCACCTGTTGTATTGTATTATCTTTTGTGACTCAAAGAGATCTTAGCGATGCATAATAATATGTAAATATAATTAGTGAGTTTGTCCTTCAAACACTTTCGACGTCTATAACTTTTTCCTATCATTTTGATTTCGAAGTCGTTAAATATTCTACTTTTTCGTTTCATTTCAGTGATGGATATTGAATCACTAACAAAACAAAGGTACGCGCAATTAGCATTATTTTTAATAACCCCGCTATGGTTCCATCCATTTGTATCATGTACCCAAACCACATTAATATATAGTCATCTGTATTGTTTACTCATCTTCATTACAACAACAGTCAACAATTTCACTATTTCTTAACCAATCATGATTTGATATATTAAGGGCCACATTTTCATCAAGAAATGATCTACTAAAGTGCAGTGTAGAGATCAGAACAACCTTTATAGCTCAATGGGAAGTCTTCCGCTTCGAAAGTAGGAGAAGTTAGTTCAAATCTTGAGTCAGGCCTATGTCGGGATATGTGTAAAAATATCAAACGATATTTAGAAGTATTAGGATCTCTGCCACCCTTTCAAGAAGTTATGGCGTGAAGTTGAGTTGGGAACCATAACAGCAACACAACCCATTACAGTCATTTCTATACAAAACCTGGCTTGAAAACTATTTATAAGCGATAAGATAAATAATGTTTTATTGTTATGAATATTTTTGATAGCAGCGCAGTTGTATTACATAAAGCGTAATACGCCTGAGCCCGCCGGACCGTAGACATTGCCCGACGACACAACCCGGCGGCATGTGTTAAATGAATTATGTCTAAACCAAAAAAAATTAGACTAGACCGCTGACAAAAGTCGCCACATATGTCGGCTGCCCGACGGGCTCAGTGTGTATTGCGCTTTAAAATACCACTATGCATAGCATGCGGCCAGTGAGAAGTGGGATACAATTTTATTGGTAGGCTACAAATTTTGTATGAATAAAACTGTCAGTTTCTCACTCTTGACGCGTCTAACTTGCTTTCACGCGCCTCATGGTATGAGGGTAATATGTACCATGAAAAGAACACAATGTTTTTCAGTATGATCCATATTCATTCTTTGTTTTTATAGCGCCCAGTATTTCTCGAAGCGTCGTTGTTATTTATGGATGGGCATTTCAAACATTTCCTCATACCGGCAAAGGACTTTGCGGATCTTCATCTTGCTGGTGTGCGTGTTTGCTTTCACTGAGGTTCTTACCGGAGGCATCATAAAATCTTTAATATACAATAAATATCTAGTCGCGCACAATATTTCCAGTGATGCTGAAGGACTAGCTACGTAAGTTTTACATTCTCTTTTAATTGTTTTAAATGGGGTGAAAACATTCGTGTGTTTATTATACTTTTTAGAAACTGGAACTACTGTGATACAAATTTTATGTGTAAAATATTAAAATGTGAAGACCTAATTTGATCATATAATAATGTACTCAATAAGTAATATAAATGAAACATGCAAGGTTTGCTAAAATCTTACAAAATGAAATCGATAGTATTCCTATTACATTAGACACTACTAACGTATATACATGTATTAATGTATCAATACTAACAACAATAATAATCTTACCATGCAAGGGTTGTCTAGAAGAGATCGCTTTTAGCGATAAGACCGCCAATTATATGTACTTTTGCTTTTGTACTGAAATTTCGTAAATATGTTTGTGATGTGCGATAAAAAATAACTATTAAATTCTATGATAACTCTCTCCGGGACATCTCTAAAAGCGCAGGTACTTTTGTTAGGCGACTTCAACGCCCGATTAAAGTTATTACATTGTACTTACTATTTTCATAAAATGTATACACTCGACAACATGAAATTATTATAATTATTTTATACTCGTTTTTTTATATTACTAAATTTTTGCAGGAGAGACCAAGTACAATCAATAATATCTCTTAAGGAATCAACTAACTTAAAAATCCGCAAGAAAGACCTACTAACAACAGACAACATCTCAGACATTTCGCAAATTGAACTCTCGCGATTATTAAAAAATATAAAAAGAAGAGTCAACCATGATAAAATAAATAGAGTCTTTATTGTAAAAAATGAAGTGTATTCAAATAAATTCAGTGAACTCAATGATAGTGATATCCTTTGCGATGAAGTACCGCCGGGCTTAGGTATGTTATTTTAATAAGTGTTTTTGTTTATACCTCAATTTCTAAAAATTTTACAAGGCAAGTGGGATGCGGAATTTACGACACATGTCTTTTATGTATTGTATGATTTGCATTTGTCTATAATGTTTATCTTATTTGCTTTGCTACCCAAAAATATATATTTAATAAGTAGGTATTTCTAATTTAACATTAACGAAAATGCAATTTTTTCCCATCGCAGCTTGCTCAACACTTCTTTTTATTCGACGAGATTTTTCTGTAGTATGGTAGGCTTCTAAGTTCAGCCAAGATTGCTTGAAGGTGGAGCTTGCAATCATAGATGCTATCTATAGTACTTAATTTCTCACCCACTAGCTACAATAATTATCCCAAAAAATATTGGTGACGGAAATCTGTATTTTTTTCCAGGTCCTATATCGGCCAATAAGGGTAAAATGGAATTAAATTATGTAGAAAATAAATTTCCGGAAGTAGACGCCGGGGGATTTTATACTCCGCCCAATTGCACTGCTCGACACAAAGTCGCTATTATTGTACCATACAGGTGAATAAAATATACTTAATCACGTATTTTTTACAAAGTCTAATGGCTTCAATCAACACCAAAATCTATTATATATAAATCTTCGGTACCATTTTAATAATACCATCAATTAGATTTAAATACCTAAACCTAATAGTGAAAGAAAGAAAGAGAAGACGTTTATTCGCCATTGTAGGCACAAGAAAAACAAGCAACATTAATTTTTACATAGACACGATAAATTAATTATAATAGAAAAAAATACAAAATACTAAAAATATCATGTACACCTGAACATCGAATTGTTGCTGACTCAGAGTTTTCCGTGAGCTTTTGACTCACAGAACTGATTTTCAGTCATCACCACCACAGAGTGATATAAGAGGCATCTCACGAAACAGAAATGGTAACATATGAACAATAGTGCTAGTCTGTTTGTCTTTGCTGAATTTTGCCTTATACTCGTATCTACCCTGACTTTAATTTGTAAAGTGCTAGAATGCCACTGGTCAATAGACATAATTAAAGAAGTTTAACCAAAAAATACCCAAAAAGATTTTCGCTACGTGTCTCATGTATCATTTAGTTGTCATCTTGAATATTTTTATATTTGTAATTATCGATTCATTAATAAATAAGAATGGTGCTTTAAAACGCAATTGTTAATTATGATGTGAAGTTTCGGTTATTTATATCCACGCCCATTATTCGCATTAGGGTAAGCAGCTACATTGCACGATCTTGACTAATGATTCTTGCTTTACTCACACCCTTTGTTCTTCTCATACATGCTTTTTTATGCATTTGATGGCTGGCACACCAAAAAAATCTAACTTGTACTTAACGAAAACTTTAATAGAATAAGTGTTGTTCTAATGTGTAAATTTTATCAATTAACGTCTAATAAAGTGTACAATCAATAATAAAGTGGAAAATTTAATTTAGCAATATTTCTAGACCTTGCTAAGGCATTTGATACTGTATCGATTCCAATACTTCTAGATAAGCTATCAAAGTTGGGAATCCGTGGTTTACAGCTGCAACTTTTTGAAAGCTATTTGTCCCAAAGAAAGCAGAAAACCAGAATTGGTAGCTTTTTGAGTGATGAGGATAGTCTCTCATTTGGTGTACCCCAGGGTAGTGTGCTGGGCCCAACGCTCTTCCTCATTTATATTAATGATCTTTGTGATATTGATAACATCAATGCCAAAATATTCGCATTTGCGGATGATACTGTTTTGGTTTTTCAAGGAGATAGTTGGTGTGAAACCTTTGCAAAAGCCCAATTAGGGTATAATAGAGTCTGTCATTGGCTCCAGCTTAATTTGCTTAGTCTCAATAGCTCAAAAACGAAGTTAATGACATTCACTATAAATAAATCCGATCAACCACCTCCCGAATTTACTGTTTTTTCCCACAATGACTGTCTTAAATTAGATAACCCTCATTTGTCTTGCAGTTGTCCTTGCTTGGAAAGGGTTCAAACAATAAAGTATTTGGGACTGTTGTTGGATAATCGGCTAACTTTTAAAAACCATGTTAGTGCCCTTACATCTAGGATAAGAAAACTTTAAGTTGTTTTTATAACATTCGCAATGTGGTCGATCAAAATATTTTGAGATCAGTTTACTTTGCGTTATGCCAGTCACTTTTGGTTTACTGTATTAGTGTATGGGGTGGGGTTCAAAAAACCGTGCTACTACCACTTGAAAGGGCTCAGCGAGCAATACTCAAAGTGTGTCTCTTCTTGCCTCGATACCATTCAACACAGGCACTCAATGAACGTACACAAGTGCTTACAGTTAGAAAACTATTTATTTATAGACTTATGCTTAGACAAATCCTAATTGCCCCTCCACAAACTTACGATCCATCACGTCGCAATAGTTACAATGTTTATAGAAGTAAATATATTTACAAAACGAGTTTCTCGCGGAGATTTCCAGGTTTCCTTGGTGGATATATATATAATAAATTAAATAGATCTTGCCATATTCATGCGCTTGGGAAAATAGAATTTAAGGAATGTATACAAAAGTACCTACTAAATCTGACATACCTTGATACAGAGGCACTTTTAGAATAAAAATTCGTAAAATGTGTTCGTTTTGTTTTTTTTAAATTAATATTATTATTGTTAATCTTTGTATTTTTCAATTATTATTTAAAATAATGATAATAGTCTATTTGTTTTTGTGCGTCTCAAAACTTTCATTAATATGGATTTAATTTGTATTTATTCTTTTCTTTAATTATTCCTTTGTCATTTTAATTATCTCACTCAATTTTTATGTTTAATTTTATTGTAAATTAGGTAAGTCTTATCTTAAAAAAAATACAATTATTTTAATCAATGGCAAACAAAATTGTAAAATAATATTTAATGATGTAAATACCTATGCATATGTTTATTGTTGGCATCCTAGCACAGGCCACTGGCTTAGTAGGATGCTATTGAACTCTCAATTGTGCAACTACAGAGTTAAACATATAACTATGGTTATAAATGTGATAAAACAAAATTAATTTGTAATATGTTATCATGTATTATTTGTGGAAATAAACTATTTTATTATTATTTTAGGAACACTTTTAGTTTCTCGCCTCTCCCATGGCCGAAACAGAAAATTAGAATTTTAAATGGTAGAGGCGGTACTCCCCGACAAGAGCACAGTTGGTCGGGGTCTGGGAGTCAGGTTCAAGAACCGACGGATGATCCGAGCCGTATCGAGCAGCACCGCTTTCTGCATCTGTGCTGGAACCGACACGCCACAGAAATCCAACCGCCTCAAGTTGGTCGCGAGGCTGGTTGGAATTAACCCGTTCGCGGACAAAACAATATGGATTATTTCTGTCGAAGTCACACCCCACATGTCGGTGATCTCGTGAGCCAGATCGAGATATTTCCAACGCTTCTCGGTGTCGGCTATCACGAGACCCACGTCATGAGGGATAGTGACATCCACTAGAAATACCCTCGACTGCGACCGATCCTATACCACGATATCAGGCTTATTCGCTAGAATAGACCTGTCCGTGATAACGGATCGGTCCCAATAGATTTTGGCACGGTCGTTTTCTAGGATTGGCTCCGGCAGATACTTGTAATACGGCAGCCTCTGTTGCAAGAGTCCGTATTTCAGAGCGAGCTCCTGGTGCGGGATTTAGGCTGCTTGGTTGTGTCTGTGCAAGTACTCAGTGTTAGCAAGAGCCGAACAACCGGAAATAACATGCCTAAGTGAACCTCCGGGACGGCCACATGCTCGACAGATGTCTGTGGTACCGTCCTTTAGGATGTATTTCCGATAGTTCCGCGTCTTGATAACCTGGTCTTGTATTGCACAGACAAAACCTTCAGTTTCCCCAAAGAGGTCCCCGAAACGCAGCCAATGCAGGGAGGCTTTACGGTCCACGAAAGGTTCGTGAAGTACCTTGTAAAACCTCCCATGCAGCTCCTTCTCTTTCCATACGGACTCCCGATCAGAGGTGCTAAGTACCTCCGGGGTTCGCCAATCCTGTGAGGCCAACGATAAGGGAGTCAGTCCTTTATCACTAGCGACCACCTCTCCCCGAATACTATCATCCGTCATCGTCAAAAAATAGTTTCTGAGGTTGCATACCTCGCGGTTGTGCATGGTTTTGGCACTCAAGAGGCCTCGACCACCACACTTCCGAGGGATATACAATCTCATAACCGACGATCTCGGATGATGCATTCGATGAGAGGTCATCGTCGTGCGGACTCGTCTGTCCAGAGCGTCTAGTTCGGACTGAGTCCATCTGAGCACGCCAAACGTGTACATCAGTACAGGCATGACCCAGGAGTTAATGGCTCGGATCTTATTAACGCCTGACAAGTACCTATAAGCACACTTTTCAGGCGTTCATAAAACACCTCGCAAACAC
Source organism: Bedellia somnulentella (assembly GCA_963576735.1). NCBI lineage: Eukaryota > Metazoa > Arthropoda > Insecta > Lepidoptera > Bedelliidae > Bedellia > Bedellia somnulentella. The sequence continues at coordinate 8,943,633 of OY755186.1, read as the reverse complement.
CCTGTTTCACGTCTGCCACCTTCACACCGATGGTTTGTGACATGCCCAGATACCGGTATGTTTCAGCCTCGGAGAGTGCCCTCAAATGATTGGTGCCGACATCGACACCATCAGAGTGCACGACATGCCCCTTCTCGACATGAATGACCGCACACTTATCGACCCCGAGCTCCATCTTGACGGAACCACTGAAATCGTTAGTGATCGTCAGTAGCTCCGCCAATCTGTCAGCCGTGGGGGCGTAAAGCTTCAGGTCATCCATGTAAAGGAGATGAGGCAAGCGAGGTCCGCCTCTCCGAAACTGAAAGCCCGTCCCCGAATTTTCCAAGAGTGTACTTAGAGGATTCAGGGCCAAGCAAAACCAAACTGGACTCAGGCAATCGCCCTGGAAAATCCCTCGCCTTATATCAATTTGGTCATCCGCATCCGTCATCCGCTGACCGTCTAAACTCAGGATCGTTCTCCAGCACCCCATACATTGCCCGAGGAAGTGTCGAACTGCACTATCAATTTTGTACAGCTCGAGGACCCTCATGAGCCATGTATGAGGTACCGAATCGAACGCCTTCCTGTAGTCTATCCAGCCAGCGGAGAAGTTCCGACGGTTGCGTTTGACCAGTTGGCCTACGACCGCGTCGATGAGGAGCAGCTCCTTGCTACCGCGACTACCGCCCCTACATCCGTTCTGAGCTCCAGATATCACATTGTTATCAACAATGTGTTGAGTAATCATGGAGCTCAGAACGGATGTCAAGGTCTTGTAAATTGTACAAAGACAAGTAATGGGGCGGTATTGTGATGGATCCGCGGTAGCATCGCTCTTTGGAGCTAAATGAGTGACCCCAGTAGTTAAGAAGTTCGGGAGCGTCCCACTCTCGAGGGCGCTTTGGAACTGACGGGCGAGAGTAGCGTGACAGCGCGTGAACCCCTTCAACCAGTAATGGTGCAATCCGTCCGGCCCCGGACTTTTCCAGTTCGGAGCCTTACGGATCGCAGCCACCACATCCTCCTCGGATATGTTGACGGGGTTCATGGGCGCTATGGGCTCGCACGCTCCCTCGACCGCCTCGAACCATCGGCCCTCTTCGTGATCAACAGGCAGCGACCAAAGCCCACGCCAAAAGGCTACTACATCGGCTTTTTCCGGTCGCTGACCTGTCGTAACCACGTCGGGACGCTCCAAAGTTCTGTAGAACTTCTTCTGGTCACTCATGAAGAGACGATTCTGTTGACCTCTTTACCCTTTCAGAATATCGCCTAATTCGCTTACCCCAAGCAGCGATCTTCTGCTTCAGATCATCGATGCGCTCCACCAGTCTACAGGCAAACTCCGGTGAGTTTTCAAAGACATTCTCACCAGGAAATGCCTCCCTGACGAAGCGCACCACCCTCGGCCTATTGTTGCCTGATCTGAAGCTGATCAGTTTGCCGATGAGGACCCTGGCCCTTGTGATACGGCTTTCAATCCGCCTCATCCAGGCTGGTCTAGTTCTAGTCCTGGGACTAGTACTGCCAGTCTGGCGGGAGACACCAGCTCTTGTTGGCAGCATCCTGACGCCGACAAATTGACGAACTGTCATTGCGGCGCCAAAGAGAATTGAATCCGTATCCCAAAGGTCCATGCTGCTCTCTAAAAATGAGGGCAGCATGTTATTGACGGCCTCAACGACATCCCGAACCTTTATGCTGAGAGGAACTCGGGGCAGCCTTGGCCTCCTTTCGAGAGGCACTTGGCGATATTCCAGGATCGTCTCTTCGAGTGCGCTCCTCACCAAATCCAAATCCAGGGAGACTGTTCCCCAATCGCTTTCCGCACCACCCACATCCGGCAGGTTAGCAATTGGCTCCCTCCGTACTTCCCGTTCAGGGACTGGAGGGAGAACCTGTAAAGGTGGCTCTTCGTCTAGCGGGGGAACAGCCTCGCGTCGCAATTGTTCGAGTTCGGTAGTGCTAAAAAGTTCTGAGCGCTGTATATACCGAACTCGATCCACCAGGTTTTGTTCTGTGACGGTCAAATTGGGCTCCAGTCGCAGAAATTCGCGGTACATTGCTGCCCGATAACCCGTCCGTCCAGTTCTTGAACCCGAGGCCCTAATTTTACGATGAGCGAAGATTCACCCGGGGTTTCGCTCACTTGCCCCGGGGAGACCGTTATTACTCTTTTTTGCGCTGAGACCAGTTTGTAGACACGGTCAACACCTACAAACTCAAGCGCTGACTATTTGCATTGCTGGAATGGCAAGCTGGTAAACATGTCATCATGCCATTCCAACAATGGGCGGTGGGGTCGTCACATCCCTACGCCATTATTTATTATTATTATTATTATAATCAGGTTACAATAATTTAAATTTTTCTTTTTACAGAGATCGTAAGAAACACTTAGCAAAATTTTTAAACCATATGCATCCAATATTGATGAAACAACAATTAGAGTATGGCATTTTTATAATTGAACAAGCAGGTACGACTAAAATCACATATAACATACATGTAAATTTTGGTTATACTTGACTTTCCAAAAGCGGCTGAGGAATTTCTAATTCCTTAGCTCTGGCTACCCCAACTTGGGATTTATAGCCGTGAGTAAATGCATGTATGTAAATTTTGGTGCAAATGGTGTATGAAAGGCCACTATTTTTTGCACTAGCAGTGGTATCACACATATCTTTGTATTTCGCTATAAATCTCGTAGCCATCTCTTTCACACTTCCAAAATATTTTATATTATTTATCTTATTGTAAGCGCTACAATCTCACGATATAATTACGAGCATGCTACAGATCTAATTTATAGGAATAGAGTATATTCCTATTGCTATTGTCAAACCTTATCAAACATCTCTGTGGCAAATAAGTAAAGAATAAATAAGGAAAGAAAAATTTCGACACAGGCGGGAATCGAACCCGCGACCTCGAGTCGGGTCGGGTCGGTGTGTCGAAATTTTTCTTTCCTTTATTTATTCTTTACTTATTAGTAATAATCCCCACATGAGGTTTTCATAAACAAAAACATTCAAAATCTCTGTTACATCCAAATTTTTTCGTATTTTTTCCACACATAACATCGACGTGATAACAAGCAACCCTATATTTTTGTATGATACATACATATATATACTCACGGCTGTAAATCCCAAAAAAGGATAGCCAGAGCTTCAGAGCTAGAAACTTCTCAACTACATTGGGAAGTTGATAGGGGACAAGATGGTAGAAATAAAGTATGGTGATGAGTCTCCAGTCACATAACCCAAAAACCACTTAAAAAATCCCCATGCCGTTAGTCGCCTCTTACGACACCCGTAGAAAGAAACGGGTAGTGACATTCTAAGCCGGCACTACACGGCATTTTCGTTTGATCAGAATAAAATATTAATGCATAAGATTTCAAAAGGATCCTTTAACCTTAACCAGCAATCAACGATTATTTTTTACTCACCTAAGAACCGATTTATTAGATCCAAGTGAGTACGATAATGAATTGTAGCGTTAGATCGCACATGATGAAAGAAATAAAACCAAGTATTATTCCACTTTAGGTAAAGAATTATTTAATCGAGCGAAACTAAAGAATGTGGGTGCAGTAGAGAGCCAACGTCTAAAGGAAGGAGGATGGGAATGCTTTGTGTTCCACGACGTAGATTTGCTGCCCCTGGATGAGCGAATCATGTACTCCTGTCCGGTACAACCCCGACACATGTCTGTAGTCGTTGATAGTTTTGCAAATGGGTATGTTGATCAGAATAAAAATAAATATAGATAAATAAAAAGATTTATTTGCCAAGTAACAGATTATACCATTTGTACTTAAACTAACGATCATTGTTTTACAAATTGTAATTTATAATGCAGCTATTCTTTATCTTTTTATGACATATTAAGAGGTCGAGTAGAAAAACAAAAGAATATTTTTTTCTTGTGGCTTGTAGTACAAAACAAAACAATAAAACTCTAGTACCTAAACTAGGCCGGGCCTGTATCTTAGGTACTAGTTTTTTTCCATATATTTCATTAATTAGGGGAGGTATCGACGCGTGTATTGTCGGCTTACAGTAGCACTAACGGCGCGGGTGTCGTTAGAGGCGATTTAGCGTATTGGGGCTATACAAGCCAATGTTGGGTGATGCGGTGGAGAACCACTTACAACCACCAACAACTTCTTATTACAATCCTTTTCTCACTTAACGTCATACCGAAATCTCGATGAATTTCCTAACATTGCTCATTCTCATAATGTTTAATAACAAAATTTCTGGATAACCAAAAGACGTTAGCTTCGTCATACTAATCTCTTCATAAGACCAGTCTTTTACGCGTAAAAGATGAATAAACCAATTTGCATTCATATATACATATATATGCTCACGCCTATAAATCCCTAAAAGGGGTAGCCAGAGCTTCAGAATAAGAAATTCCTTAGCCAAGTTGTATGGGAATAAAATTCTGAAACAAAAGTTTTTGGTCATGGGTGTCCAACCACATCGCCCAAAAATCACTTAATAAGCCCCATACGAATACCCATGGGAGGAAATGGGGTAGTGCTTTTCTTAGCCGACACTACATAGCACTTTTTCATTATATTATCGAAGTAACCACATATTATATCGAGAAAATCTTTTTTTCAGATTACCATACAGTTATTTGTTTGGTGGTGTCGTTGCGATGACTGTAGAGCAATTCATCACAGTTAATGGATTCTCCAACAATTACTGGGGATGGGGGGCTGAAGACGATGATATGTCTCTCAGGTGGGTTCTTTGTATAAAGTATTATGTCCATCTATTATAAGTTTTGTAATTTCCACGGGTAGCCTAGCTTTTCAACCTTTGGCTAAGACATAGTTCGCAATATCTAACAAAATCTACAACTTATAGGTATATTAAAATAATCTTCACAAATAACGAATACAGTTATTTATAGCATTATAATGGAATATCTATAAAATTAATTATTTAAGCTGAAAATACTTTTCGATTGCATTAAAATTGTTAAATTATCAAACAATGTAATTATTGTTAAATACTATTTTTCGGAAAATACCATTTAATATATTCAATTGATTATCCAAGTACTAGCTGTATTTACATACATACATATACTCACGGCTATAAATCCCAAAAAGGGGTAGCCAGAGCTTCAGAGCTAGAAACTCATCAGCCACATTTGCAAGGGGAGAAGATAGTAGAAATAAAGTTTCCTTGGTGATGGCTCTCCAACCGTATCGCCAAAATACCAATTTGAAACCCCCATTTATCCAATACAAACGTACACAAATCTCTGGGTTGCTCCCAATATTAAAACTTTTAGGTAATAAATCACTCCTCTTTTTCCAGGTTAGAAAAATGCAACTACCGCATAGAAAGATACAATAGGTCGTTAGCCAAATATACAATGCTCAAACATAAAAAGGAACCAGCTAATCCTGGCAGGTCTGTTTCAAAAATAATATATTTTATAGAGAGTGATGTTATTGAGAGTGAGCTCAAAAAGGCAGGCGTCCGAAGTATGAAGAATAAAAGAGCATCAATGACAAGATAGATGGATGTCAACGAAGCTAGAGAGGTTCGACCGTACGAAATGGCGATCGATAGTCTCTGCCTACCCAAATGGGAAGTAATTGGCGAGAGTATTTGTTTGTATGTATGTATATTTTATTGCCATTTAACAATATGTGATCCGGCTATAAAATTAAATCTGCTCTTTGCAGATTCAACTACGCAGTGAATTTCCATACATTGACCCTTTTTTACACCGCTGTATTTTATACTTTCACGGGTACAAATATCCAAAAAGGATAGGCCGGACTTCGGAAACAATAATCCCTCAGCCACTTTTAGATTAAATGGGCAATACGAAGAAATATTGGCGATGTTCTATGTTAGGATTCCAGTGACATCAGCCTCTTAACCTTTTTCAGATTTATGATACTCTCTAAAACCGCAGAAGGGTTTATGAAGGACGGACTTACAACATTAAGATATAAATTTAAAAAACTAAAGAGGCATCATCTTTATACCCATATATTAGTGAATATACACGATACGCTCTGATCTAGAAGTTACTTGGCTAATATTATTGGTACTGGAAGAACCTTATAAAGATTCAATTGTTCTGTTATTGACTTCACCAAGTGTTTTCAGTTATTTGTTTTTAATTATATTATATGTGTTTAATTATAAGACTCCAAATAAAAATTCAATATCAACTTTTTTCGTAAACCAGTTATGGTTATTGGTTTTTATTCAATCTACACGATCAATATTTTCAAGCAAGTATTTAAATTCTTATTTTTAAGTTAGAGGGTGAGGGACGACGTGATAGCTCAGGTAGAACACAGCTTATCGTGCAGACAACTAGTGTTCTAATCCCGGGTCGGGCCAACACTAATCGGTCTTTCATATGTGTGGTCAATATATCATGGTTATTTACTGTGAGGAAAAAAACATCGTCAGGAAACCCACTGCTCTATTTCGTATAAACAAACTTTTTTTGATAATTTTATTCGAGGTCTACGACATATATTCTATAAAAAAAAAATATTTCTTTTATTTATCCTTTATTTATTAGTAATAATCCCCACATGAGGTTTTCATGAACAAAAACATTCAAATTATATAATCTACTAGCTTTTTGCCCGCGACTACGTCCGCGTGGACTACATTTTTTGCATCCAGTTTACATCGAAAATACCAAAACACTATCTCAACTTCTTGTTTTTTATATTTATATTCCCGCGGGCGATGCAAAGGATATAAAGAACATTGAGGCTTTTTAAGTGATTGTAAGGAGACCCATCACTAAAATCCTTTATTTGACTACCTTTTCCCCATTCAACTTCCAAAAGTGGATAAAGAATTACTATCTCCGAAGCTATGGCTACACTATACTACACTACACACAATATATATCCATACTCCATACTAATATTATAAATGGGAAAGTGAGTTTGTTTGTTTGTTTATTTGTTCCGCTTTCACGCCATAACTACGGAACCGATACCCTTGAAATTTTGCAGACGTATAGTTAGAAGCCTAGATTAAATAATAGGATACTTTTTATCCCGGAAAAACTTATGTTCCCGAGGGAAAACAAAAATATTGTATGCTTGCTGGATGTATTGGAGATGGCGTTTAAAACAAAGTAATATATTGCAAACTAATATAAACATGTAAATTTAGAAGCTAAATGATACGATGATGAATCCACGAAAATGAGAAATACGCAAGGGTTCCCACAGGAGCATCAAAAAACCTTAACTCATATCTGGCTCAACAATACTCAACATATTGCAGCGAATATTTATTTAACATACATATACTCACGGCTATAAATCCCTAGAAGGGGTAGCCAGAGCTAAGGAATTAAAAATTCCTCAGCCACTTTTGGAAGTTTCGTGGGGAAAAGATGGTAAAATAAAGGTTGTTGGTGATGGGTCTCCAACCGCATCGCCCAAAGATCCCTTTAAAAGTCCCAATACCGTTAGTCGCCTCTTACGTACAACCACCGGAAGAATTGGGGTAGTGCTATTCTAAGCCGATACTACACAGCAATATTTTTTTATCGATGGATTTAACATCAGACTCTGCGTTAATGGTCATTTTGGAAAGATTAAGATTAATTAAGGGGTTTCATCCATTTTCATAAAAATAAGTGTACGTTTAAATGACAAATTTGTTGGTTAATAGTAAGACTTATAAAAAATAAAGCGTTAAAAAAAATTTACACCGCCGGTAACGTCCCGTGGCGAAGCGGTATAACTATCTACTATGAATATTTAATTAAAACTATTATGAATTAATCGTCTCGGATTCGTATCTCAGGTGATTCAAGCTTTTTGTATTATTATTTTTGTTTTGTTAGCTTAGAATAGCAATATGTAAAACAAATAGCAAGCACTATCCCTTCACTTTAGCGATTATTTTAAATGGAGATCCACCACTAACCATCCCCAAATTCGCTCGCGATCGCTGCAAGCTCTCCCACTATCACGAACGATCAGTGTAGGGGCAGCATTGGGCCGCCGCCGAAGCGCCGTACTACTATCCGTATTTGTACTTACTTAAGATATTCTCATTTCTGATCATAAGTTGGTACAGAATGGGTTGTTTCATGATTGTTATGAGAAATTAAACAGGAAATTTTTGGAACTCAACCCCTAAAGGGTTGATATAGCAAATGAAAGTAATAATGATAATAATGATTTTTGTCATTTTGGTATCTTGAAACAAAAAACTTGGTGCGATTAAACTTATGAAATTCATCTATCAATCATTCATAAGTATTAACTAACGGCCATAAATTCCTTATAAGGGTAGCCATAGCTTCAGAGATAGTAATTTTTCATCCACTTTTGGAAATATATTGGGAAAAGGTAGTAAAATAAAGGTTATTAGTGATTGTTCACCAACTGCATCGCCCAACAATCACTTAAAAGGCCTCAATGTCTTTTATGGCCTTTACAACACCCGCGGGAATATAAATATAAAAAAAATAGAAGTTGAGATAGTGTTTCGTTATTTTGGATGTAAACCGAATGCAAAAAATGTAGTCCACGCGGACGAAGTCGCGGGCAAAAAGCTAGTATACTCATAAATAAAATTGATGGATGAATTTCATAAATTCCTTTTTGTAGTAGTTATAACAGTCAATCGCACCAAGTTTCAAGTTTCTAAATACAGAAATGTCAAAAATCTCTATACTAACTTTCATTTGCTATTTCAACCCCTTAGTTCCATAAAATATATGATAAGAAAGAATCATGAAATAAACCATTTTGTACCAAGTTTCTATGTTCGAGTTATTATGTTCGTATTAGTACGGATAGTAACTATTGATTTTCGGATCTTTAATCGCGTGTTATAACATGGGTTTAGTTTTATAATAGTTGTTTCAATTGTAATGTTTTTTTGCGAAAGTCTTAGAAAATACTAAGTACGGAGTTTGGCACTGCGGGGCGGAAGCCCGGTGGGTGCTGCCCCCTACACTGACCGTTGGTGATGGTGGGTGAGTTTGTAGCAGAGATTGCTCGAGAATATGGGGATTGTCCGAGATGAATGATTTATACATGTCGCGATAATTCTTGCTATTATTCTAAGCTAACACAACAACGTTATTTTTACAAAAAGCTTGTGTCCCTTGAGTTTTGATCCCGGGTCTCTCGAATGTTCATAGAGTTTAGATTTATCGCTAAGCCACAGAGACGCTAACTTTAATGGCAAATTTTGAATACCCTTTATTTTCTAATAGTCTTACTATTGACAAACAATTAAATTTAGTCCCGCTCCCGCTGTATAAACCCGCATTTTTATACCCTACCGATGTCGAGCGCCAAAATCCACAATTCAATGTAAAATGGTAAGTACCAAAAAAAACAAAAAATAGTAAATAAAAATTAACACGTTGGCTGCCATGAGCATCACCGGTGGGATAAATTTTTATTCTCTGTGTGGCCATGAGCATCACCGGTGGGATCATAAAATATGTATGGGGCGTAGGAGCAGTACTTAAGGTAAAGTATGGTTGGCAGCCAACGTGTTAAACAGCAAGTTAGTAAATGGTTCGAAAAGTGCACCGAATAATTGTATGAGCTACAGGTTAAAGCGCAAGATGTCATTCCACTTCTAACGTATCTTAAAAAAAACCGATACCACGACGGTTTAAAAAACACCCAGCGCCATCTATTGCATACCTCAAGAACTACGTCAATACGGATACCAATTAGTTATTCGTTTATTTATAGTTATTTCAGGATAAGTCGTAGATGTAAAAAAACACTTTAGACGATAAAACAAATTGTACGTCATCCCTCGGGAATTCCTCATTTTCAAGGATACATTATCGTATCATTTAGCTTCTAAATTTACATGTTTATATTCATTTGCAATATATGACCTTGTTTTAAACGACACACAGCGCCATCTCCAATCCATCCAGCAATATTTAAACAATATTTTAGTTTTCCCTCGGGAATATAATTTTTTCCAGGATAAAAAGTACCCTATTATTTAATCTGGACTTCTAACTATACGTCTGCAAAATTTCAAAGCAATCGGTTCAGTAGTTACGGCGTGAAAGCGGCATAAATAAACAAACAAACAAACTCACTTTCCGATTTATAATATTAGTATGGAAGTATGGGCTGTGGCGCTACTGAGCTCTTGTTGACATCTGTATTATTTTAATTATAATAATTCAAAAAACAAACTGAATCCGGATAAAAGTGATTATTTGCATAGATAAAGGGATATAGCAAGCGAAGAATTGTTATCAAGGCAAGAAGTGGCGAAATAAAGAAGAAAACAAGTGGAAAAAAGTGTAACGGTCAAATCAAGTTAACAGTTTATAAAAGTGAAACAAAAGCATGGATGCCCCTCTAAAGGAAAGTTTTGCAGGTAACTACCCCAAGAAGAGTGATACACTGTAACAATCCACAATATTTCGCTATTCACCTAATTAATAACCTTAAAAGATCGTAAAAATCCATTGTGCACAATCATCGAGCGATATCTGAAACAACGCCATCTAGGCAACAGTAGCAGAACGATTTAGCGCACGCACCACTCCAGAGAAAATATATTTACCAATAAAATTGATAAACCGAAACTACCGCCACCTAGAAGGGAGTAGCGGAACTTCGTCCTTAATTGAGAAGCATATCTAACTTATCTCTGCATTAGTACCCAAAGCAAACAGAAGAGGGCGCTTATATCAGAAACATGGAAGAAATATTAAAGACGCTTAAGCAAATCCAAAACGATCTGGCGACCCAAAAAAATGACATGCGTAACATGGAAGAAAATATTAAAAAGGAAATAAACAGTCACATAGAGCAAAAATTTACCACAATAGAACAAAAAACAGCAAACTTGGAGAGCCGAATTGATAAACAGCAGGAAACTATTAAACGCTTAGAAAAACAACTTAAAAAGAAAAATATTTTGTTTTTTGGCATGAAAGAATCAGAGAGCAGCTACTATGATTTGTTAAACGCAATATTAAATATTTTAAATAACACTATGAAGATTGATTGTCAGCAAAGCGAAGTAGAGCTGGTAAGAAGATTAGGCAAGAAAGGGGAGAAAGTGAGGCCCGTCGTCGTTACGATAACAACTATGGGGCGAAAAATAGAGATATTAAAGAAGAAAAAAATGCTCGAAAATTCAACTATATATATTAAAGAAGATCTCACTAAGGAAGCCCTTGAAAAGCGACGACAAATACAGGAAGAATTTAAAAAACAGCGCGACTCTGGCAAAAACGTTGTCATTCGATATGATAAGATAATTACATTGAGCAAGAGAGACCAAAGAAACACAACAGGAAACGAAAATCAAGAGATAAGAACCCAAAAAAGGAATCTATCAGAGTCACCTGAGTCTAAAAGTCAGAAAACCCCAAATCAAGACAAAAATATAGAACAAATACCTAAGAAAAATAAAACATATAATATTACATCATACATAACTAATTCAAGATTTACAAAAACACCGAATCAAACACAACAATGCAACAAAGATGATGTACATCAAAAAAACGTATAACTATAGTCCCTCCAACTCCTCCAAGCCGGCTGGTCACCGTGGAGGAGGACGACCAAAACCCCTTTAAAACACATTACTCCGAAAAAAGTAAAGAAGAAAACAAAAATGATAATTATCTCTATATTGCAAGTTTAAATGTTCGGACACTATTAAAAGATAGAAGATTATTAGAACTAAACCATGCCATAAGCGAAATAAAATGGGACATCATTGGCCTATGTGAAACAAGGAGAGAAAACGAAAAAATTGAAGAATTCGATAATTTTATTCTCTATCACACAACTGGAACAAAGGGAAAAAATGGCGTTGGATTCCTTATAAAAAAGTCACTTAAAAACTCTATAATCAGCTTCAAATCTTACTCAGACAGAATAGCTGCAATCGAAATTCGAATATCTGATAAAGAGATATGGACGATTGTTCAAGTCTATGTACCCACTGAAAGCTATAGCATGGATGATATGGAAATCTTCTATCACACTTTGGATACTATGTTGGACTCTATCCATACAAAAAATCTAATTTTAATGGGAGATTTCAACGCACAAATTGGTGAGAAGCAACAAGGGGAACAATAAATTTTTGGTAACTACTTTCACGGGCAACGAAGCAAACATGGTCAAAGGCTGGTAGAGTTTGCACTTGAAAAGAATTTATTTTTCATAAATAGCATGTTCAAAATCAAACCGCATCAGAAATGGACATGGAAATCACCAGATGGATTATACAAAAATGAAATTGACTACATACTAACTAACCACCCAAAACGCACACACCATTTTAATATTATACATAATTTGAATTTTGCAACAGATCACCGAATGATAAGGTGTAAATTAAAGTTAAATGAAAAAAGAAACAGAACATTTATCAAGAAAACAAATAACATGTCAAGAGACCTACCAAAGTTGACTGGAATAAGTAGCAAATATTGGGAAGAAAAATTTATAGAGTCCGTCACCAAATCGCAAGACATACAGGAACAATACGAAAACTTTGAATTAGTAATGAAAGAACTGATAGAGCAAATTCCAAAACAGAGAAATAAAGAGAAGCAACCACTTAACACCTACACTCTACAACTTTTAAACGACAGGAAAAAATTATACCAAGAAAAGGGATCTAAGGAAATTAGGCAGCAAATTACAACAATTAGTAAGGAAATAAACAGACACATATCAAAACACCAAAAGAATGAGAGACAAAGATTATTCGAAACATATATAGAGAAAACTGGAGCCATAAAAAAAGCATTTAAAGAGCTAAGATGTAAGAGTGAATGGACAGCAAATGTGAAAAACAAAAAAGGTAAAAAGCTCTACAAAAGACCGGATATAATAAACGAGGCCACCAACTTCTACGAAAACCTCTACACATCAAATGACTCATCAGAACTACCTATATATACGCCTTGTGACTCTACCCCACCCGGATGTATACTAAAAGCTGAAATCGAATGTGCAATAAACTCACAAAAAAACGACAAATCACCGGGGGAAGACCACGTTACTAACGAACTGCTGAAATCATTGTCAGAAACATTACAAGGTCCACTTCAATTATTGTTTAATAACATCCTTCAATCGGGAAAAACACCTAAGCAGTGGTCAAAATCTACAATTATACTGATCCACAAAACAGGCGATAGAAGTGACTTGGACAAGTATCGGCCTATAAGCCTGATGTCAAACATATATAAAATATTTTCAAAAATACTACTGAATAGAGTGACAAAAATTTTGGACGAAAACCAGCCGCGCGAGCAAGCCGGTTTCCGCAAAAGTTTCTCCACAATGGATCACATTCATGTTGTATCACAAATAATAGAGAAAACAAGTGAATATAATAGAACTCTATACATGTGTTTCATCGATTTCACTAAAGCCTTTGACTCATTGAATTATAGGGAAATCTGGCAATCTCTAAGGCAACAAGGTGTTGAAGAAAGATACATAGCTCTACTTTATAAAATATACAGCAATAATTCAGCAAGAGTTAAACTAGAAAGAGAAGGTAGAGAGTTCCCAATTAGGAAAGGAGTCCGTCAAGGCGATCCAATTTCACCAAGAATTTTCTCAGCGGTATTGGAGTCTATTTTTCGTAACTTGAATTGGGATAAAAGAGGACTAAAAATTGATGGCGAATACTTAAGTCACCTACGCTTTGCAGACGACATTGTCGTTTTCTCGGAAAACCCACAAGACATCCAACAGATGCTGAACGATTTGGCCAGAAATAGTAAAAAGGTAGGTCTGTCTCTAAACCCGACTAAAACCAAAATAATGACTAATGGCAGCAGAGAAGATGTTATAGTGGAAGGCAGAAATATAGAGTTCGTGGATGAATACATCTACCTAGGCCAGCGGGTATCTTTCAAAAACCGAACTGAAAATGAAATTAAGAGACGCATAGCCATTGCATGGAGTAAGTACTGGAGTTTCAAAGAAATCATGAAAAACAAACAGATAAATATTAAAACAAAAAAGAAATTATACGAAACTGCTATTATGCCAAGTTTAATGTATGGATGTCAGAGCTGGTCCTTAAGGAAAGAAGACGAAGATAGACTGGCAATATGTCAAAGGAAAATGGAAAGAAGTATGCTGAATATCAAACTACAAGACAGAATAAAGAACATTGATATAAGAAGAAAAACAAAGATCTGCGACATACTAAGTAGAATTAAGAAATTGAAATGGAAATGGGCGGGACATATCTGCCGAATGGAGAACTCCAGATGGACAAAGCGTGTCACCGAATGGATACCAAGAGAAGGAAAAAGAAATAAAGGACGCCAAAGAAAGAGGTGGGCAGACATTTTCCTACAAAAATGTGGACCGAACTGGATGACAAAAGCTAGAGACAGAAGCTTGTGGAGATCATTGGGGGAGGCCTACGCCGTGGAGGCGACTACTACAGAAGAATGTTTTTAAATTTTAAATAAAATTAAACATAATTATAATTATAATAAAGTAAAAATTAATTTATTTATATGAAATCAATCAATCAATGTTTTTATTTAGAATTTTATTTATATTATGAATTATGCATGCAAACTTTTAATTGAATTAATTAGAATGTACACTATTTTAAATATTTCATGTGATATGTGAAAATGTTTTACTTAATTAATTTTAAGTACATTATAATGTTCTATGCATGTAAACCTTTAGTCATAAGTAGTAGAAATAAAGGCTTTTTTATTTTATTTATTTTATGGAAGTATGGATGTACATAAAAGAAATTCGTGTTAGTTACACTATTTATAACGCAAGAACAGATGAATCGATCTGGCTTTAAATTGTTGAAGAGTTAGCTTACCGAGTTAGCTTACTTAGTACCAGGAAAAGGACATAGGATATATATCATCACGCTAAATATCGTAGGGGTAAGCAGTAAAAGATATTAGCACCATCCGTGCGAAGCCGGGGCGGACCACTAGTATAATATATTCAGATGTTTGTCAAACTAGTTTTAAAAGTTACGGGGCGTTCATTTTATCCCTTTAGGAGTTTTAGTCTTCCAAACCCAAACCATTAAATTCAATTTGAGAAACCTCGATCTATCTTTCATACGTTTACAAGTAAAAGCGGTTCACAGTTTACATCTTCCCATCAACTATGTGGTTCAAAATAAATTGCTGTGACAAATAGACAGACCGTCGACATGACAAATCTATAATGGCTTCGTTTTTTCCAAACCGCGTCAAAACCCTATAAAGGATTTAAAAGCGTAATAAAACAAAACGGTAAGAACACGTATAATTTAAACACCTATCAAAATGTTATCTTAAAGAGTATACTTCCACATACTTTTCAGCATTGACCAGCGTTTAGTCTTTCATTGAAATATGTTATTTATATATGGCCTAAAATTGTTTTGTACGCTTCACTCAACAACCATTACGGTCCACTATGGAAAGCAGAGTCTGAACTGATTTAAAATATTCCTAACAAATAAAACGAGAAATAGATTTTCTGCATAAGGTCATGTTAAACTGTTCATTTAACGCATTATTATGTGGAAAGCACAACTAACTCGCCAGTCATAAATTTATTTTTATTAACTTTGCTTTCTTTATTGTATTACTAGCTGGCACCCGTGACCTCGTCTGCGTCCTTTTTAATTCTAATATTGGGTTTGGGTTTACAAAAAGATTGGCTTCGTAGTTCCCGTTCCGAAACCGTTCCGTTCTCAAAGTATCTCTGGACATCCATGACGTTTTGCTAGAGAAAGACGTAATCACAGTCAACGTAAAGAGTGAATGTGACGGAACTATGGTGTTGACCCTTTTAAATTGATCTCTTGAATTGCAATTTAATGAGAGGTTTTCTTTTTGAGAAATAAAAAAACAACATAGTTTCCTAGAGCTCTGTAGATGGCGTTGATGTAACTACGTTACTTAGTTTTATTTTTTCTTCGTGGCCTCAATCGTGTTGCCACAATAATTTCGCCAATGTCAACTTTAAAAACATGTGTCACATCATCATAGAGTAACTTTTTGGCGAGTAAAAACAACAAAAAGAATGTTAAATATAAATACCGTCTTTGTTTTTTTACTTTTAAGCTATCTTGGCTTAAACTGATATTTATTTAGACTTTCAAATCAGAACGTTTTTATGTACGTTCCGTTTTACGATATCATTACATCCAAGTGTGAAAACGGTGTGACGTTCCGTTCCTACCAGTAACATAGCAAGTCTGGCGCCATCTATCCTGAGAACAGGGAAGAAGAAAAAAAGAAAAAATAGAAAACCTCTCATTATGATTTTATAGTTAGTGATGGAATGTAATACCGTCTTTTTGGTAGATGTATTTTGTGGTTGATTTCCCACACATAGTAATAAATAAAATAGTATGTATAAATATTTTTGGCGGACAAACACTCAGTTCCTACTTCTGGTCGCAACTGAAACAGTGCGTAGGTGAAATTTTACACGTCACCTCAATTAGTCGGACGTGTTGCAGATATCGAGTGCCCTGTAAGCGGAATCTATAGGGGTTATCTATGCCCTACTAATACTTAAAAAGCCCTTTACCCCTAAATCGCTTCAAACGACACTGCCGGCGAGAAGAATTATTTAAATAAGTTTTTTTATTGCGGCGTAATCTGGTGTATTATATAACTATCATGTATGTATTTAAATAAAATTGTGAAATGAAATGAAATGAAATGATTTATTTCTTCAGGAAATATAGGTACATAAAAGATGTTTACAAGATAATTTCTGTCCATTTCTATATTTTGCCTTTGAAGGCGTCTGAAGTTTAGTTATATTTATATTAATTACATTATTATTAAAATTTGTGAATTACAAATCATAATTTGTTTGTTTTCTAATGATATAATTGTAAAAATACTAATTGGACTATATATTAAAATGATAGTATCACTAAATTTAAATATTTATAAAATCAAATTAATGGTACAAATAAAAAATTATTACAATTAGATTACACATTACTTAACTAAGACAACTTTTTTCAATTATTTAGTACAATTATCATTTGGTTAATTAGTCATGCATAAAAATAAAATAAGTTTAAACAATACTCAAAAAGCTATTCCACTAATCAGCTCAAATAAAGTTATTGATCGTCATAAATCACATTTATCTACAAAATCGTTTACTGAATAAAAACAGTGGCTTATTAGGTAGCTAAATAGATCTCTTTTAAAATTAGACAAAGTCTTCTCTCTCATTTCAACGCTTAATTTATTGTACACAGAAATTGCCATGAAATATGAGTTTTTCTTATACAATGCTAATTTGCTGTGGGATGGTACTGCAATAAAATTTTGTTTGACGCAGCTCCTTATTGGTCGAATAGAATGTGGAGTCAATTCAAAAAGACTTAAGTTTTTGTGAACAAACATACATATTTCGAGTATATATAAACATGGAAGTGGAAGAATTTTCTTTTCCTTGAAAAGTGGAACACAGGAATCTAAGTAACCAGCTCCACAAAGTGCTCTAATGCATTTCTTTTGAGCTCTAAACGCTCGGTAAAAATCTACGGAGTTGCCCCAAATAATTAAGCCATATCGAAGTATGGAAGAGACATAACCATGATAAGCGACAGTTGCTGCTTCTTCAGAAATAGTATTACAGATACGATAGAGGACATAGACCACAGACATGTATTTGAATAGATGCCGCAAGTGCATGTACTTCGCGTGTAAAAACTGAGTAAAATTATCTTAGTCTATCGCCATTTGGTTGAGTCCGTGCTTGAACGTTCTCGGTGACAGATGTCAAGCTAAATATAAAAAAATCCTAATTGTGCCGTATTGAGTTGCAAAAACTATCTAAATAAAGCGGGATTAATTAATAGAAAGATTTCCTTTCATCGGCAGGTCACTTTATTATTAGATTATGTGGATTTTATTGCAAAATCAATTATTTCGTGTTCGTTGTGGTTTTACACTGAAAAACTTTTAAACGAGTGTGTATCGCTTAATTTATAATACATTGCCGCTTTTAGTTACAAAGCTATCTAGTATGGCTTGTCTATTAAAACACGCAATGAACATCAAAATGAACGATATTTTCACCTGTCAATCAGCTACATGGTACGGTAGCTATTGTCATATTTCTGTCATTTTAAGCAAAATGTGTTGTACCTACTATTCTAATTCTAATCGATTTTGGGAACAGAGAAATGATAATATTCGCGATGGATGTTCCATGTATCTAAAATATTTTTATTACTATAATGTTTCTGTTAAATAATTAATTGGAATACTCTTGTTTTAACTTTGTTTTTATTTAATAAAAGAACAGTTTAATTTTAGTTACAAGTTTTTCTCTAAGCTACATTTCTTAACGAGTGGTATGTGTCAGTCTTTATTTACTTCCTTCCTTCACTCAGTGTTGCCAATATAAATGTACATGTATACACGAACACGCCTTCTTACATAAGTTCAAAGCTTCTTAAGTACTACAGTAATTATAATCAAATAGGGAACTATACTCCTTTAAATTTAGTTATCTGCAATTTTATTTTCTGACTCTATTTTGTATACTTCCTGCTAAACATTTTAATTTACAAAATGATAGTGAACTTCAATATGCTTAGAATTCTTTGTAAAGTTTCCATACTTAGAAATAGCTACAGCTGCTGAATTATCTTCATAGATTTTAACTAGTTTACAAACCTTAGTAAAGACATCATTCATTACACAAATGAGAAAATTTAATTCTGTTACTGCTTCTGATTTCTACATATTCAGCAAATGTTGAAGAGTGTGTTACACTACTTTGTTTTTTTTTATTTCCAATATTGAACAAACGAAGAGTTCCGTACTATCATCGTTTTTGTATGGGAGCCCCTTTGATATTTACTTTACTGTTATTTAATTATTTATTTTGAAAGGTGACATACAAGTAAATATACTGTGAAAATTTTAAGTATCTACTTATTAACGTTTTAATAATGAGCAAACAAATACGAAAAAAAACACGTTTATTGTAAGGGCCCCCCCTTAAAATCCTTTTTTTACTTGTATTTTTTGTTATAGCGGCAACAGAAATACGTCATTTGTGAAAATTTCAGCTTTCTAGTTATCACTGTTTATGAGATACAGCCTGGAGAAAAACAGACAACGAAAAAAAAAATACTTGATTATTTTTCCTTCTCTACAAGTTATTTTATTTGTTTTTTTTTTCAAATCCGAATTAGTTCTAGGTTGTATTATATTTTGTCATAGCGCCTTCTACTGGCTTTCCTTTTTGTAGATAAAATTTCTTCTCGGGGTTTTATTAAATCATTTTGTAACTTTCCGAGAACAAATTATTAAAACTAGTTAATTAGTTAGGTTATCAATAAGGACCAGTTATTATAATAATAAAGGCTACTGAACTACTCACTGACTAACTGACACATTAACTCACTGATTTAGATCGTTGTTCTCCGAGAAGATGTAGTGGTGGAGGAAAATAATGTAGGAAGAGTTGCTCAGAATAAAAATGAGACCATGAGAAAATAGTGTTATTAAAAAACAGATATAATTCTAGATTTATCATTCTTCTGTCAATTTATCATTCGTCTGTCGATGCACTCGAATATAATCGATTGAATCGTTTACGCGCTGACGGGGAGTTCCCATCACTAAATTGCTCATGTGACGTCACAGTAGGTGGAAAAATTATGGCACGCTTGGTTTCTATACAAGAAATGACACTTGCGTTATCTATTCAAATACAGATCTTTGACATAGACGAATCTATCAATACGTTTACAAACAGAATCAATATGCTCCTTCCAATTTAAATGTTTATCAATAATAATTCCAAGAAATTTTATTGAATTTACTGCTTTGATTATATCACTATTGTGCTGTATATTTATATTCACTTTTTTACTTTTATAAGTTTGGAATTGAATGAAATTAGTTTTAAGTAAATTAATCTTTAAGTTATTGCTATTTAGCCAATTAACAAGATCGGTTAGAGTTGTGTTAATTTTTTTCTCATATGTATTGATGTTGGAACATTTAGCAATTATTGTAGTATCATCCGCAAAGAGAATACATTCCATGTCGGTTATTGACGGGAGGTCATTGATATATAATAAGAATAGCAAAGGCCCTAGAATGCTTCCTTGTGGCACGCCATAATCGCTAACAAGAGACTTCGATTTAAATGTATTTTTTATTTTACTCTCATCGTCAATATTAGACGTTTCTACGTATTGATGTCTACTCGTTAGGTAACTCTTTATCCATTCTAAAGCTGTTCCTCTTATACCGTAGCGATATAACTTCTCTATAAGCGTAATACGACATATTAGGTCAAAAGCCTTAGTCATGTCGAGAAATAGGGCTAATATAGGTATACTCTCGTTCAGCGCTTCGGTAATTACTTTGACCATTCTGAAGCAAGCTAAAGTGGTTGATGACTTTTTACGAAAGCCAAATTGACAATTATTTAATATTTCGCATTCTATTATAAAATTATATATTTTATCATACATTACTTTTTCAAAAATTTTCGAGAGTATTGGTATTAATGTAATCGGTCTATAATTATGCATAACATCTTTTTCATCTTTTTTATGTATAGGTCTTACAATTGATAATTTGAGATTTTCTGGAAATTTACCTTCATTGAAAGAGCAATTAATAATGTGGCTTAGTGGAAAGGACAATGGCAAAGCACATATTTTCAGAATTTTTGTTGGAATTTCGTCATATCCTACTGAGTTTGATTTTTTTAAAGAATTAATTATTTTTCTAATGTCATGAGAATCAGTAGGTGTTAAAAAAATAGATTTATCGTTCTGTGGTATATTCGTTAGGTAAGTTTTTGATTTATTTCCGTTTGATTTTGGAATGTTTATAAAATATTCATTAAAATTGTTTGCAATATCTTCAGGTTCAGTTATATATATGTCATTTAATTTAATTTTATCAATTTGTATATTCAAGGCTTTGTCTTCCACATTATCTTTTATTACTCGCCATGAAGCATTGCATATATTTTTTGCATTATTTATATATTTAGCGTTATTTATTGTGCTTCATAAATGTTAACAGATTATGCCATGTAGTGCTATTATAGGCAAACCATTTAAAAGATTGACGCCCGATTTCTGAATGGAGTATTCAAACGACTTAAGTATCGTTTTGTCTCATAATTTTTTTTAGATTTCAATGCGACAGAACGATACTTAAGTTGTTCTCAGGTGGAATACTCAATTCAGAAATCTGGCGTGAATAACTAAATAAAGTTAACAAAAGAACAATTGGCGGTCATCATTAAAAAGCGACCTTTTCGTCAAAACTGATCAGTAATGGCCATGGAATTACTATCTTAACAGGAATGGCGTCCTAAAGAGTCCTGAACAGGGATGGCTAACGAGATAGATGTGTCTCGTTTTAAATAGGGTAACCATCTGTTGGTGTTTTAATGAGAGTTCCAATAAACGTACAAAAAACACTTACATTTACATACATACATATTCTAGAGCTTATTCCATTTGACTGAATGAAGACGTCTGAAAGTCACGGCATCTCCATTCAGACTAGTGGAATAACGTTCAGAACGCTAAGCTTCTGAAAAGTAGACAAATTTCGGCACAAAATTTTTAGTAGCTCCGTCTCAGGAAGGTGGAATGGAATAACGTTCAGACTTCAGACGCTTCAGTCGCCTCGCGCCCGCCACTGCAAGAGGACGTGCCAAATTTTTACATGTATATGATTGCAAATTACGTAAACAAAAAAAAGATAATATAAGTTTTATAGCAGATATACATATGCTCACGCCATTAATTCCAGGGGTAGTTAGGTAGGTAGGGGTTCCATTTCATAGGGGTAGGCAGAAATGTATAAAATTTATTCATACATACATACATATACTCACGCTATTATTTCCGATTGGGGTAGGTAAATACGTTTTATCACATACATGCAAATTATATTATATTACTAATATTCACGCCATTACTTCCCATCGGAGTAGGCAGATACGTTTAATTACATACATACACACATAAACTCACGCTATTACTTCCGATTGTGGTAAGCAGATAATTTTAATTACTAACATACATACTTAAACTCCCGCCATTATTTCCTTTTGGGGTAGGCAGATGCGTATTGTTTCAAATGAATTACATATACTCACGCCATCATTTCCCGTGGGGGTAGGCACAGGCGTATAATCACATATATGCATACATATACTAACGCCATTACCTCTCATTGGAGTAGGCAGAAACGATTAATTACATACAAATACTCACGTCATTATTTCTCATTGGGGTAGGCTGAAACTATCGATCGCCACTTCGTACGACCCCGGCAAACTTTTTAATAAATATGCTTTTCTTTTTATGTCATATAGGTGTTCCCGCTTATTTAATACTAGTGGATCGTCCCAGCTTCGCACGGGAAGCGTTGTTTTTTTTAAATATCTGAGGTTTCTTTCTTCAGTCACTGCTCAAGCATTGTGACATTTAGCGCAATGTTTTCAATTTATTAAATTTATAGCACTCCCTAAACAGTGTAGAGATTGGTGATTTTAAATGCGCTTTGATGAACGGTTCAGTATTTCCGTTTAATAGCAAATTTTGAAATAAAACGCTATGAAGTATTTATAACAATCTAAAAAATAAATCATTACGTGATGTAGGATGCAACTACTGGCGCCATCTAGTATGTTATATGTAAATTAGTAAAGATTTGGTTTTGATAACGGGCGCGATGGCTTATTTTATATATAATTTCGGTGTTTGTCTACCGATTTCTATGATTCTTTTTTTATTGAATAGGTAATAATGTTACCTTTTTTAAATTTGGGATGAGTGAGACGTTTACAAACGTAAGAGTAAACAAATATAATCAGAATGATCCGAACTGCTAAGCTATCAGGAATTACACGTGTTATTGTGAGTCAACCGTAAAAGATAGACATAAACTGCTGAGGTTTTTTTTTAGGTAATTTTATGAAGAATATTTGCGTCAGTAGGAGGAGTAGGAGTAACTTCTCCCGTTTTCCCAAAATTTCCCAAAATTTCCCAAAAGTATACAAAAACCTGCGCAGGTGTGTGAAGAATAATTGTACCACGTTTCGTTAAAATCCGTCGAGTAGTTTTTGTTTCCATAAGGAACATACAAACCGACAGACAGACAGACAGACAAACAGACAAAAATTTTACTGATTGCATTTTTGGCATCAGTATCGATCCCTAATCACCACCTGATGGTTATTTTGAAAATATATTTCATGTACAGAATTGACCTCTCTACAGATTTATTATAAGTATAGATTTGTGTGAAATATGACGTAAAAATATTTGGAAAAGGTTGTGTACATGAATAGGGTATATGTAAGTATAGTAGCGAAAGGGATATGTAGACGCAATGTGTCGTCGTTTATAGAATGAGAGTGGGATAGTCCATAAGATAAAAAAAAAAAGAGAAATAAGAAGGTCATGTTTTTGATGCTTTTATTTGTTCTTATGTTCATCTTCATCTTCACGTTCAATGGTCTCAGTTGGGTTGTTTAGAAACAGAATAATTTTAAATATAAAGTATGCATTTTTTGTTTGTTTAATGATTGGGTTAAAGTTTGAAGTATAAAATGAAATGTGTTTTGTTTTTATTAACTTAAATTGAATGTACAACCGCATATTTAAACAAGTCTTTTTTATTTTTATATTTATATCGCATTTTTATAATATATAATATAATTCATAACAAATAATAATTATTATTATATTGCGTAATATTCTACTACGTTCTATGATATTTATTGTATTCTATTATATTGTTTTTATATTTGGATAAATGTTTGTTATATTTTGTTATTGTTTAAATAGTCTCAGGTGTAATTAGTTGTAATAGTTAGTTTTTATTATTTTTTTAGTTTAATCAGGGACAGTCTGAAAACCAGCGCTGTAAGCTAGCACCAATGTTGCTGTTTGCAGCAAATGCTGAGATTGTTCCTTTTTGCCGTATTGTTATTTAATACATGTAAACATTATTTTGTTAAAATTTGTAAATTTTTAAGGCAAATAAACAGTTTTCAATTTCAATAAGAGAGTCCGATAGAGAGCGTTCTAAAAAAAAGGCGGGAGCAATTTCGTACGACCACCCGCGATCATCGCGCGCTCTCGCTCGAATGATTCAGCAACTGAAATTTGTGTAGTGGAATAACAAGCGTCTGCGGCAGTAAATGTGAAGGACGTCAGATTTCAGCAACGACAAAGTGTAATGGAATAAGCTCTTTAATTAATAGATTATAAAAGAAGGGCTAGCCAGTGCTTGATTATAAAGATTTCCTCAGCCACTTTTTGAAGTTGAGTAAAGAAAAGATGGTAAGTAAAGGATGATAAACTATCTAATAATTACCTTCAAAAGCCCCAAATTAAAAGTCGAAGTTGCTTTTTTATGATGCGCGGGTAGAAAATATTTGTGCTATGTTAAGCCGACACTACACGACATCTAATTACACTTATATCATTTATTTCAAATAGGAAGGTCACAATAATTTTCAACATATTTTGATCTGCCGACTATTTTCTTAGTTAAATGATCCGAAACACACGAAAAGATGATTAATTCCGGACACCTTATTTATATGGTTTCCATGGGGATACCCGTTATAAATATGATTTTACCGATTAGCAAACTTAATAAATTTATTTATCTCTAAGGTAATTGAGAATGTGCTCAAAAAGGCAGGCGTCCGTAGTATAAAGAATAAAAGAGCATGTTTGAAAAGATTGATGGATGTAAACGAAGCTAGAGAGGTTTGCCAGGATCGTACGAAGCGGCGATCGATAGTGCCTGCCTACCCCGATGGGAACTAATGGCGTGAGTATATACATGTATGTATGTAAGTTGATAGACGATGATAATAATTAAAACAATTTATTTAATTATTCAATTGTGTGTTTTTTTATGTGAATGTTATTTATTTATACGGTAATATTATATATATTGTAATAATTTAAATCTTTTTATTCATGAAAACCTCATGTGGGGATTATTTCTAATAAATAAAGGAAAGAAAACCATTGACACGGTAGCTCAATTGGCAGAGCGACGGGGGCGTATACCCGAAGGTCGCGGGTTCGAACCCCGCCAGTGTCGAAATTTTTCTTTCCTTTAGTAACATCTTTTATTTATGAGTAATAATCCCCACATGAGGAATTCATGTCAAAAAACATTAAATTATGTGATAGTTAGGCGTTTCCAACATTTGCATTCTATCTGAAAAGGTAGACAAGTGGCCGTCCGAATTAGTTAAAATTCGGAGGTAGGAAACGCAAACACTACTTGAACGTGTAAAAAAGAAACAAAGGATAGAGAAATTTTGCGCTAGATGCCAACTGACACTGTAGCTCAGTTGGCAGAGCGACGGGGGCGTATACCCGAAGGTCGCGGGTTCAAACCCCGCCAGTGTCGAAATTTTTCTTTCCTTTAATAACATCTTTTATTTATGAGTAATAATCCCCACATGAGGAATTCATGTCAAAAAACATTAAATAACAAAAAGAATGTTTAATATAAATACCGTCTTTGTTTATTTACTTTTAAGCTATCTTGGCTTAAACTGATATTTATTTAGACTTTCAAATCAGAACGTTTTTATGTACGTTCCATATTACGATATCATTACATCCAAGTGTGAAAAACGGTGTGACGTTCCGTTCCTACCAGTAACATAGCAAGTCTGGCGCCATCTATCCTGAGAACAGGGAAGAAGAAAAAAAGAAAAAAAGGAAAACCTCTCATTATAAAATTAATATGCTTTACCTGCATGGCACAATAATAGCAACCTTGTGTCGGGCGGTGCAAACCTTCGGTGTGTATACTCTGCCTAGTTCTATGTCTGGATTTTCTGTTCTACTCCTTCAAGTGTAAGGGGTTTTTTATTGGCTGATATAGAACCTGTAATAAAAAAGGACAAAATTTATTTTATATTTCTTTTTTGTTGAAATGTTTTGGTGCATAGTGTATTCATATTGTGAAAGCATAGAACACCACTATCCCATTCTTTCCCGTGATTGTCACATAAGGAACATAAGAGTCCACGGATATTAAGTGCTGTTAAGCCTTGCGTAGTAAATTAATTACAGACTGTTTTTTTATTTTATTATTGTTATCTGTGTAGTGTGTGTCAATTCTTTTAACGATTTTAACGAAACTTGGCACAATTATTCTTCATACTCCTGGATAAAGTCAACATTATTACCTATTCAATAAAAAAGAATCATAGAAATCAGTAGAGAAACACCGAAATTATATATGAAATAAACCATCGCGCCCGTGACCAAAACCAAATCCTTAATAATAAGGGTTAAGGATTTTGTGCTTAATAAATAATTTACATATTACATACTAGATGGCGCCAGTACTTGCATCCTACATCGCGGAAATGTTTCTTTTTTAGATTGTTATGAATACTTCATAGGGTTTTACAAAACTTCAACTCAACCTGAAAATTTGCTTAATAACGGAGATACTGAACTGTTCATTAAAGCGTTTAAAAAGCTACACTGTTCAAGAGTGCTTTAAATTGCAGTCATTGCGCAAAATTTCACAAAGCTTGAGCAGTGATTATAGAAACCTCAGATATTGCAAAACCAACACTACCGTGCGAAGCTGGGCTGATCCACTAGTAACGAGTATGGCGTAACCTTTAATTTCATAATTATACTATTGAATTTATAACTATAACTTTTTTTATAATAATTTAGCTTAAAGTTTAGGTTCATGTGAGATGAATATAAAATATATTAAGTTTGCGTAAACTGCAATTATTGTACTTATATTGATAATGCCATCTTGTTGTACACTTTAAACTTAATTTTTAAAATATCAGTGCTAACAAGATTAAACATATTACATACCTAAACCTGGTGGTAATTGATCCCATAATATTTTCCTGTAATTATAACCACTATTTTAAAATTCTCTTTTATTTTCTTTGTTCAACACATTGATCCGAGTTCTGATGCGGTTCATCATCGCGAAATATTTATCGGTATCTTGTCAGAAGTTTCTTCAAGTACAGGTTGGTCTTTATAGTAATCGTCTCAATTCGCATAATCCTCTAAATAATTTGATTGTTGCTGGGTAATCCTATAACAAAAAAAAAACAAACCATTAGTAAGCATAAGAAGTATTGAAGCTGTTTAAACCAAGTTTATGTCAAGCAATAGGGCTCAATAAAATTCCATCCAAGTACTCTGTATCTGTAGGTACCTTCCGTTGTTGAGATCTTTGATAGGAGGAATGTCCAGGAATAGATAACTATTCGCATAAATATTGGTGATGTGATGACTAACGAAATATTTTTTGTTAGTCAGACTTTCTAAAAATTTGACAAACCTTTTTTTGGAATCCATTTCTGAAACAAAAAAGAATGATTAGCAAGAATAATCATTAAAACCCAAAGAAAACAGACAAACATATCGATGATTCAGCAGCGTGACAAGCCCCAAGAGTTCATTTTGGTACTTCACCTAGTTTGCTCTAAATTGTCTCAAAATAAGCGCAAAAATATATAGTTAGATTATGTTAATTAAACTTCAAATCAAACATATATAATTCCAAATATTTAACAATATATATCTACATGGGATCATAAACACGATCAAAATGTTTTTAAAATAAATAATTTAAAAGAAATTTACTGAACAGCACAAAACTTTTTTAAAGTAGCGATTAAATCTAAGGAAAAAATCGTTTAACGTGATGCACAATTCACATCACGTGTGTGTACAATATTTGAAGAAACCGTAGTTTGTTTGAGAGTAAGCATTACTATATGACGCACGGAACTCATTATGAACCAGGTGTCATGGTATTTTTTTAATTATTTGATTCATCAAAAGCAAACAACAAAAGTTTCGAGGAAAGTTTTATTATTTCCTTGTTCGTAATATAATATTAAAGAAGATGATATTTCAAGTTTTATTATTTAGTGTTGAGTTTTATTCTATTAAAACGTATAATTAAATAAGGTAGGCTGCCGTAGGAAAAGAACTGAAAAACTAGGCACTAATCAGGCCAGAGTCCTTTAATAAATAAAGAATAAATAAAGGAAAGAAAAATTTCGACACAGGCGGGAAAAAATTTTTCTTTCCTTTATTTATTCTTTATTTATTAGTAATAATCCCCACATGAGGTTTTCATGAACAAAAAGATTTAAATCAGAGTCCTTTAATTGCAAACTAGCCAATATAGCGCCTCTGAAAAACCCTGTCAAATATAAATATAATGATGACATAGTGATCTTAAGCTAGCGAGTCCTGAAATACTCATGTTTGCAGACTACACAGTCTTAGTTTTTCATGAATCATCATGGGAAAAAGCAAAAGAAGCAGCAGAAAAAAGTCTTAAACAAGTAACATCTTGGCTAGAAGATAATCTGTTAACATTAAATCCTCAAAAAACGAAATTCATATGTTTTAGCATTAATAATAAAATAAAAATGTAATAAACCAAATATCCTGAAACTACAGACTTTTCCATGTAACAGAAATAATTTGAGTGTAGGCTACTCATGTAACTGCTTCGATCTTGAAAGAGTAAACTTCATTAAATATCTTTGAGTAATTATGTCTTTAATTGTTATTCTTGTATTATTTTCATCCAAATATTTGTAAATGAGTCTGGACCCTAATGTAAAGACCTCCTGGGAAGTCTGCCTCCCGCACTACGGGAAACCCTTTTGGGAGGCAATGCATTGTAATTTTATTTTATATTGTGTTTATTATTTGGATCGATTTCCGTGTAGTGTCGGCTTAGAATAACACTACCCCATTTCTACCCGTGGGTGAACGTAAGAGGCGACTAAGGATATAGGGGCTTTTTAAGTGGTTTTTTAAGTAACTTTTTAAATAATATTCTTCATATACATTTGACAACCATTCTTAATGCTACAATACGAGGGGCATCCCAAAAGAAGTTAGATACTCTTTTCTCATTTAATTGACACTGGCAAGCTATACACCATCTTATAGGCTGGTTTTTTATTGACATATTTGAATATAGAACACACTTCTTTTATTTATTTTTATTTGAATGAGCATAATTTTTCCGAGAATCTGGCGGGCATTCACTCGCAACAATGGAGCTCAGTAGAAATGATTTTCGCGCTATAATTTTTTATTATGACTTTAAAAAGGTTTAAAGCCTCAAGAATGTTTTGAACTTTTAACTTCTACTTTTCATGAGTCTACTTGTTCCCGAGCAACAGTATTCAATTGGTTTGCTGAATTTTAAAGAGGACGGGGATGTCTCGAAGATGAAGCGAAGGCAGGACGGCCGCCAACCGCGGTCACGCAAGAAAACGTTTTCGTGCAGTCGAAAAACTTATTCGCGGAAACCGACGACTTACATATGTAGAGCTAGAGCGAAAACTAGGAATTGGATCAGCAGCAATGCTGATCATGCAATGCAAACCATAATTCACGACCACCTTTCTGTCCGTAAACGTTGTTCAAGGTTGCACAAACTTACCGATGAGCAGAAAGACCGTCGGGTGGATTGGTGCCTATTCATGATAGATAAATTCAACGGAGGCGAGAAAAAAAACTTATATGATATACTGACTGGTGACGAAACATGGCTATATAACTATGATCCCGAATCAAAGCGACAGTCAACTGCATGGTGCTTTGAAGACGAGCCAACTCCAATGAAATGTCACCGTGCACGAAGCACACAGAAACAAATGGTCGCCTCGTTTTTCTGCAAAACGGGTCATATTGCTACTGTTGTGCTAGAGAATGAAAGAACGGTGAACTCCGGATGGTAAGTGACAGTTTGTGCTCCAACAGTAATATCAGCTTGGTGTGACAAGCGACCGAAGTCAGGAATCCGGCACCTTCTCTGGCACCACAACAATGCGGCGCCGCACACGTCTGCCAGAACTCTAGACTTTTGCAACTCGAAAAATGTGTCAATTCTCCCTCACCCGCCATATTCCCCTGACCTAGCGCCTTGTGATTTTTACTTGTTTCCAAAAATCAAAGAAAAACTAAAGGGGAAGAGGTTTGGAAGCAAAGAAGATGCGCTGGTTGCCTATAATTTCGAGATTTCTGAGGTATCTAAAGAAGAGTGGTCACAGGTATTTTCCAATTGGTTCAGACGTATGAGATCGATACTTGTAATAAAGAATAAATGTTATATTTTTTGAGTATCTAGTTTCTTTTGGCATGCCCCTCGTATTTCCTAACTAGACTTCTAAAACTGGCTGAGGGATTTCTAATTTTTAAGCTTTGGCTACCCCATATTGGGATTTTTATAAGGAAATATAGGTAAGTAGGTGGGTAGTCAAATTTAAAAGAAATTTTCAAACTATTGAATTTACTGAAGGGGTGTAATTGTAATGTAAACGATGATAATAATTCACGTCGCGTGATAAATCACGTGTCTGTGAGTATTTGAGGAAGCCGGGCAGCCATTGTTTGCGAGGAAGCATAGCTTAATGACGCACGGACCTCATTATTCAACAGCTGTCAATGGGTTTTTTAATGATTTCATTCATCATAATCAAACAGTGAAATTAAATACATTCTGAGTAAAAATAACAAAACAAAAAGTTTGGTTTCGCTGCATTTACATAATCTACTACTCTTCCTACTTTAACGACCTATTTTGAAGTAAATTTATTAGATACTAGCTGTTCCCCGCGTCTTCGTCCGCGTCAATTTGCGATTTTAAATAAGAAATAATATATCTTAAAGTACTTCTGCGTAAATGATATATTTTTTGTTTTCCTGTGGCAGAAGACCATACTGATTTTCCCTGCTACACGATCTTGACAACGCGACATATAGTTGGCCGTGTGAAAAACAATCTTAGCCGTAAATATAAAAAAACTACTACAAAATGAAAGTGTATTGAGTAAGTATTAGGTATAACACGATGAGATGTTGAAAGTATATTTCATACTAGTGGATCGTCCCAGCTTCGCACGGGTAGCGTTGTTTTTTAAATATTTGAGGTTTCTTTTTTTAGTCACTGCTCAAGCATTGTGAAATTCAGCGCAATGTTTTCAATTTATTAAATTTATAGCACTCCCTAAACAGTGTAGTTTGGTGAATTTTAATGCGCTTTAATGAACGGTTCAGTATTTCCGTTTAATAGCAAATTTTAGAATAAAACGCTATGAAGTATTTATAACAATCTAAAAAATAAATTATTACGTGTTGTAGGATGCAACTACTGGCGCCATCTAGTATGTTATATGTAAATTAGTAACGATTCGGTTTTGGTCACGGGCGCGATGGCTTATTTTATGTATAATTTCGGTGTTTCTCTACCGATTTCTATGATTCTTTTTTTATTGAATAGGTAATAATGTAACCGTTTTTTAAATTTGGGATACGTGAGACGTTTACAAACGAAAGAGTAAACAAATATAATCAGAATGATTATCTATATTATATATATTATAATATTAGGTATCCAACGAAGTAAGGAACAAATGGTGGAACCCCAAACTAGCCCGACAAAAAGAAGAACTAAGAAAATTCTTCAACATAGCAAAAAACTCAAGACAAAAATCAGACTGGGAAGTTTTCAGAAAAGCACGAAACCAATACAAAAAAGACACAAGAAAATGCAGCAGGAAAGCATGGAAACAATTCACAGAAACAATCGAATCCAACAATGAAGCCAACAGGGTAAGAAAAATACTATCGACAAACGACAGGAATACTCTGGGCACTCTCAAAAGAAGAGACGGTACCTACACTAGGTCAGACCAGGAAACATGCACAGAACTCCTAGAAACACACTTTCCCAACTGCAACATAGCAAACGAGAACAAATGGGAAAACCCTAAAACAAACCCCACGCAAACTGACTGGACATTAGCCAACAAGATAACTACTAAAGACCGCATTAAATGGGCCATAAACACCTTCGAACCATACAAATCCCCTGGCTTAGATGGTATAATACCTGCCTTCATGCAATGGGCTGAGAACAGCGTCATCCCATGGCTTCAGGACATCTTTGTGGCATGTTTAGCCCACCAATATATTCCCGTACAATGGAGAGAAGTAAGAGCCACATTTATACCCAAACCGGGAAAAACAGACTACACCCAAGCCAAATCCTTCAGACCCATAAGTCTGTCATCCTTTATGCTGAAGACACTAGAACGACTATGTGACCGACATATTAGAGACGGTCCGCTCAAAGCCAAGCCACTTCACAAATACCAACACGCATATACCACAGGCAAATCGACAGAAACAGCACTACACGACGTAGTAGCAAAGATCGAAATAGCCATGAGCCAGAAAATGATGACACTAGCTGTGCTAATAGACATCGAAGGAGCCTTCGACAAAACCGCATTCCAAAGCATAAAAAACGCACTAGAGAGATACAATATCGATCATACTCTCAGTGGCTGGATCGGAAATATGCTAGGACAAAGAGCCGTCCAAGTCGCCCTTAACGAAGCCACCAGAGCAAGAGTCATGAGAGGATGCCCCCAAGGCGGAGTACTATCCCCACTCTTGTGGAATATGGTAGTAGACGAACTTATACGACGACTGAACAACAAAGGATACTATGCAATAGGATATGCAGACGACATAGCTATCCTAATCGACGGTCCAAACGAGAAAACAATATCGAATCAGATGAGCCAAGCACTGAAAATCGTAGAAAACTGGTGCAAAGAACAACAATTAAGTGTAAACACAAACAAAACGGATATGATCCTATTCACAAGAAAGACCAAAATAAATTTCAACGACCCGCCAACACTCTTCGGGACAACACTCAAACTATCGAACGAAGTAAAATACCTAGGAGTCATCCTAGATAGTAAACTCAACTGGAGTAAACACGTGGACAGAACGATAACTAAAGCCACCATTGCATTATGGCAATGTAAAAAGATACTAGGGAAAAACTGGGGACTTCATCCCCGTATCACACACTGGCTATACACCACAATTATAAGACCAATCATCTCTTACGGAGCACTAGTATGGTGGCCCAGAACCGTACAAAGCACCTGTCAAAAAATTCTAGAAAAGATGCAACGAGCAGCCTGCATAGCCATAACAGGAGCCATGAAGACAACGCCAACTGCAGCCCTCCAAGCAATGCTAAACCTGCCACCGTTACACCTATACATTCAACAAGAGGCAGCAATAACAGCCATACGACTTGAAACAAGCAAAATGCTACGCAAAGACTGTAGAATAAAGCACACAACAATCAAAACAGAAGCCTACCAATATCAACCTTTGATAGAAGGACCATGCGACAAAATAAAGAAGAGATACATCTTTAACAAACAATACGTAGTTCTACTACATGAAGAACAAAAAGACTACTCCAAATCCAATGAATTACGGATATATACAGATGGATCGAAGACAAAAGATGGAACAGGCGCAGGAGCCTTCTCACATGACCTCAACATCAAAACATACAAAACACTAGGCCAATACAACACAGTATATCAAGCAGAATGCATCGGAATACTGCTAGCCGCCACAGCCATACTGGAAAGAAAGGTAAACACCACAAACATCAAGATACTCTCAGACAGCAAAGCGGTATTGCAAGCACTGAAGAGCAACACCATAAATAACGGACTAATCCTACAATGTCACCGAACATTAGAGAAAGTCACTGAAACAAACGAAGTCACACTACAGTGGATAAAAGGACACAGCAATTCGCTAGGAAACGATGCAGCTGATGAGCTAGCTCGTAGAGGATCCGACAACATAATAGAAGGACCAGAACCAATAGTACCAATTCCCTTCAACCAATACCGCACCTGGTTGAGGCAACGCACACAAGAACAACATAACTCTCTCTGGCGCGAAATAACTGAATGCCGCCAGTCTAAAGAAGCGATGCCGGACATAGATAAAAAACTAACAAGACGACTACTTCGACTAAACAGGAGAAGCCTAAGAACGATAACAGGAATCATTACTGGTCATTGCTCATTGAATAAGCACTTTCACAACATCGGTGTAACAGATAGTCCTCTGTGCAGAGCATGCATGGAAGCCGAGGAGACAGTAAATCACGTCATGTTTGAGTGCCAGGCTTTAAACAGCCCGTACTCAAAAGATAGGACAAAAACAGGTAGTACAAAAAACTCTCTAAAAGACCTAGGACAACTTGAAAGATTTTGGACAGAGTTAGGGTGGATTGAATAAGACGGCCAGGGCCCACGTAAAAAAGTTCCATTAGGGAGCTATGTGCGGAAACCAAAACACTAATCTATCTATCTATCTAATCAGAATGATCCGAATTGCTAAGCTATCAGGAATTACACGTGTTATTGTGAGGCAACCGTAAAAGATAGACATAAACTGCTGAGGATTTTTATTTAGATAATTTTATGAAAAATATTTCCGTCACACATGATTTCTATGTAAGTTCAACCATTGAGGCTGCACACGCGACGGAAGCTTAAAAAATGGAGTAACTTCTCCCGTTTTCCCAAAATTACCCAAAATTCCCCTTTACTACTCTGCTGGAAAGTCTACAAAAACCTGCGCAGGTGTATGAAGAATAATTGTACCAAGTTTCGTTAAAATCCGTCGAGTAGTTTTTGTTTCCATAAGGAACATACAAACCGACAGACAGACAGACAGACAGACAGACAGACAGAAAGACAGACAGACAGACAAAAATTTTACTGATTGCATTTTTGGCATCAGTATCGATCCCTAATCACCACCTGATAGTTATTTTGAAAATATATTTCATGTACAGAATTGACCTCTCTACAGATTTATTATAAGTATAGATGTTTTATTATTATTATGCTTTGATGTATCATACATACATACATATACTCACGCCGTTAATTCCCATTGGGGTGGGCAGAGACTATTGATCGCCACTTCGTACGATCCTGGCAAACCTCCCTAGCTTCGTCTACATCCATCAATCTTTTCATACATGCTCTTTTTGCTGCGCAGTGTCGTGGTGTTTGGTGATCAAAGGGTGAATGAGGGGGTGCAAGGTGAGGGATCTTGGTCCAGTGCACGTTCAGCCAAGCGGGAGAACTATCAGGCACACTCACCAAATGTCCTACCGTAAACGTCCAAGTTCGTGCACCCTGGTAATACCTAGCCAGTAACAGGTCCCGCTTACTTTATCTACACCTACTCCTGTGGCGAAGGTAGCTAATTACGGAGGGCTTGTCCGTATCTATATATGTACTTATTTGTATTTAGTCTACAACCAATACCCAACGTTATTAAAAAATAAATAGTTTATTAATATATTTATCTCCCAATATGTGTGTATCCTCTATGTATTATAAACACATATACATCCATATATATTTAGTATATTTTTATTCCTTACCCAACACTCCCTCCCCTTCTTATTTTATTTAACCCCAGGAGGAAGGAAAACCTCCTTTCAAAAACCATCCACACCGAAGCAAAGATGAAGAAGTCAACATCCGAAAAGAGAACTACCCAGGTGGGTCCCCACTCCGTGGGGGAATCCCACCCCGATCTTCCGAGGTCGGGCAGCTCCTGTCGTATTCTGGGGGGGGCATTCGAATGTTCGAGGAAGGGCGAGGAGAAGAAGAAGGAGAAGGAGGCTGCGGATGCAGCGACTACGGCTGCCTTAGCGCCGACCAATCAAAAACAAAACACGGCTGCCTCAGCGCCACCAAACAAACAAAATCCGGCTGCCTCAGCGCCGAAAAAACAAGACACGGCTGCCTTAGCGTCAACAAGTCATGAACAAACTGCAATTTCGACTACCTCAGCGACATGCAAACCTGACCCCTACACTGACGACAGCTGGCAAAGGGTTATACCCCGCGCCAAAGCTATCAAGAAAAGACACGAAGAAGGAAGACCCAAACCTAAGCAACCACCAGAGGAAAGGGCTTACTCAAGACAAGATGAGAGACAGAGAAGGCACTCAAGCGTCGGACGTTCACGCCCTGATGAGAGACCCAGGTCGGCAGGCTCCCACCCTCAAGACGAACCACGTCACTCCCGTGACGTGGAACGTGGCGAGGGTGATGGTCGCCGCCGGCAAGGGTCGCCTCGTCAGGGTAGTATTACCCGAAAAGAAGAAAACCCTCATAAAAGTGACAGACCATACCGCAGGCGACGCGGAAGACAACTCTGGAAAAGAGAAGCAAACCAACCAGACAAGACACGCACCAATCCAGAACCATCAACAAGCAAAAGAGAACGTCCGAATGACACAATCTCGCCAGCTCAAAAGCAACCAGACCCCAAACGACCAAGAACGGGAAGCCAACAAACCGGACAGCAGAAGAACTACGCGACCGCTGCCAAAACCCACGCCTCCGACCTGAGCTTGGCGATTTGTGTCAACCCACCTCGTGACCTGACCGCAAGTGAAGGTGAGTGGATCAACGACCAACTGTCGGAATTGATCTTCGACTGTGAGACGCAGATGCCCCGATTCCGCGGTTTTCCAATCGTGATCGACGGGGTCCTGCGAACATGGTGTGAGGACAATTTCGCCAAAACATGGCTACAAGAGAACGTCAAACAAATCAAGTGGACCAATGAAGCCGAAACACTCCGGGTGGTCAGCCAGACTGATGTACCCAATAGGGTACGATGCGTGTTATTTGTCCCCAAATACAACAGGGACCTACAGCGTCTGAAAAAAGTCTTGGCTGGCCAAAACCCCCATTACGACATGAAACAGTGGCACGTAAGCAGGGCGACGACCTCGACCGAGGGGAAGTGGAAGGGTATGTACATTACTCTCCACCTCCACCCGGACGAGGTCAAGAAGCTCATGCTGAGGGAGCGGCGGGTACATTACCTTACTGGCACTATATACGTCCGCTTCCTGAACAAGGGTAAGCTAACTGACGTGCCACCGGAACCCGAGACAGAAAAATCGACACCAATGGAGACCAATGATCTCGACGAGATAAATATAAGCGAGAGCGAAATGTGCGAGATCCAAAAGGAAACAGAGAGGTTAGCAGATATGGCCTTGACAGAGCAAAAGCGAGCCGAAGATTGGATACTGCACTCCTCGCCAAGACAAGACGAGCCAGAAGACATTGAGACAGAGTTAGGATTAAACGAGCCCTGCGATGTCACTCTCTCCGACTAAGCAATCAAGCACTCAACCTAACAACGCCAAACCCAACAAAGAAAGCAACAAAAATAAAATAAAAATAATACAAGCAAATCTCCAGCATAGCAGAATAGCTACAACTACACTCAGACGAGAACTGGAGAAAAATAACAACACCATCGCACTAATACAAGAACCATGGGTGCGAGACAACAGAATATGTGGACTCAGTAATATTGGAGGTAAGCTAATTCTTAACACAAATATCACAGACCAACCAAGAACATGCATATATGTACCTAAACACTACTACACTATGCCTTTATCTCAATTCTGCTCCAGAGATTTAACAACCTTAAGACTCGGGGTCAAGGACGAAGAAGAAGGCACCGCAGACATTATACTAGCTTCAGTCTACATGCCTGGGGACGCAGACGCAGACTGCCCTCCTACGGAAATGATAGACCTGGTAAAGTATGTAGACACACACAAATACGAAATAATAATAGGCGCAGACACCAACGCACATCACCCAATGTGGGGCTGCCCCGACTCAAACAAGAGAGGAGATGAATTATCACTCTACTTACTCACCACTAACCTGAACATACTCAACGTAGGCTCAGAACCGACTTGGGTAACATCCAGAGGACAAACCATAGTAGACGCCACTTTTGCCACTAACCAAGCTTTTTCAATGTCCACAGATTGGAGAGTTTGTACTGAGGTATTATCTTTATCTGATCACAGATGGATATGCTTTAACATCGACTACAACATCAAACCACCAGAGCCACGGCGCAATCCACGGCGTACCGACAAGACCACTTTCAGAAACCTCGTCGAATCCGAACTAGCAAAACACGAACGAAAGGTAATGAAAGAAGACACCAACCAAATAGACATTAACGTAAGTATTCTTACTAATTCCATAATAAATTCATATGAAACCAGTTGTCCCCTAACACAGGTACGCGTCGGCGAACCAAAGGACAAGTGGTGGAATAAGAAACTAGAGAAACAAAGACAAGAATTACGAAAACTATTCAATAGAGCCAAGCATATAAGACAACCGCAAGCATGGGACACCTTCAAGGCAGCGCGAGATCAGTACAAAAAAGACACCAGAGCATGCCAAAGGAAAGCAAATGAATCACGCACTTAAAATAGTAGAAAAGTGGTGTGAAGAACAACAGCTCAGCGTGAATCCAAACAAAACAGAAATGATACTCTTCACGAAAAAGACCAAAATAAACATTTCAGACCCACCAAAACTATTCAACACAACGCTAACTCTATCGAAGACGGTTAAATACCTAGGAGTCACACTAGACAGCAAATTGCTATGGAACAAACACTTAGAAAACACAATATACAATAAACAAAATATAGCACTATGGCAATGTAAAAAGATACTAGGAAAGAACTGGGGTTTACACACACGCATCACACATTGGCTATATACAACAGTAATAAGACCAATTATATCATACGGTGCCCTGGTCTGGTGGCCAAGAACCGTGCTGAGCACATGCCAAAAAGACCTAGAGAAAGTACAAAGAATGGCATGCATAGCAATATCAGGAGCCATGAAAACAACACCAACAGCTGCTCTACAAGTAATGTTCAACCTGCCTCCCTTACATCTTTACATACAACAAGAAGCAGCAATGGCCACCATCAGATTAGATCGAAACAAAACATTAAGTAAAGACTCCAGAATAAAACATACAACAATCATGGCAGAGGCAATGGAATATCAACCCCTTTTGGCAGGGCCATGCGACAGAATACAAAAGAGATACATCTTCAACAAACACTATCAAGTCAATCTTGAGGAAGAACCAAACGACCACCCCAACATAAAAGAGTTGAGAATATACACAGACGGATCGAAAACAAATGAGGGAACAGGGGCAGGAGCCTTCTCATACGACCTCAACATCAAGACATACTCAACGCTAGGAAAACACAATAGTGTCTATCAAGCTGAATGTATAGGTCTACTCCTAGCAACAACAGCCATAATAAATAGAAAAGTTGAAAATACAAACATCAGAATACTGTCAGACAGCAAAGCAGTGCTGTACGCTCTGAAAAACAACGAAACCAATAATGGAATCATACTACAATGTCACGAGTCACTTGAAAGTATATCCAAGAAAAACAACATCACATTGCAATGGATAAAAGGACACAGTAATTCGCTTGGAAATGACGCGGCCGATGAACTGGCCCGCAGAGGATCCAGCAACACAATAGAAGGACCGGAACCTATCATACCAATCCCATACAACCAATATCGTACGTGGCTAAGGGAACGAACACAAGAACAACACAAGGCAATATGGCGCGCCCTTTCAGAATGCCGACAATCCAAAGAAGCAATGCCGAACCTGAATCCACAGCTCACTAGAAGACTCTTGAACCTAGACAGGAGAAAACTACGAATGGTTACAGGTATCATAACGGGACACTGCTCACTAAACAAACACTACTTTACACTAGGAATCACAGACAGCCCACTATGCAGAGCCTGCATGAAGACAGAAGAGACGGTAAATCATGTAATGTTCGAGTGTAACACCTTGAACGACCAACGCCACACCAACTTGGAAAACACAGGTAGTATGACAAATCACTTAAAACACATTACACAACTAGTTGACTTCTGGATGGAGCTCGGGTGGATAGAATGACGGCCGTGGCCCACGTGAAATGGCCCTGTAGTGACCAATTGCGGAAACCATTTATCTAATCTATCTATCTATCATCTGCTCTTTTTGCTGCGCAGTGTCGGCTTAGAATAGCACTACCCCATTTCTTCCGATGGGTGTGAGTAAGAGGTGACTAACGGTATTAGAATAGAATAGAATAACTCTTTATTGTACATCAAACACAAATTTACAAAAGAAATTTTCATACAGTTTACAGTGAGGTACGATCGGCGGTCTTATCGCTAAAAGCGATCTCTTCCAGACAACCTTTGGAAGGTGAGATCGGTAAACTAGTTATCTGGGTAGATGCACAAAACAAGCTTACTTTAAAACTAACTTATTCAATTGAAATAATAAATAATAACATAAATATTAATTACACAAAATAATATACATATTACACACATATGAACACACATACATACATAACTACATACTTTTATATATACAAGTAATACAAATACCTAAATAAAATACACAAATACGTTTTAGAAATATAATTAATACATATAATTTAAAAAGCAACAGTATTACAGCGCTTCAGTGAGATAGTGTTGTTTCACCGGATCCTTGAACACATTAAGTGATTTAGCCAATCGCACCACCACAGGAAGTGCGTTCCACGGTATTGGAGCTTTTCAGGGATTTTCGGGCGATGCGGTTGGAGACCCATCACCAACTACCTTTATTTCACCATCTTTTTCCCACGCAACTTCCAAAAGTGGCTGAGGAATTTCTGATTCCTTAGCCCGGCTACCCCTTCTAGGGATTTATAGCCGTGGGTATATGTATGTATGTATGTATGTATGATGCTCTTTTATTCTTCATACTTCGGACGCCTGCCTTTTTGAGCATACTCTTAATTTGGTCCAAGTGTGTCAAATCATACTTCGCAAAAACCAATAATACACTGAATTCTAATTTCTACAGTTCCGTAAAGAGAAGAGATACCAAGAAAACCGTGAAATCCAAGTTTAAGTATTTAGACAAAAACAGCTGTTTGCTGTGTTGTGTCGGTTTAGAATAGCACTACCCCTTTTCTTCCGGTGGGTGTACGTAAGAGGTGACTAACGGTATTGGGGCTTTTTAAGGGCTTTTTGGGCGATGCGGTTGGAGACCCATCACCAACAACCTTTATTTTACCATCTTTTCCCCACGCAACTGCCAAAAGTGGCTGAGGAATTTCCTTAGCTCTGGCTACCCCTTCTAGGGATTTATAGCCGTGGGTTATATGTATGTATGTACAAAAACAAAAAGAAATCATACCGCTATGTAGAATATATTCAGTCAGCGAGCGCCAGCTAGTGTTAAGGGCGTCCCCGGAAAAATAGGTTGATATTGATTGTTTTGAAATTCTATAAAGTCGGATTTGATGATATTGATATGACATGAATTAAATATATGTTGGTGATTAGTTCATGGTGTTAAAATTTGATGTTTAATATTTTAACAATTTGTTGAAAAATATGATGAAAAAAATTGAATTGGAACATGTTTTGTTTTCATAAAAACCGTATAGGCTCCACTGGCATAACATACATGTGAACTCATTATGTGTCTATTTACGCGTAGCTTTAAGATCTGTAACTTTTATGTTTAACTTTTCATTTAAATATTAAAGTTATTCAATAAAACTAAATAAACTACATTTATCCTGCGCGCGCGTTTTTTCCGTCCCTGTCACTCTCAGTAAATTTGACGTAAGAGTGAGCGCAATAGCTGCAAAATGCGGGGAGGCCCTTAATTCGGTATGCAAAGTTTTACAAAAGTGGTGCTGATTACGAAACCATTTCGAGATATTATGTTTTTAAAACATATTTTCTTGAAATTAAATCAAACAGAGCTAAGATGACCGTTATTTTAGCAAAAAACTGTAACAGTATTTGACCTTCAGCGTTATGTCAAAGACATTCGTTCTTGCAGTTTATTAATAAAACATCGAAAATCATAGGTTCGTTTAGTATAATATCGTAATAATTTCATTTGGGATCACAAATTCGTGAAATATTTTGCAATTAGCAACATTTTTACTAAACATTTCGCTTTATTTGCATGTCGCTACGTGATATTTTCAATCGATGACGTCATTAAGTACAAAAGTTGAACGATCTTTAAAAAATCATAACTTTGCAATTACTCATTTTAAATGAAAAATATTCAAATCAGTTTTTTATTTTCGTGTTTGCTATCGAATATAAATATTTAATAAATACAAAAAAAAACTTTGCATACCGAATTCATGCATGACCACAAAAATAAATATATTTGTTTCAACGACTATACCTCCATACATAGATAATACACGAATTTAAATGATGATTTGTTAATCAATATTATATTACTTACAACTATTCCTTATAAAGCTTCTCGTGCGGGTCACCTCGCTCGGGGCTACTAAGCCATGGTACATCTGGTCAGTTCACCTATGTGGACCACGAACATTTTTTTTTGTTAGTGGTCTACCTTCTTTATTATTCATAATAAAAAAGTATTGTTCTTGGTTCACCCATGAAAAAATAAAAGGGATGGGAGTCAAAAAATAACGGATCTTTATTTTTAAAGGGAAGTATACAAGTCTATGTCTAAATAGTAGTTGGGATTTTTTCGTCGGTGCATTTTCGTCAGTAGGTAAAACACTTTGAAATTTTCAGAAAAATCCTATTGAAAAACACGCTTTTCTCACGACGAGAAGTACTAGGTGAGCATAAACTTGCAGTAGGGTTATAAGGCTTAAAACAATTAAAAAAAAAAATTGAAAATATACGAGCTCAGTCACTTCAACGTTAAAGTAAAAAATGTTTATTTAATGAGTAATGATACTAGAAAACATTTTTATACGTGAACAGTTTTATAAATCACTTTTAGAAGCTTTACGATCGGAAGGGTGTATTGTTGGAAAAAATATGCAAGAAAAAATCCTCAACACACATTTATTTAATCGGAAGGTGTATTGTTGGGAGAAAAATGTGCAAGAAACTTCTCAACACATTTTTATTCATATAGATAAATTAACAGTAATTATGAGGATGTTTATAAAGTGAAATATAATAAATATGTGGTCAGTTAATTAACTTCACGAAATTCCCTTACGGTTAAGCATATTTGAGTGTTCTTAACGTAATTTTTCTAGAGCTATACCGACGGAAATCTCATTGTTAATCAATTGTAATTGAATGTCGCGTATGTCATCATCATCGTCTATGTAAATGTTTTTCCTCTTGTGGTAATTTTTTTTCTTTTGTATGTCTTTCAATGCTTTAAGCAGGCGTAAAATGATTGTATTTTTTTGTTTACAATTTTTTTCAATTTTGAATGATAGGATTTCCTGGGATGCCATCATCAGATCCTGGTCTCATGGTACTTTCTCGGTAACAATAACAAAACAAAAGAAATGTTTAGTGAACCTGTACTGCTCTTCATAAAAGCTACGAAGAGGAGTATAAATCTATATAGAATGTGGAAAGAACTGTTTCCTAATACCTAGTGATTGAGGACCCACACCTTCCATCATCAGCTCAGCAGCATAACAATATGATTTTCGGAAGCAAATACCAATATAAGTTCAGAAAATATGTAAAACTCGGTACATTTGCCTATAAAATTTGAGGGTTTCCCTCGATTTCTCCAGGATCCCATCATCAGACCCTGATATCCTCATCATGGTACCAATCCGGGAGTATCTTCTTTCGAATAAAAAAATAATAATCAAAATCGGTTCATAAATGGCGAAGT
Organism: Bedellia somnulentella; assembly: GCA_963576735.1. NCBI lineage: Eukaryota > Metazoa > Arthropoda > Insecta > Lepidoptera > Bedelliidae > Bedellia > Bedellia somnulentella. The sequence continues at coordinate 8,900,086 of OY755186.1, read as the reverse complement.
AATCGGTGAACAAACATGAAAAAAAAACGGTCGAATTGAAAACACTCCTTTTTTTGAAGTCGGTTAAAAATAGATGATATGCAGTTCATTAACGAAAGACGTCAATATAATCAGTGAGGTGAACAACGAACACAAAAATATGTTCGTGGATCATCTAGGTGGACATAGGTGGCCCACGAACTTATTTTTATGTTCGTGGTCCACATAGGTGAACTTAGCGGGTGTACCAAGACCAATACGGGCTCGCTCGCCGGCTAGCTCAGCGTCTTGTCTTGCACTTCATGCACGCGTGTCAATTTTGTTGCGGAGTAATTTTAAAATTGTATTATCTTCTAAGATGTTAATTTAAATGAAGTGATGTGAAGGACAATTTTGTTCACAATTAAATACTCTTAATCAAACAACTGATTGATAAGGATTAATATTAGGTTGATAAAAAAAATATGCAAATAATTGGCAATAATTTCAACCAAATTTGATTAGCATAAAAATGGTTATAGTGAGTCAATCTTAAAAGGTAGACATATAATGTCGCGGACATTTTAGATCGTTTAAAGAGAAATAATTCTTCAATACATACTTTTTGGTTAACCTCAACCGTTTACGCAGCGCACACAACGGAAGCCTGCAAATATGAATAATTTTCCCCGTTTTCGCAACATCTTTCGCAGATTTTTTTCTCCTGTTAGTCGCAGCGTGAATATATATAGCCTAAAACCTTCTTCAATAAATGAACTATCCAACACAAAAAGAATTTTTCAATTTGATTTGGTAGTTCCTGAGATTCTAGCGTTCAAACAAACAAACTCTTCAGCTTTATAATATTTGTATATATTTTTAACTTAGTCTGTAAACTACCAGCTAGAGGCTTAACTAAGAAAAAACAAAAAGGAATTACATCTGGGGGCACAGCAGTGCCCCCCGCCAAGTCACTGCCGTACCATCCTTTACAGGACCCATTTCGCTGCATTTTAAGGCCTCAATTAGAAAACCTTTGGATAGGACCAGACATGACAACATTCTTCATCAAGTAAATTATAATCACATAATGTAAATTTTAAGTCTGTAAGTCATTTGGCTCCGTAGTAAAGTGGAAAGAAAGTTTCGGATTTATGACACACATTCATGATTATCAAAATACAACTGAGACTTCCCATATAGGTACTCAGAGAGCTAGTACAGAGTTAGGTTTTAATGGTCCCAACCAAACTATTGGAGATATCGACATACAGCCTTTACAGAAGATATTCAACTTGTTGGGCCACTTCATTTGATGTCAAATTTGAAGGTCTGAAGTATATAGAAAGAAAGAAAGAAAAGTTATTTATTTGCTATTAAAGGCACAAAAATTAACAAAATACACACAGCAAGTGGAACCAAGTTTACAAAAAAACAGTATAAACAAAAATTTTTTAAGAACACAAATGTAGAAAATAAAAAAATATATCATTTAACTAAAGACAGAAAATTTAAAAATAAAAAAATAAAAAAAAACACAAACAGAAGCACATCAGTAAAAAAAAACAAAAAAAAAGTAATAATAAAATTTTGGGATGTTGTGCCCTCCAACAGCAAAAAGGCACTGACTCAGCAAAGGTTGTGAGTTTTACCTCACAACACTGATTTTCAGTCAGCGCCTAAACCAGCGACATCATAAGCGTCACACCAGCAGCAGCGTGATATTTTAGTAACACACTAATAGTATACTTAAACATAAACAGTACCTAAAGATATAAATATATAGTACATAAAATATAGAAATGAATACTAAAAAAAAAAAAAAAATGTAAAGAATAAATAAATAAAAAACAATGATATAGTACACATAGCACACCCTTATAATAAACATATATATGTATCAATATTCAATATGCAAACATTCTACATAAACTAGAGTTTAGTACTGGGAAAGGGATTCGACGGGACGAACGAGAGGAAGGAAATCTAAGGGAATTTATTTAACGGGTTCTGCTGAACTAACAGGTACTCTTTAAGCTTACGCTTAAAGGTGGTCCTACCAGTCACAGAACGGATGGGTGGAGGAATGTCATTCCAGCACTTGGACGCAGCAAACCTAAAACTACCTCGAAACGCCACTGATCGGTGCAATGGCAAGATCGCCCTGACTTTGAACTGATAATCACTTGATGACCATTGCAGTTTTTTATGCAAATAAGCCGGTGATTCAAGCCGAACTACACCGAACATTAGAGTTGCAAGGTGTAAGAATCTGCGATTCTTCATGTTTAATAGATTTGCCTCGTTCAAATACGGGGTGACATGGGCATGGCGAGGGACACGAAAACAAAAACGTGCGCAAGCGTTTTGCACACGCTGTATAAGCCTCTGTGTACGACCCAGTATGCAACCACTATAGACCACGTCACAGTAGTTTAATCTCGACAATATCAACGATTCACAAAGGTGAACACGCAAATCCACACTTAGGTAATCGCGAATATTGTAAAGAACTTTGAGTCGATAGAAGCAGTTACTAACTACTGACAGAACATGGTTTTCGAACCGCAGTTCCCCGTCTATCAATATGCCTAGGTTTCGTGCTTCTTCGACTCTTTCTAATGGTTGATCCATAATAGCCACATCACAAGTCTTCAGGGCCTCCAACGTATTACAGATCTGAGTCCTGGTACCAAGAACCATGAATTTAGATTTTAACGGGTTTAGAACAAGACAGTTTTTCTCTGACCAAGTAACGATTTGATGAAGATCAATATTCAGTTTATTTACTGCATCAACAGTATAATCGGGACGACTAGAAATATATAATTGGAGATCATCAGCATATAAATGGAATTTGCAGTGTTTTATATTTTTTACCAAATCTGCAGTGTACAGAACAAACAGGAGTGGGCCTAATATTGATCCTTGGGGGACGCCCCGGTCCAACACTCTTTCAGAAGAGGTGTTTATAACACCGTTTCTCTTACGCAACTCAACAAATTGTTTTCGGTCAGACAAATAACTGTCAAACCAGCACACTGTACCGACATCAAATCCATAATACGACATTTTGGATAGAGCCAGGGGTGTAAACAAACAATCAAAAGCCCTAGAGAAATCTAATAATGCCAATAATGTGCTTAACCCACCATCACGATCCTTTAAGACATTATCAACAACATCTAACAGTGCTGTAGCTGTTGAATGGCTCTTGCGGAAACCTGATTGAAGCTCTGGCAAAATATTATTCTCCCCCAGATATTTTGAAAGCTGATCATACACCACCCGTTCCACTATCTTCGATGCACATGGGAGTATACTTATTGCTCGTAGATCGGAAATAAGGGTAGGGTTAGGTTTCTTTGGGAGTGGCGTAATTTTAGCTGTTTTCCAAATGGAAGGGAACTTACTTGAGATGATGCTTTTGTTAACAATGGTTGTCAGTATGTCAAGTGTCGTAGGAAATGTAAGAAGTATCATGTCAATATTTATTTTGTCAAGACCTGTTGCTTTTGTTTTTATTTTTGTGACAGCTTTATAAACAGTTTCGCTAGTCACAGGCTCCAGCAAAAAGGTGGTATCTCCGTATGATGAAGAACCCTGAAGTGGGATCAGCTGTGTTGGATAAATGGTAAAGCGCGCTTCTTCTATTGATTGGTACATAAAAATTCGGGTGATTAACTTTATTCTTCTCGAACACATACACAAATTACACTAAAATATGAAATAAGCAAATGTAATCAAATAAATCAATAAACCTTTCTGCAAAAAGTTGGGAACAAATACATTCTGTAAATAAAATACTAGCCAAGTCTCGATGGAGCTACTATTCTCTAAAAAGTAATGAAATGTAGACTAAGTCGTGTCAAGCCTGAGGTTGCTTACTGAGGTTTGTTTATTATAGTTAATGTTATATGACCACGGAGAACAAATTAAGATCAAATGTACCAGCTGTTTTGGAACCCCCTGGCTTGTCACGGGACGATGGCAAGAGACCGGACGGTATGACTTTGTTGCCTTGGAGGAATGGCAGGGCGTTAATATGGGATGCAACGTGTGTTGATACCCTAGCGCCTTGCCATTTATCAGGGTCGGCATCGCGAACAGGTGCTGCTGCAGCCAATGCCGAGAGTTTCAAACGTCGAAAATATTCTGGATTATTGAATGATTATCATTTTATTCCATTCGCCGTTGAAACTCTCGGCACATGGGGCAACGAGGCGCGGGTTTTCTTAAAAGATCTCTCAGCCCGCCTAGTGGAAGTCAGTGGTGATCCTAGGGCTGGCAGCTACCTCGGCCAACGAATTAGCATAGCCATTCAAAGAGGAAATGCTGCCAGTATTTTAGGCACGATACCGTTCTGCGAGAGCGATGAATTTCATGAAATTTTCCATCTTTAGTAGGTATTTATTTAGTTTTATATTTTAATTTAGGTTGTGAATTTTCTGTAAAGATCAAATAGAGAACTTCTTAGAAAAAAGAGATGTCCGATGTTATACGTAATTAATTTGAAAATTTACAATTTGATACAGAAAATTTTGAAAAATTGTCACAGGATATTCTCCTGAAATATGAGAATGCTATTTATATTGCCACATTGTAGGGAGACAGAATTAATTAAAATTATTTCTTTTATTTAATTAGCCTAAATTTATATAGTTACTATTGAAACATTTAATTATGGATGTAAGTAAATTATTGAAAGTAATATATTGAGCCAATGTGGATGGTGATGTAAGTAGAGGATGACCACGGAAAACTCATGTAGATCAAATAGAGAATGTACTCACATTACAAGTTTATGATCTTTTAAAGCTTCTGACATTAAGCAATTAATGTTTTTTTGCAAAACAAAAATATCTTAGCTGTGGCTATTCATTAATTTTAAGAGTTTATGAATCGAGACGTGGTAGATCATAAAAAAATAATAGAACAAACGATATGGACCTTTTAGGTATCGATGGGAGGTTTTGCTTAATGTGAGTTGGTTTTAGAGGGCTACCAGTTTGCACCACCATCAAAACAGCTGCATGAGCAGCAGAATATTTGATGAAACTCCTTACTACGGAAGTGTACATAATGGGGATGGTAATGTCAGTTGAGGGTCACTATGGAGGGAGGAGTCGAGAAAAAGCAGGCGTCTGTTATCTGAAGAAAAAATAGCCTTTTTGAAATCGTTCAAGAATGCAGACGAAAAACGAGAGGTTTGCCAGGATCGTATAAAGTTGCGATCGGTAGTCTCTGTCTCTGCCTACCCCAATGGTAACCAAGGCGTGCTTATATGCGTGTTTAAAAAATAATAAAAAATAGCGATGCAGGGTATTAACTGGACACTTACAGTTAGATCGCGAAATGGTTGGAACCATGACTTTTCCTTATTCTTGCCCGCGAAGGTTCCACTAAGACATCTACAGAACGGGAAATAAGAGACTAGACTGAGTCGAGTAACTGTATCACATTAAAAAGAATTAGTGAAAAAAAATGTTATATACCCTATTCAGCACGTAATTTTTAATTATGAATAAATATTTCCGATACAAAGGATGTCTAAATAAAAACGTAATTATATTTTTTATTACCTGAATTTTACGACGGCAATACGCCTGCCCCCTATTACGTGAGTACACTGTCCATGCAAAACGTGGGTACTCTGAACACCAGGTGACAAAGTCACGTGATGTACAGAAGTATTAGTACTTCTGCCAACCCCTTCGGGGATATTCGGCGTGAACGTTTATGTTATGATATGTTACCTGAATTTTAGCGTGAGTGTTATAACAAATCCGAATTTTGCTGCCACAATTGAAACCAACATTGATTGTAGCAAAGATTTACCCACCTTCTATACTTATAATAAATCTGTAGAGAGGTCAATTCTGTACATGAAATATATTTTCAAAATAACCATCAGGTGGTGATTAGGGATCGATACTGATGCCAAAAATGCAATCAGTAAAATTTTTGTCTGTCTGTCTGTCTGTCTGTCTGTCTGTCTGTCTGTCGGTTTGTATGTTCCTTATGGAAACAAAAACTACTCGACGGATTTTAACGAAACTTAGTACAATTATTTTTCATACACCTGCGCAGGTTTTTGTATACTTTCCAGCAGAGTAGTAAAGGGGAATTTTGGGAAATTTTGGGAAAACGGGAGAAGTTACTCCATTTTTTAAGCTTCCGTCGCGTGTGCAGCATCAATGGTTAAACTTACATAGAAATCATGTGTGACGGAAATATTCTTCATATAATTATCTAAAAAAAAATCCTCAGCAGTTTATGTCTATCTTTTACGGTTGACTCACAATAACACGTGTAATACCTGATAGCTTAGCAGTTCGGAACATTCTGATTATATTTGTTTACTCTTACGTTTGTAAACCTTTCACTCATCCGTAATTTAAAAAAGGTAACATTATTACCTATTCAATAAAAAAAGAATCATAGAAATCGGTAGACAAACACCGAAATTATACATAAAATAAGCCATCGCGCCCGTTATCAAAACCAAATCTTTACTAATTTACATATAACATACTAGATGGCGCCAGTAGTTGCATCCTACATCACGTAATGATTTATTTTTAGATGTTATAAATACTTCATAGCGTTTTATTCCAAAATTTGCTATTAAACGGAAATACTGAACCGTTCATCAAAGCGCATTTAAAATCATAAAACTACACTGTTTAGGGAGTGCTATAAATTTAATAAATTGAAAACATTGCGCTGAATTTTACAATGCTTGAGCAGTGACTGAAGAAAGAAACCTCAGATATTTAAAAAAACAACGCTACCCGTGCGAAGCTGGGACGATCCACTAGTATTACATAAACTTAAGATATCAAAGTTTTTGGAAAAACTTGTACATTTACTTATTAAAAAAATCAAGTATAATTTCAGAGATAACCTGGGTCCATCGCTTGATTATTGAGACAAACCAACAAAATTTAATTAAAGGTAACAGTGTCATCAAGTCGTGCATATTTTTACATGTTTTTTATTCAACATAATAAGATTTATGTGTTATTTGCTATACTTATGCATTATAAATAATACAAATTGTTTTAATTCAAATAATAATCGTTTCTCAAACAAAGTACGTACGCACGTACCATTTTAAAGAAAATAAAGAATAGAGAAGGAATTAAAGAAAGATTCAGATTGGGAGGTGTGCAGAGTAAAAAGCAAATGGTAGGAATGTTTGATAAATTAGAAAAAGATTTGGTGGAATGACTTCATCAAGCATTTTGTTATGTTGAAATTCTTTGATTGCTAATGCATTAAAATCATTTAGTCGAACCAAAATAAGTGATTATTTTAAATAATGTTTTGGATGTAAAAAATGTAGTACGTTCGTTTTTTTTCCCTATCCCGCATAATACGATTTTTCGCTTAAGACGCGTTTTTGGTGGGGTCCCTGGGAATTTGTCTTAAGCGTGTAGATCTAGAAACATCCTCTATAATATAGTAAGTGATTACACTGATATTTGCTAAAGCCAACTGTGTCAGCACAAAAATCGATATACATTTTTATTCTAAGGCCAGAATTTTACTAGACTGTATGTTTGGTTCCAGTAGTTCTAGAACGGTTCAAGCCAAAAATACATCCTTTTTAATAATAACATAACATAACATAAACGTTCACGCCGAATATCCCCGAAGGGGTTGGCAGAGGTACTAATACTTCTGAACATCACGTGACTTTGTCACCTGGTGTTCAGAGTACCCACGTTTTGCATGGACAGTGTACTCACGTGATAGGGGGCAGGCCTATCGCCGTTTTGTACGAATACACTGTCACATGACTAAGTACAACTCAGCCATGTGGGTTTCCTCACGATGTTTTCCCTCACCGTTAACAACCATGATAAATTAACCACACATATGTCTTTAGAAAAGACAAATTGGTGTAGGCCCGTCCCAGGATTGGAACTCACGCCCTTCTGTTTTTCGGGCGGGTGTTCTACCCACTGGACTATCATGTCGCTATACAATGTATATCATGTATATCATGTTGAACACATTAAAACAAAGCTTTTAAAAAAATGTTAAATCCTGCAATAAACACAAAATACATACATACATATATATACATATTCTCACGGCTATAATTCCCTTGAAGGGGTAGTCAGAGCAAATCAATTGTAAATTCCTCAGTCACTTTTGGAAGTTGAGTGGGGAAAAGATGGTAAAATAAAGGTTTTTGGTGATGGGTCTCCAACCGCATCGCCCAAAAATCCAATAAAAAGCCCCAATACCCTTAGTCGCCTCTTACGACACCCGTGGGTAGAAAGGGGTAGCGGCATTCTAAGCCGGCACTACACGGCGACACAAAATAAAAACTAAAATATCCGCCAAATAATAGTAATTAGTATTTTCATACTTTACAGTTTCTCGTTTATTACGGTTTATTATAACGACATGATAGTCCAATGGGTATAAAATATACAGGCGTGAGTTCAAATCCCGGGTTGAGCCTACACCAATTTGTCTTTTTTATCATGAGGGAAAACATCGCGAGGAAACCTACATGGCCGAGTTGTACTTAGCCATGTGACAGTGTATTCGTACAAAACGGCGATAGGGCTGCCCCCTCTCACGTAAGTACACTGTCTAAGCAAATCGTGGGTACCTACTTTGGACACGAGGTGGCGCTCTCACGTTGTTCATAAGTATTGGTACCTCTGCCAAAACCTTCGCGAATAAACTGCGTGGAAAAAAGTATACCTATAAGTCATCTGTCAGATGATGTAGACATGATTGGATTCTTTACGGGAAAACTCCTTAAGAGTTTTTTACATCATCTAAAGGGGCCGCCTTATGATCACTTGAAAGAAAATGTGTGACCCAATGGCTATCTAGTTTTCCTACACCAAGTGTTTTATGTATGATCTTATAAACAGTTCTTTTTGAGATGCCATGTTAGGTCATATGACGATCTTTGACAACTAGTTTCCGAAGAAATTTAATTACCTTCAGTGTAGGCAAAGTTATCTCGTTAATTTGTAGATTCTTCCCATTCCCCGTGAGTTTACCCCTAAAATTAAAAGCACTCTTAGATGCAGAAGTAAAAAAAAACTATAAACCTATTTTAAGACTATCAAATGTGTATGCAAAATTCTATTTAAATCGATTCAGAAGTTTGGTGACAAATAAAAATAATAATAATCGATCAGACAGTCAGCGGCTGACGGACGCGGATGGCCAAATTGATATAAAGCGTGGGATTTTCCAGGGCGATTGCCTGAGTCCAGTTTGGTTTTGCTTGGCCCTGAATCCTCTAAGTACACTCTTGGAGAATTCGGGGACAGGCTTTCAGTTTCGGAGAGGCGGACCACGCTTGCCTCATCTCCTTTACATGGATGACCAGAAGCTTTACGCCCCCACGACTGACAGATTGGCGGAGCTACTGACGATCACTAACGATTTCTGTTGTTCCGTCAAGATGGAGCTCGGGGTTGATAAGTGTGCGGTCATTCATGTTGAGAAGGGGCATGTCGTGCACTCTGATGGTGTCGATCTCGGCACCAATCATTTGAGGGCACTCTCCGAGAAACATACCGGTATCTGGGCATGTCACAAACCATCGGTGTGAAGGTGGCAGACGTGAAACAGGGTGTTTGCGAGGAGTTTTATGAACGCCTGAAAAGTGTGCTTAATAGCTACTTGTGAGGCGTTAATAAGATCCGAGCCATGAACTCCTGGGTCATGCCTGTACTGATGTACACATTTGGCGTGCTCAGATGGAGTCACACCGAACTCGACGCTCTGGACAGACGAGTCCGCACGATGATGATCGCTCATCGAATGCATCATCCGAGGTCGTCGGTTATGAGATTGTATATCCCGCGGAAGTTTGGTGGTCGAGGCCTCTTGAGTGACAAAACCATGCACAACCGCGAGGTATGCAACCTCAGAAACTATTTTTTGACGATGACGGATGATAGTATTCGGGGAGAGGTGGTCGCTAGTGATAAAGGACTGACTCCCTTATCGTTGGCCTCACAGGATTGGCGAACCCCGGAGGTACTTAGCACCTCTGATCGGGAGTCCGTATGGAAAGAGAAGGAGCTGCACGGGAGGTTTTACAAGGTACTTCACGAACCTTTCGTGGACCGTAAAGCCTCCCTGCATTGGCTGCGTTGCGGGGACCTTTTTGGGGAAACCGAAGGTTTTGTCTGTGCAATACAAGACCAGGTTATCGAGACGCGGAACTATCGGAAATACATCCGAAAGGACGGTACCACAGACGTTTGTCGAGCATGTGGCCGTCCCGGAGAGTCACTTAGGCATGTTATTTCCGGTTATTCGGCTCTTGCTTACACTGAGTACTTGCACAGGCACAACCAAGCAGCCAAAATCCTGCATCAGGAGCTCGCTCTAAAATACGGACTCTTGCAACAGAGGCTGCCGTATTACAAGTATCTGCCGGAGCCAATCCTAGAACTAACGACCGTGCCAAAATCAATTGGGACCGATCCGTTATCACGGACAGGACTGTTCTAGCGAATAAGCCTGATATCGTGGTATGGGATCGGTCGCAGTCGAGGGTATTTCTAATGGATGTCACTATCCCTCATGACGAGGGTCTCGTGAAAGCCGAAACCGAGAAGCGTCCGAAATATCTCGATCTGGCTCACGAGATCACCGACATGTGGGGTGTGACTTCGACAGAAATAATCCCAAGTGTTTTGTCCGTTAACGGGTTAATTCCAACCAGCCTCGCGACCAACTTGAGGCGGTTGGATTTCTGTGGCGTGTTGGTTCCAGCACAAATGCAGAAAGCGGTGCTGCTCGATACGGCTCGGATCGTCCGTCGGTTCTTGAACCTGACTCCCTGACCCCGACCGACTGTGCTTTTGTCGGGGAGTACCGCCTCTCCCACTTAAAATTTATATTTTAATTTTCGGCCATGGGAGAGGCGAGAAACAAAAATGTTTTCCGAAATAATAATAATCATTTATTTCGGAAATTTAAACATTCCATATACAGGTGAGACAGCACAAAAAAAATATTCACGACATTATTAAAAATCTTACACATCTACAGATAGACATAAAATAAAATCAGGCAGTGTTAATTATAATTAAAATCATATTAAGTAACATAATTAAATTAGCATAAAGATGAAAATAAAAATACAATTAAAAAATAATCAATACAAACAAATTATAAAATATCAATAAAAATAATTTCTGAAGACATTTAATAAACTTATCTTTTTAAAGCAATAAAGTCACCATAAGTCTCTTTGAAGTTCTACAACGACATTTTCAATGCTACGACTAAACGATTGCATAAATTGTGTTTATTTCAACTGAATACATATACACTCACGGCCATAAATCCCAAAAAAGGGGTAGCCAGAGCTTCAGAGCTGGAAACTACTCAGCCACATTTGAAAATGTATAGGAGAAAAGATGGTATAAATAAAATATCTTGGTGATGATTTTTCAACCTCATTGCCCAAAAACAACTTAAAAAATCCCCATACCCTTAATCGCCTCTTACGACACCCGTGGGTAGAAAGGGATAGTGACATTCTATGCCGGCACTACACGGCATAGCTGTATTTCAACTGATGTTACAAATAAAAAAACTAATATTTTATATATATCTTAAATTAAAATTGGTGCTCAATAATTATGCGAACGATTGAAAGAACTAAAAAAGCAAACCATGTATTCGAATTACCAACTTATGCGCGCGCTGGTTTAACGTTCTGAACGATTATTTGATGAATCTATGACCTTTTTAAATAGTATGAAAATCTATTCATTATTATTCTTTAATATTACACTAAAGTTTTCAAATTCAAACAAAAGCAGTTTCTTTACAGTTCAGTAGCTATTGTAAACAGTAATCAAATAATAAAAGTGACAATGGATATAATTCTGTTCATCATAATAGAATATCGAATAATTGTTTCACCTTTCTTACTTTTTTTGTATAGGTATAATCAAGGTGACTTCTTAGATAGAAACTCAGTGAAAATTAAGTTTGATAGGGCCGAAGTATATATTTTTTTCTTCCTGTGTAAAACATATATATATTACACAGCCATAGCTATTTAAATTTTCATATCTCCCGTCAAAAATTGTTATAATAAAGCCTAAATATACGAGTATATACCTTTGCATAACTTTTTTAAATGTAAACTGCTCTTAAAGCGTCATTCTACTTTTCGGTAGCCCTCGCTTTGCCCCATACGTTTATCCATTCTCTCACTGGAAATTACACAAATAAATTTAAATTTTAAAATAAAAATTGCCGTGTAGTGCCGACTTAGAATGTCGCTAGCCTTTTCTACCCACGGGTGTCGTAAGAGGCGACTAAGGGTATTGGGGCTTATTATTGGATTTTGGGCGATGCGGTTGGAGACCCATCACCAAACACCTTTATTTTACCATCTTTTCCCCACTCAACTTCCGAAAGTGGCTGAGGAATTTATAATTCCTTAGCTCTGGCTACCTCTTCTAGGGAAACATAGCCGTGAGTATATGTACCAGGCCACTCAGAAAGTATTGCGAAAAAAGGTTTTAATGTATGAAACACTGGCCGGTTGTAATGTATACTGAAAATATGAGTCTTTATAAATAAAAAAAGGTACGTTCCAATTTTAAAATTAACCTCTTTATTTTTTACGAGCTATTTTAAATTGTCGTGTCTTACTGAAAAATGAATCTGGGCCGGGAACATTTTCGCGCTATGATTTTTTACGATTTCAAATGTCGCTTAAAACCAGACGAATCATACGATAGGCTTCAAATGGCGTTTATGGATGAAGGGCCTTCGTAATTGTATTTTTCCAATGGCTCACTTCGGCTATGTAATATATCCGTATATATTTATTATTTAAACTATGCATTTTTAGATTTTCACTTCTCTCATGGCCTAAAAGTTTTTTTTAAAACAATATTTTGCAAATGATCTAAACCAATGACAAAGTATTACTCTTTATTGTGGTTAATCACCTTAATACGCATTACTTTGCATTTCTTGACCTGGATTTGGTTTTTTATGATGAATTAAAATTATTCAACTTAACTTAATTATGAGGCTCATATTACTTTTTGATAGCTTTCGCCCAATACGTTTATCTTTCCTGCCACTGGTAATTGCACAAAAAAGTTAAGTGTTTTTTTATACAGATGTATTTTTGCTATGGTTAATTGAGTATATTTGGGTTGTCTGGAAGAGATCGCTCTTAGTAATAAGACCGCCAGTTGTACTTTGGCTTTTGTACCGATCTTTTTTTGTGTAATTGTTGTTTTTTTGTGATGTGCAATAAAGAGTTTTTATTATTATTATTATATGAGTGAACAAAGTACAACAAAGTGTGAGAAAAACAAAGTGAACAAAGCACAAAGTTCGCTTCAAAGCTGTAATGCTTACATTTCACATCGAGATTTTTTTTTGTTAATCCTACATTGTTTAAATCAGCATTGTTCAACACGTGATGATGGACAATAGACACTTTTCAATGTCAGACTATATTATCTTTGATAGTATCTATATTTCAATAGTAAGGCAATAAACAATCAATCTTGGGAAATCCTATTGAGTTCAGTTACAGAATTTGCCTTTGTGTGTTTTCTAAAGTCACATGTGAGGATTATTTATTTAACGTTCTTTGTTTTAAATGGTGGTAGAATAAGGAATTATAGTTTATATTTATTTTGCCTATAATGTACTCTCAAAATATTTTTTGTTCAGCTTGTATTGTCTTGACTTATGTATAAAGCTGACAAGATGTAATAAATATTTTATAAATGTTATTTCATAGTAACCACTGTTCCGGGCACTTTCCGTAATGATTTTTCGCAGCAAATAAGGGGGGGGGCGCTCTGTGCTGTGTGCTGTGTTTCTGTTCATTACCGTTTTCTGCTTATATTACGAATTATTTTTCACTTTTTAGTTTGATGTGCTTTATAAGCGTGCTTATTGGTTTTTGTTTCAGTAAATGCTTTGTGCGATCATAAACCATTATTGAATTTTCTTTAGGGTAGGAGTCATTTGAGAGATATTTGAATACAAGAGAGACCATTTTGTTTGAATAAATATTTTTTTCTTAAAAATGTTAATGTTTCCAAATGTATTTTAACCACTGAACTTAAGAGACAATGTCTTAGTTCTTAACACAACTGGATCTTTAGTTTTTATAAACAAACATTATATGAAACTCATGCTTTTTCTAACCGATATCCTCAAAAATGATATCCTTGTCTTCATCAAAAAAGGTTCCGAGGTTCTAAGTTCCGTGAGTGGATTTCCGTGTATTTATTTAAACACGAATACTTTACCATATAAACTGTTACGCCTGTATCAATAAAGAAGCAGAGAGATTCTTCGTTTTAATTTGTTTTTAAATAAGCAGCTGGCAGTGGCATTAGATTATTCAATTATCTTATTTATTATAGGGAATCGACATTAGAATCAATATGAACATTTATCTTATCCATCTGAAAATTTTGGCTCTTTCTGTAGGTGAGTCTCTTTCCGTGGTTTGTATCTATTGTCCTTCATCACGTGTTGAACAAGGCCGATTTTAAACAATATAGGATTTGAGAAACGAAACATACTCAGTGAAATGTAAGCAATACAGTTTTTGGAGCTTCGTACTAATTGTTCACTCAGTATAAGTTTAAGTGACACAACTTACCTTAGCAAAACACAATCAGTTTAAAAAATATATGTAATAATATACTTCAGGTGTAATTTAAATTTACATACATACGTGGGACACTCAGAAAATTTTGCGAAAATAAAAAAAAATGTTCTATGGGTAAAAATGTTTTTATTAAATCTTTTCAAAGTACTCTCCACCAGCATCTATACAATGTTTCATACGTCTAAACCAGTTTTCGAAACACTTTTTCCAGTCCGCCGCAGACACCTCATTTACAGCCCGCTGAAACGCTGACAGCGCATCTTCCGGCGATGAAAATTGTATCCCTTTGAGTTGATTTTTTATTTTAGGGAATAAAATGAAATACCCAAACCGTCGACTGGCGCTTCGTTTCTGGATCGTATTGATAAATCCAGGACTCATCACCTGTAACGATGTCGTAAACACGCCGAGACGAGCCAGCATCAAATTTATTAATCATATCACGACACCATTCCACCCGGGCCTGTTTCTGTACCTCGGTGAGGTTGTGTGGCACCCAGCGTGAAACTATCCTCCTCACGTGAAGATGTTCGTGTAAAATCTCATGAACACTTCCCGATCCAATCTGCATAATGTGTTGAATCTCTAGATACGTTGTTCGCCTATTGTCATCAATTAAATTTTTCACTTCCACCACGTTTTCATCCGTAACAGCCGTTAGAGGGCGACCACTTCTTTCTTCATCCCGCAAAGTTAATCGACCACGCTTAAATTCGTTATATAAATATTGAAAGAATCAGCATCACCTGATATACTTAAAATGGTTTATTTGCTACTGTCCCAATCCGTCATTGCATATTGCATTACTGTGTGGGGTGGGGCTTACAAAACGAACTTCTTGGGATTGGAGCGGGCGCAGAGAACTGTGCTTAAAGTTATGACAAAAAAACCGTTCCAGTATCCAACGGCGCAACTTTAGCGTGATTGCCAAGTTCTTACAGTTCGCCAGCTCTATGTGCTCCGGTCCATACTACGAAAACATAGGAATGTATCAAATGAGTCCATCCCACAGTGTACATCGCGTTTGCGTGCTCGTAGATTTGCGTTTCAAGTACCACCGCACAAAACTGCGTTCGCGGAACACCAATTCTATACACTAAACTCTATCCTTTATAATAATATCGATAAAAAATTAAATATTAACATTTTAAATAGTCATTAAATACAATCTAAAGTCATAAAATGGCTCCAGAAACTAGATTATTACGACACAGAAAAATTAATAACCTCTTTCACATAACTGCTTAATTGCATAAATGCATAATTTGCTGTGTAGTGTCGGCTTAGAATAGCACTACCCCATTTCTTCCGGTGGGTGTACGTAAGAGGCGACTAACGGTATTGGGGCTTTTTAAGGGATTTTTGGGCGATGCGGTTGGAGACCCATCACCAACAATCTTTATTCTACCATCTTTTCCCCACTCAACTTCCAAAAGTGGCTGAGAAATTTCTAATTTCTCAGCTCTGGCTACCCCTTTTAGGGATTTATAGCCGTGAGTATATGTATGTATGTATGTCTTTCACATAAATAATATAAAAATAAAATTACCTAAACCTATATTACCAATTACGCAAAATCAACCATCAACTGAATCAGTATGAGCACACAATGAAAATAAAACCGCGGCTAATCACTGCCTTCTAAAATACAGGTTGTACCTAGTTTGGAGGGCAGAGAACAAAATTTTATCAGAAACTGTTGTGAATAAATTAGAAAACTTTCTTTAAATTTCAATCGCATTCATTCGCGCGCACACACACACACACAAAACACACACAAACAACACATACCTACACATTCCGTAACATAAAAAATCACTTTTCCTTGTTATATTATATAATTTTATATTTTATTTTGAAAGCTTATGGCATTTACAAAATTGAATTAGTATGTAGATACTTAGCTGTAAATAACAAGCTTCCTGATATAGTACATATAGTACACCTTGTAATCGTAATGTATTAATGTAAAAAGTGTAATGGTCTACCTTTTGTCAAATAAAAAAAAAATATGGTGTAAAACAGGTGCTCTGATTGTGCAAGACGATAGAAAACCAAGCGCATACCATAAAACTGGCGATTCAAGTCGCTTATTCACATTCGAATGCTAGTACATCATCAAATACAAAAGTCTGATCAATAAACATCACTAAAATAATCTAAGCCATATAATGTTTCACCACCGTACCGCTGTTACATTGACAACAGAAAGACATATTATGTTTTCTATTTTCTAATTTGTTGCATGTCCATACTTTGAATATTTTTGTATGTTTTGTGCCTATTGAAATAACGAATAAACGTGTTTTTTTTTTCAATACAGTACATCTTTTCTGCTGTACTGGATGCATGTTGCCTGTTCCCAAATACACTTCGGAAACATAAAAATAAATAAAGACAAACAAAGAAGCTATGACATGTAAATCGTCTCAAAAATTTCAATTAAAAGTTTATAAATGTTTTTTAATGAGTAGTTATTAATTGCACAGAAATTCACTTCGGCACATTCACATTTAGTTCCTACTCTAAGAAATCAACTTGATTAAACACAAAAAATAATAAAGGTGAAACAAGTGGTTAATATTGTATTATGGTCAATAGAATTATTTTAATTGTCACACTTTTATTATTTGATTACTGTTTACAATGGTTACAATACAGTGAATAGAAATCATGTACGAGTATGTATTGATGAAATGCAAAGAAAATTCAATTGTTTGAATTTGTAAGCTTTAGTAACATTAAACAATAAAATTTAAAGAAGAAACTATACATTTTGGTCATTATTATTCTTAAAAAAGGATTGTTTCATAAAATATAAATAAATAGTTCGTAATGATTTAGTGCATGGCGTGCCTTTTAAATTCTGTCTTTCGCATATTTACCGCCATTTTTTATATAAGTACAGTCTTTTATTTTTTTTATATTTTGTACATAAATTGAAATAAACATAATCTATGCCTTTTTTTAGTCGTGGCGGCGTTAAAAATGACTTTCTTTAACTTCCGAAGAGGTATCATATACTATTTAAATACTAGATTCTAAGAATATATATTCAACAATAAGTTAGTTTCCTCACAAATTCATAGTTGTATGATTAAGCTGTGAGTTTTGGCTTAGAACCGCACTAATCATCTCATCAGATAATCCAAAACCATAAAAGAAAACATTTATTTAAGATCACTTAAAAAATCCTTAAATAATCATCAACATGTATTCGGTCCTTGTGGAGTGGAGGCTGTGGACCCTTCGGAGGATGCTGTGGCGGTTGCTGTGGCCCTTCCTGCCCATGCATCACTATTCACACATGTTGCACAAATATCTGTTGATCCAGTTTCCTCACACCTGCGATAGTCAAATGTTGTAATGAAAGTGAAAAGGTGAAATGAGAATACATCTTCCTGTAGTTGTCAACGGTGATAGCTCAGTAGGTATGTCTACAAACCGCGAGAGTTTAAAAAGTGTATTAAATAACTTTGTTATAAACCGAAACAAGAATATTTTTTCCTATTAATATTTTTTCATTTAAGGTTTAGACCATTTTATTAAATAATTTTTAGAAAATAATGAACTCAAGGCTGGAAACTGTTCTAAAACTATTAGGATATAAAATTGATATAACCAGATAGACAGTCTGAATAGTAAAATTCTGACCTTAGAATAAAAACGTCAATTGATTTTATGTAGACACAGTTGGCTTTAGCAAACATTAATGTAATCACTTACTATATAATATACAGGATGTTTCTATAATAGTGCGCTATTTCACCCAAATATTTAATAAACTATTATATTTTCAATTAAGACAATCTGTATTATTTATAATGCATAAATATAACAGGGAAGACATGGATCATATAATGTTCAAATAAAAAACCGGTAAAAAAATCAACGGCTTAAATGAGACTGTTTGATGTTAACTATGGAAACCTACTTGATTTTTTAATTTTTAAATGAAAATTTACTTGCAAAAACTTTATACACGGTTAACACAATGAAGTTTGTGTCAATCTTGGGTGGGTAAATCTCTCTCAATTTATTGTTGGTTTCAATCGTGGCACGGTAACTGGGTCCGTCCTGCAGAATGCATAATGTTGTTCAAAGACTGTTGCATGTTCGTAATTATATCGTAAGCTCGTCGGTTACAATAAGATAAATATGTACGATACTCTTGATGTGTCTAAGAGATATAGGTGTTTTAACCCGCTAGATTTGCAGTTAAAAGGACCAGCGTGCTTTGTCTGTTGGTGCACAATATTTATCGAAGCCTCATAAGGTCCAATATTTTTATATACCCAGAACCAAATTATGTCAATGAAGTTAGAGTCACTGTCACTTTTTAGTACGGTTGTTTTACATAATTTATTTTTAACGTCAATATTTATCTGTAAACGCCTCCGTTATAAATAAATATCAAGTGTTATTATTATTTTCTTTTAAGTATGCCCTTTATCGATTTCATATTTCTTTCCATTATATCAAGGAATCATAAAAGTTAATTACGTTTTTATTCAGACACCCTCTATATCGACAATATTTATTCATAATTAAAAATTACGCGCTGAATAGGGCTATATAACTATTATTTTCATGAATAATTTTTAATGTGTTACAGTTACTCGACTTAGTATAATCTCTTATTTCTCGCTCTGTAGATGTCTAAGTGAAACCTTCGCGGGCAAGAATAAGAAAAGTCATGATTTCAATCATTTCACGATCTAACAGTAAGTGTCCAGTTAATACCCTGCATCAGTATTTTATATACACACAAAAAAGCACGCCTTGGGGACCATTGGGGTGGGCGGAGACTGTCGATCTCAACTTTGTACGATCCTGGCAAACCTCTCGCTTTTCGTCTACATTCTTGAATATAATCAAAAAAGCTCTTTTTCTCTTTAGACAACAGATGCGACGCCTACCTGTGTTCTTCCCCCATGGTCGTTCTTTACTGATATTACCATTCATAATATATATACGTCCGTAGTAAGGAATTTTATCAAATATGCATCTCTCCCGATGGTGGTGCAAACTGGAAGTCCTCCAAAACAACTTAAGCAAACCTTCCATCGATACCTGAAACAACCATGTCTTTTGTTCTATTTATTAATTTTTGATTTGCCATATATCCATTCATAAACTCTCATAATTAATTAATAGCTGTATAAAAATACATTAATTGCTAAATGTCAGAAGCCTTAAAAGATTATATTTCTTCATTATATGTTTCTTAAACTTGAAATGTGAGTACATTGTTTATTTGATCTACATGAACTTTCCGTGGTCGTTCTCTACCTTTCATCCTCATTGGCACTATATATCTCTTTCAACAATTTACTTACATCCATCCTTAAATGTTTCAATAGTACCTATAAAGGTATTCACAGCTATTGCTGTGTAGTGTCGGCTTACAATAGCACTAACCCCTTTCTTCCGGTGGGTGTAAGTAAGAGGCGACTAACTGTATTGGGGCTTTTTTGGGATTTTTGGGCGATGCGTTGGAGACCCATCACCAACAACCTTTATTTCACCATCTTTTCCCCACTCAACTTTCCAAAAGTGGTTGATGCATTTTTAATTCTTTAGCTCCGGCTACCTCTTCTAGGGATATATAGCCGTGAGTATATGTACGTATAAATTTAGGCAAATGAAATGACTGAAAGTAAACATACGCTGTGTAGTGTTGGCTTAGAATAGCACTATTCCATTTCTTCCGGTGGGTGTACGCTATTGGGGCTTTTAAGAAAGTAAAATTAGAAATAATTTTAATTACTTCCATCTCCCTACAATATGGCAATCTAAATAGCATTCCCATATTACAGGCGAATATCCTGTTAAACTTTTTCATATCCACCATTCCTGGCAATTAAACTCCCAGATATATAAACTCTTTCACTGGTTTCACTGCCTCACCAATCTCAATCATATGTTATTATCTTTTCGTCCCTTGGTTTCCCTTTTCTCAAATAAAATGAAAATTTAAGGGTTGCATTGAATAAACTTTGCTTGCCGCTAGTTAAATTTAAATTCAAATATAGGTTATAATTACAATTTGATATTTAGGAAATTAGATTGAAGTACTAGAATCCATGTATTTTTGACGATATAAAGTAAAATATCTTTTTCCAAATTTTAATCCTTTATTTATCGATTAAAAGTTAACGCTGCGTTTACTTCTTCGTCGTTCATGTCGTTTAATATCAAAAAAGTTAATCAGCTTACGTTACACGCATGTTATAAACTGTATGTGATTCTTAGGAAAGCCTCTAGCTGGCTGTTCACAGACTAAGTTAAAGCTTATAAATTGACTTCCAAATAGGACGTCAAAATCACTATGGTAAATTAACCAAATATTCGGAATAGTTTCATAAACACAACACAATTAATTGTTCTCTAAATAGTAATACAAGATTATGTAAATGCAGCGAAATCAAACTTTGACTATATTATGGTTGTGAAATAAACACAAAATGTACTTACTTTCACTGTTTGCTCTTGATGAATAAAATCATTAAAAACCCATTGACAGCTGTCGAATAATGAGATCCGTGCGTCATAAAGTGGTGCTTCCTCGCAAACAATGACTGCACGGCTTCGTCGAATACTCGGCAGAATGCACTTACATCACGCGACATGAATCATTATCATCGATTACATTACAACCCTTTAAAAAGATAAATAGTCTCAATTTCTCTCATTTTATTAATTTCTCTACCTACCTTTACCTATACTCTTTCATACCTTCTAAAAATCACTGCAAGGGGTAGCCTAAGCTTAAGAATCAGAAATCCCTCAGCCATTTTTGAAATACCTAAAATTAAGAATGGTTCCAACAGCATCGCGCAACAAATATCTGGGAGACATGTTAGAGCGCTTACTACTGCGGACTCACTCGCACATAGCAGCTTCTCGTTCATATTCCTACATCGCGGTATGTTGTTTTTCGAGCTAAGCATAAATACAAATTATAAGTTAGTACACAGCCGGGTGTACTGGCCAGTATATCTTTGCTTTTCCCACAAATACTTTAAAAGCTCCAAACACTAAGTCCCCTCTTGTGACACCTTCGGGAAGGAATGTGTTAGTGCAATTCTAAGCCATTATTTAGATAGTTTTTGAACTTATTCAATTAAAAAATTTTGAAATTTACATATGTAAACGCCTCCGTTATAAATATATATCAAGTGTTATCATTATTTTCTTTTAAGTATGCCCTTTATCGATTTCATATTTCTTTCAATTATATCAAGGAATCATAAAAATTAATTACGTTTTTATTCAGACACCCTCTATATCGGCAATATTTATTCATAATTAAAAATTACGCGCTGAATAGGGCTATATAACTATTATTTTCATGAATAATTTTTAATGTGTTACAGTTACTCGACTCAGTATAATCTCTTATTTCTCGCTCTGTAGATGTCTAAGTGAAACCTTCGCGGGCAAGAATAAGAAAAGTCATGATTTCAATCATTTCACGATCTAACAGTAAGTGTCCAGTTAATACCCTGCATCAGTATTTTTATATGCACACAAAAAAGCACGCCTTGGGAACCTTTGGGGTAGGCGGAGACTGTCGATCTCAACTTTGTACGATCTCGCTTTTCGTCTACATTCTTGAATGTAATAAAAAAAGCTCTTTTTCTCTAAGACAACAGATGCGACGCTTACCTGTGTTCTTCCCCCGTGGTCGTTCTTTACTGATATTACCATTCATAATATATATACGTCCGTAGTAAGGAATTTTATCAAATATGCATCTCTCCCGATGGTGGTGCAAACTGGAAGTCCTCCAAAACAACTTAAGCAAACCTTCCATCGTTCTATTTATTAATTTTTGATTTGCCATATGTCCATTAATAAACTCTCATAATTAATTAATAGCTGTATAAAAATACATTAATTGCTAAATGTCAGAAGCCTTAAAAGATTATATTTCTTCGTTATATGTTTCTTAAACTTGAAATGTGAGTACATTGTTTATTTGATCTACATGAACTTTCCGTGGTCGTTCTCTACCTTTCATCCTCATTGGCACTATATATCTCTTTCAACAATTTACTTACATCCATCCTTAAATGTTTCAATAATACCTATAAAGGTATTCACAGCTATTGCTGTGTAGTGTCGGCTTACAATAGCACTACCCCTTTTCTTCCGGTCGGTGTAAGTAAGAGGCGACTAACTATATTGGGGCTTTTTTGGGATTTTTGGGCGATGCGTTGGAGACCCATCACCAACAACCTTTATTTCACCATCTTTTTCCCACTCAACGTTCCAAAAGTGGTTGATGCATTTTTAATTCTTTAGCTCCGGCTACCTCTTCTAGGGATTTAAAGCCGTGAGTATATGTACGTATGTAATTTCGATCTCAAATCGTTTTTGTAGTGTTGTAAACAACAACTTGTCGGGAATAAATCGATATGTCTACGTTAAGGAGAACCTGTTTGAACGATCCAAATAGATTTTGTGCTATTTGTGGCGAGTACATGTTTAAAGAGTGTCGTGTAAGTGCGTCTGACAATGTAAAAAAAGCATACTTGGAGTACTTTGGAATGCCATTACCAATTAATAGTAAGTCCTGGATCCCAAATTTCGTACGTGGAAGTTGTGTATCATCACTGCGTTTATGGGTAAGCTAAAAAAGACCCACCATGAAGTACAAAAGCCCAATGATTTGGCGAGAACCAAGTAATCATCACGATGATTGCTATTTTTGTGTTGTAAAAATCAACGGAATCAACCGCAAAAATCGGTCCAAATGGGTTTATCCTAATTTAAACTCTGCTATAAGACCAACCTTGAGTATCGATGTGTCCAATCCACAACCTGGACCCTCTAGAATATCACAATGTAATGATATTTTGGTAGGCAGTGACGATGGAGACAGTGACTTTCCTGATGATACGAAACCTCGACTATTCAATCAAAATGACCTGGACGAGTTAATTAGAGACCTTGGGCTATCAAAAAAGGGATCCGAACTCTTAGCTTCACGGCTTAAAGAAAGAAACCTGACAACTTTAGGGACTAATGTCTCAATATACCGGACAAGAGAAAAACAATTAATTCCTTTTTTTTCTGAAGAAGATGATTTTGTGTTTTGCACCAACATTCCTGGATTGATGCTTGAAATGGGATTCATAAAGTATGATCCGAAGCACTGGCGGTTGTTTATTGACTCCTCTAAGCGGAGTCTTAAGTGTGTTCTTCTATATAATGGCAACAAAATGGCATGTTTGCCCATAGCACATTCTACGAAAGTAAAAGAAGAATATCCTACCATAGCCTTAGTTATGGAAAAAATTAAATACGTAGAACATAAGTGGATGATATTTGTCGATCTAAAGATGGTAAATTTTCTTTTGGGTCAGCAGGGCGGATATACTAAGTACCCCTGTTTTATGTGTCTTTGGGATAGCCGTGATAGGGCAAACCACTGGACGAAGAAAGTTTGGCCTACAAGGGATGCTCTAGTTCCGGGTAGTATGAACGTAATAAACACTCCTCTAGTAACCAGAGATTACATACTTTTACCACCGCTTCATATAAAATTGGGACTTATCAAACAGTACATGTACAATGTTTCAAATATCTCAGCAAAGTTTTTCCAAAATTGAGTACAGAAAAAATTAAAGCAGGCATATTTGATGGTCCTCAAATTAGGGAGTTGATAAAAGACCCGAAATTTGTCGAGTGTATGACCGATGTAGAGAAATCTGCTTGGAATGAATTTGTTTGGGTGGTACAAAATTTCTTAGGAAATAAAAAGTTACCGGACTATGCGCAACATATTGAACAGCTGATGATGAACTTTCAGAGGCTTGGATGCAATAAGAGCATCAAATTGCACTTCCTCTTTAGCCATTTAGATCGATTTCCAGAAAATTTAGGTGATTTCAGTGAAGAACAAGGTGAACGCTTTCATCAGGATATACGCACTATGGAAGAACGGTACCAGGGCCGCTGGAATATAAATATGATGGGTGATTACTGCTGGAGCATACAAAATAGGGTAAAAGATCCTGTTCATGTTAGAAAAGCATATAAAAGAAAGTTTTTTCCACGTTAATTAGTCAAAATATAATGATTTGGTAAGAAATATTAGTTTTTTATAAAAAAAAAATATCTGAAATATTTAAAAAACTAGAGCTGCTGGCAAAGGATGGACTTCAGATTCAGAATCAGCGAGTCAAACAAATTTAAGAACGATCATCAAGGTTCATAAAACAAAACCTGTGTTCCCCAGTGTTATTATTTTTATTAAATATTAAGAATACAATATTAATGTCTCTTCTTATTTGATTGGACGAGATCAGTTTTAGTAGTCGATTCCCCATTTTACTTCATTTTAGAATCGCATCATTTGTAAACGAATTTTAAGATATATTTGATAGGGTTTTTCAGAGGCGCTGCATTGGCTAGTTTGAAATTGAACGACTCTGGCCTGATTAGTGCCTAGTTTTTCGGTTCCTTTCGTAGGGTAGCCTACCCTACTTAATTATAATTTTGTACAACATAGAATCAAACTCAATACTAAATAATTGAAACTTGAAACATCAGCTTTTTCTAATATTATATAATGAGCAAGAAAAACATGAAACCTCCTCGAAACTTTTGTTGTTTGCTTTTGATGAATCAAATAATTAAAAAAATACAGTGACTTCTGGTTCTTACTGAGTTTCGTGAGTCATATAACTCATATAGTAATGCTTATTCTCAAACAAACTACCGGCTTCTTCAAATATGCTACACAACTGCACACGTGATGTGAATTGTGCATCACGTGAACCAAACTTTTTCCTCAAATATTAAAGCTACTTTAAAAAAGTTTTTGGTGTTCAGTTTTCTTTTGTTTTATTGCTTTTTAACACATTTTGGCCGTGTTTATTATCCTATGTATACATACATAAATACATATTCTCACGACTATAAATCCCTAGAAGCGGTAGCCAGATCTAAGGAATTAGAAATTCCTTAGCCACTTTTGGAAGTTAATGGTGGGAAAATGGTAAAATAAAAGTTTTTGGGAATGGGTCTTTAATCGCATCGCCCAAAAATCCATTAAAAAGACGTACTCGGGTGAAACGGGCTAGTGCTATTTTAAGCCGACACTACACAGTGAAATGATATCTGTGTCTGTTCATGAGTTGGTTAATAATTATCCTTGCTGATTATTTCCTGTTTGTTTCAGAAATGGATCCCAAAAAAAGGTTTGTTGAATTATTTATTTTAAATTTTTAGAAAGTCTATCTAAGAAAATATGTAATAATATGCGCTGTACTAGGCTGGTGGCTGAAATGTAGTTTTAATAGGTATTTGGTCAATTGGTGTTCCTTGCTGACATTATATGGTATCTTAGATACTTCAAGTACGTGTTAGTACTTAGACTATCTTAGATCTGTCTTTTTAATCAAGATAATTTAATATTTATTGCAATTAAATTAAATATTAGGAGATAATGGTATTAACTCTCTTTTAAAATATTATAATACATTTACATTATTTATAAGTATTATCTAGCACTTAGTTTTTATATAATGTTTGTCTTTACAGCGACCAGTATTTTTCAAAACGTAGCCGGTTTTCATGCATGGGAGGTATGATGAGCAGTTCCGCATCTCGATACCGAATTCTTCGTTACTTGGTGCTACTGGTATTTATGATTGCCACAGTACAACTCCTCGCAGTCTCCTCTCCTTTCTATAAAAAATATATGGACACTCGCAATAGTCCTGATGAAGCGGAAGAACTTGCTACGTAAGTTATATATCTTTATTTTATCGTTGCAAAAAATATTATGTCCTCGTCATCATCAATATCTATGCCAATAGATATCTACTACTGAACATTCCTCTTATCAAAGATCCTAACGACGGAAGGTACCTAAAGATACAGAATACTATGACGAAATTTTATTGAAACCTATTGCTTGACATAACCTTGGCTTAAACAGCTTCAACACTTATTTTAGCTTACTTATAGTTTATTTTCTGTTACAGGATTACCCAGCAACAATCAAATTATTTAGAGGATTATACGAGTTCAGAAAATAACAATAAAGACAAACCTGTACTAGAAGAAGCCTCTGAGAAGATACCGATAGATATTTCGCGATTAATGAACCGCATTAGAACCCGGGTTCATGAAGTGAACAAAGAACATAAAATAAAATTACAAAATAGTGGTCATGATAATGGCAAAATATTATGCGATGAATTACCACCAGGTTTAGGTATGAAATTTAGTAAGCTTTTACAATATGAATACATTATTCACCAAAACATTTTAACAAATAAAGAGAAATGTAAAGTAAAATTTGTCCTTTTTTATTACAGGTCCTATATCCGCGAATAAAAATCCAATTACACTTGAAGAGGTAGAACAGAAGTTTCCGGATGTAGAACTAGGCGGAGTGTATACGCCAAAGAATTGTACAGCCCGACACAAGGTCGCTATCATTGTGCCATACAGGTGAAGCATTTTTTTTATTGTCATCGTACCCTTTTCTGCCATATCTTGTCAATTTTTACGGCCCTTAATGAGCAAGTTTTTTCAAAAATGTCACTTTTAATGATGACCGCCAATTGTTATTGTACATAGCTAGCACGAGCGACCTTTCAACTAGATATCACTTGGTGTAAATAAAACGGCCATCTCTTTCGCACTCACTTAGTATCTTATACTGTCATCTCATTATAACCGATATCGTGACGATAAAATAGCGCTCGTGCTAGAGCTCCTGTTAACGATGTAGTGCCAGCTTAATGTTTAATTTTTGTTTTGCGATGAGGAGTTTTCTTCTCTACGTTCTTAAGTTATATGTTAGAATAACTTTATGTACTAACGGAACAGCAAGAAAAGTAGACGGACAAGTAATCGCAACAAGATGCATATTCTGTTTGATGAAATTGCTGCTAAATAACAACATTAATTTAACATGAAATATTAATTACAGAGATCGCGCTGAGCACTTACCAATATTTCTGAATCATATGCACCCATTTTTGATGAGACAACAGTTGGAGTATGGCATTTTCATAGTTGAACAAGACGGTAATAACTGATTTACATACTTATGTCTTTTAATAGATAAACTAGATATCGTCTGCTTACTGGTAAAATGTAGTCAATGCGTTTTTTACATATATATAAGTTAATAATGCATTTATATGTAATTTTTGACGCTCTTTCTACTGGAAAAACGCAATAAATGATAACTGTTAATTACAGGTCATTTGTCAATTACAGGTCAAATATGATAAGTGCACACCCATGCACATAAGGATAGACTTCACGCTAATTGTAAGAATGATCCAAATAATACAGTCACTAAACTAATTTACACTAGATACAGAAACTTTTATATTTCACTCTTAAGAAAAGTCAAATCAGATTATTTTAACTCGAAATTGATGGAATGTAAGAATTCTCCGAAAAATCTCTGGAAAACCATAAATAACATTACAAGAAGGAATCAAACCCAATCAAAGTCCTGTGATCTTGCCTTGATTAAACAAAATGAGCAACAATCCGTGAATTATGTCAATGACTTTTTTGTCAATATTGGCCCTACCTATGCAAAAAAGTTATTGAATAAAACCAACGAGACTGAGGAATCTTTAGAATCCAAAGTTACAGCTCACTCGCAATCACCACCATACTCACTGTTCCTAGCTCCCACAGACCCCACCGAGGTATTTAATCTGATCCAGTCCCTGGATAAAAACAAAGGTGCTGGTTTGGATGGAATTAGTATTAATCTTATAAAGACATTAGCTCCCTGCATTTCATCTCCATTAGCCTCTATTTTCAATCTTAGTATTTCGCTGGGGTTATTTCCGTCGAAATGGAAAACGGCATTAGTTAAGCCGATCCATAAATCTGGCCCCAAAAACTGTCCGAATAATTACCGTCCAATATCCCTTCGATTGTCCAATACAATAGCCGAAACCTGGAAAGAATACTGCCAGTCACTATTTCAGGATACAGACTCACAATGTTTCACATCCACCGAACCTAGGGATGAAGAGATCGAACCAGACATCCTCGAAAGTGAAGTGAGAGCTGCGATCAAACACCTGAAGAATGGAAAAGCCACCGGCAGAGATGCTATCCCGATAGAAACTATCAAAGCGTCAGGCGAATATGGTGTCCAGATCTTTAAAACCCTATGCAACAAAATATGGCAGACAGGGACATGGCCGCAAGAATGGGCTCACACTGTATTTATCCCTCTACATAAGAAAGGTTCGACAAAAACGTGCAGTAACTACCGCCTCATTGCCCTTATATCACACGCGAGCAAGATTTTACTGCACATTCTCAACGAGCGCCTCAAGACCTTTTTATCCAAAGAGATTGCACCCGAACAAGCCGGTTTCGTAAAAGGAAAAGGAACCCGGGAGCAAATCTTGACTGTGCGCCAGATCATCGAGAAAGCCAGAGAATTTAACAAGCCCACTTATATTTGCTTTGTTGATTTTTCAAAGGCGTTTGACTCAGTGAAATGGCCGAAACTTTGGAAAACTCTGCTAGAGATGGGTACACCAACACACCTTGTGCACCTTTTGAGACGCCTCTACGAGAATGGGACTGCGTCAGTGAGAGCAGACGAGATGCTTTCAGACCACTTCCACCCTAGTGCGGGAGTCCGTCAAGGATGCATTATTTCTCCGCTTCTGTTCAACATCTACACAGAGCTGATAATGAGAATTTCCCTCGAAGACTGGATGGACGGTATCGC
This sequence comes from Bedellia somnulentella, assembly GCA_963576735.1. Taxonomy (NCBI): domain Eukaryota; kingdom Metazoa; phylum Arthropoda; class Insecta; order Lepidoptera; family Bedelliidae; genus Bedellia; species Bedellia somnulentella. The sequence continues at coordinate 8,870,711 of OY755186.1, read as the reverse complement.
AATCGGTGGCCTGAGAATCTCGAACCTGCGCTACGCAGATGACACCACCCTATTCGCAAGCAGTATGCGAGATATGGAAGACCTGCTGCATAAGATGGAAAGTGTCAGTTTGGAATTTGGCCTTAAGATAAATCGCAGTAAGACGAAGATGATGACTGTGGATCGTGCCAACAACAACATGCCTGAAGTCACGAAAATTGCAAATTGTGACGTTGTACAATCATACGTCTATCTGGGAGCGCTGATATCCAACAATGGCGGATGCGTGGACGAAATAAAGCGACGAATGGCGATTGCAAGGTCTTCTATGGACAGACTTAGGAAAATATGGAAGAACCGCAACATCACCAAAGCCACAAAGACCCGGCTAGTCAGAGCGCTTGTGTTCCCCATATTCCTTTATGCTGCAGAGACATGGACGCTTCGGGAAAGCGAGAAGAAGAGGATTGATGCTCTTGAGATGTGGTGCTGGAGGAAAATGCTTGGGATATCGTGGACAGAGTTCCGTACTAATGACTCAATCCTCCAAGAACTAGGTGTCAAACAGCGCCTATCATCTATAGTCCAAGCTCGTATCTTAACCTTCTTCGGACATATATCTCGACGCGGGCGCATGTCAATCGAGCGACTGGTGGTACAGGGCAGAGTAGAGGGCACCCGAATGCGTGGTCGATCAGCAATGAGATGGACGGACCAAATAAAAGCAGCGCTGGATGACCCCCTGTACCAATGCACCAAAAAAACAGCCCTCAGAGAGGAATGGCGACGAATTGTGCGGCGGGTCACCCAACCAAAATGACGACCACGACCACTCTGTCAAGAGTGTTACGACTGAGAAGAAGAAGAAGAATATCCCTTCTAGGTGCCTTCTCAAAATTACTGGAACGTATCATTAACAACCACCGGTTGATAAACTTCCTGGAATCTAACAAACTGTTAATGGAAAATCAATTTGGCTTTCGGAAAGGCAGGTCGACGGAACAGGCTGTCCATCTCTTGACAGACAAGATATCATCTTTGCTTGACAGGGGAGACAAATGCATAGGTATCTTTCTTGACCTTGCCAAGGCGTTCGACACTGTATCCATCCGTATTCTGTTAAGGCGCATGGAGGCAATAGGGATTCGAGGTGTCGCTTTGGATTGGTTCAGAAGTTATCTCTCAAATAGGGATCAGTGTGTAGTCATCAACAAAGTTATGAGTAGTCCCAAAGATACGTTTTTTGGTGTTCCACAAGGAAGTATACTCGGCCCAACCCTCTTTTTGATTTATATTAACGATATTTCCTCTATTAAATTAAAAGACACAGATCTTCTTTGCTATGCCGATGATACGGTCCTACTTTTTCATGAGAAATCATGGAAAAAAGTTTATGCTATCGCTCAAAAGGGCATTATGAAGATATCTAAATGGCTGAACGATAGCATACTAACATTAAACACAACCAAGACGGAGTACATATGCTTTCACAAAACCAAGGCCTCAGCTCCCTGCAAAACACTTCCTCCCATCAAAATACATGACACTCGCTGTGTCCTGTCATACACGGATGATTGCTCGAGCTCTTGCTCATGTGAATCAATTACAAAAACCCGCGTTACCAAATATTTAGGTGTACACATCGACGAAAATTTGAATTTCCGGGAACATATTAGCGTCACAGCAGCTCGCGTTCGCAAATTGATTCATGTGATGAGGCTTCTCCGTGAAGTGACTACCGGTAGTGTTTTAAAATACGTTTATACTGCCCTCTGCCAGTCAGTCATAACCTACTGCATCCTTGCATGGGGTGGATGTGCAACCACCATTTTGATTACACTGGAGAGAGCCCAAAGAGCCGTCTTAAAGACTATGTTAGGAAAGCCTCGGCGATTTCCGACTTCAGCCCTATTTACTGAGGCAAAAGTACTAACTGTACGTCAAATCTTCTATCTGAGGTCAACAGTGCATACTCAAAAGGAGGTAATACTAGCCGACATCACTGATAATTCAAAAAGAGTTTTTACGGTAACAGTACCTTTAGTGAAAACTAGCTTCGCTCAAAAGTTTACGAAATACCTTGGACCATTTATATATAATAAATTTGAAAAACCGTGATAGCCCAGTGGGTAGAACACTCGGTAATCGTGCAAACGACTAGTGTTCAAATCCTGGGTCGGGCCTACACCAATTTGTCTTTTCTAAAGACATATGTGTGGTTAATTTATCATGGTTGTTAACGGTGAGGGAAAACATCGTGAGGAAACCCACATGGCTGAGTTGTACTTAGTCATGTGACAGTGTATTCGTACAAAACGGCGATAGGCCTGCCCCCTATCACGTGAGTACACTGTCCATGAAAAACGTGGGTACTCTGAACACCAGGTGACAAAGTCACGTGATGTTCAGAAGTATTAGTACCTCTGCCAACCCCTTCGGGGATATTCGGCGTGAACGTTTATGCTTTATAAATTTGAAAAAATGCTGGCGAAACTACAAGTATGCAGTGTTCGAGAATGCAAAAAAAATGTTGAAGGTAAATTACTAACTATGACATACAGGGAAACAGAAGACATAATGAAAGTTGTTAAATAAGAGCAATATACGCACACAATCTCAAACACTTACACACTCACCTACATACTAACATAAACACACTTTTCCTTATACATAACTTACACCCACACATGCGGCAAGAGTTAGATTAAGTACGTGTCTATTATATAATAATTTAGTTTTTTTTTTATTCATTATCTTTTTTACCTTAATTGTATAGTATAGTTTTCCATAATTAGTTTTTGATTATAGATTGTAAGTCCATTTTGTTTTTTTTTTAGTTTTAGTTTTTCCTAGTTTTTAATTAAATGCATAGTATTGTAAAATGTAGTAAAAATGTAACTGTAATTATTAAATGTTCGCTGCGATACAGGCATTGCCTAGTGCAGTGAACTAGTGAAAGCTTGTTCTATGTTATTTTAATCGCTTATGTTAATAAAGTTTTTTTTTTATGCTAAAAATAATTTTAGATGTTAGTAAAAAAAATACTTAAACTTTGAAAACCCTATATCTCCGTTTAACAAAATATGTATTTACTACATTTTAACAGTAAGCAGACGATATATCATCTATAATACATAGATATACTCACGGATATTAATCTCAAAAAAGGAGTCAGAAACTCACGATAGTTAGTAAAAGATAGTAAAATTTAAAGGCGTTGGTAATGGGTTCCCCGCCATATCGCCTAATCACTTAAAAGCCCCAAAAATTTAAGCCGCCTTGTAAGATACACGCAAAACAAATGGTTTAGTGCTAGCCTAAGCCGTCACTACATATATATTATGATAATTCTTTGCTTAGGGTAAAAAGTTGTATTTTCCAATCTAATTATTAGTAATTCAAATTAAGGGGGTTGAGTTAATGGAGCCGTTAAGCCCTAAATACAAACGTTAAATTCCATTCTTCCATTCTCAGGAAACCTGTTATTCAACCGAGCAAAACTAAAGAACGTAGGAGTGATGGAGAGCCAGCGACTGAAAGAAGGCGGATGGGACTGCTTTGTGTTCAACGACATAGATCTGCTGCCTCTAGACGAGAGAATCATGTACTCCTGTCCGAAACAGCCCAGACACATGTCTGCTGTTGTTGATACTTTAAAAAATAGGTAAATAACATAACAGTAATATAAATCTTACTTATCTTGAAAAAATAAATAATACTTCTATACCTCGTCTGCGGTATCCTTCGCAAAGTGAGATAAATATCAATCACTTATTTCAAGAGTGTCAATCTGAACTTGGTATCACCAGTTGTAACCTAACTCAGTTATATAGCAAAGGTGGTTGCACTAATAGTGAATAATTGCATTATAATATAACACATCAACACTCATTGTTTCAGACTACCCTACACGTACATGTTCGGAGGCGCCGTAACGCTGACTCTGGAGCAGTTCACCAAAGTCAATGGTTTCTCAAACAATTACTGGGGCTGGGGAGCTGAGGACGATGATATGGCTGTCAGGTGAGAATTTATATCAATGTAGAAAGAGTAACTATTAATTTGTGTCCTTTATTGTACATAATATTGTACTAAGTTTTATTGTGAACACTGTAAAAGAGTTACTAGAAGACTCTCAAATGAGCGGATATCATCGTTTTATAAATAAGATAAGATAAGATAAGAAAAACATTTATTCATTGCTACACAGTTAACAATATAACTAAAAACATTAAAAACGAAACTAAATAAAAACTAAACAAAAAAATAAAAATAACAAGATTTTAAAAACAAAAGTTAACATTAAAAGTTAATGTCACAAGCCATACCCTGCGCAGCAATAAATTGGCGGCTGACTCAGCATTATCGCTGTGAGTAACTCACAACACTGATTTTCAGTCACCGCCAGGAAACGCACGGACTAATGAAAACTAAACAATTAAACTCAGTGCATAATAAAAAATATACCTAATCACAAGAAATCATACATTACTGACTGACGAATCTGTCCCTACATATACTCTTATCATACATCCGTAGACTCAGCAGCATATTTTTTACCTAGCAATAATTCAACGCATCCATGATTTTAACCTAAAAAATCCATTTTAATATTTTTCCAGATTGAAGAAATCAAATTATCGCATAGAAAGATACAATAATTCGATAGCCCGATTCACAATGCTTGATCATAAAAAGGAAGCAGCAAATCCCAGCAGGTTTGTAACAAAATATTTAAATATCAATTAGTAGTTCTATATCCTTCGCAATTTATAAAATATTTATGAACGCTAAAGTTTCGTTGCCTAAATAAAGTTTTTTTTTGAAGAAATAATATAATTTCAGGGGAATGATGTGTACTTAAATTGAGGATTCACACTCAAAGTCCACATTTTTCTTTTTTATGATTCTGGTTCTTGTATTTTAATATCATGATTTAATTATAAATCATGATATTAAAATACAAGAAACCATGATGAGTTAGAACCATCAGATCATATTTCTGCTGCTAGGTTAATACCTAGCAGCAGAAATATTCTAACTCATCATGGTTTGGAAAACTTTTGTTTAGGAGCAACTTTGTGTATATTTTTTGTGGTTAACATTGGGTAAATCAGAATATAAAAGCTAATATAAAATATAAAGCTTTAATTATTATTTTATTATATTTAGAAACTCCTCAGCAACATTTGGAAGTTGATACGGGACAAGATGGTAGAAATAAAGTATCGTTGATGATGGGTCTCCAACCGCATCGCCCCAAAAACCACTTGAAAAAGCCCCATACCCTTAGAAAAGAAATATACTTATTAATTTTAATATTTGTGTTTCAGATATTTAGTGCTCTCTCAAACCGAAAAAGGCTTCGAGAATGATGGACTTTCAACATTGAGATACACATTAACACAGATGAAGAAAACTCCTCTGTTCACCCATATTGTAGCAAATATACACGATACTCTCTAACTGTAAAAGTAGGCTGACCAATTCTAATTAAATTAATTAGTTGGTCATGTAGGAAAACATTTCCAGAAAGCTAATGGACCATCCTTTTATTGCACTAAAAGTAATCATTAGTATGGAAAGATATGAAGCCAAATAATAAAGAATTTAATCAAAAATGTGCTACATAAAGATCTGCACCGAACACTACCATCTGTTTTGTTGGGTAGCTGAAAACCGAATTGGACGGCGGTGTATGGTCATTAGAACTTTCACACGTACCGGCGTAGGTTGTCCGTAAAGTCCATACATTCCCCACCGCCCTTAGGTAGGCCGCGCGCTGCCTGGGAAGACGGCAACCGGAACGATTGAAAGGGTCTCAAGGTTGAGGATGAGATTTTGATTATCAAAATAAACCTTAGCATTAAAATTATGCGATTTTAAAAATTCAGACTGATTACATCAATTTTGAGAGAGTGATATAGTCTTGAGATTGTTTTGCCAAGAAAGTTTTGGAAACACAACATAGTAATTTTTCCTAGCGAATTTCGGAATGTAATAAGCATATTCTCAAATCGACAGCTTTCTCAGGACATATCCTGCAGCGAAAAAGCTTTGACATTATTTTGTAATTTATTTGACAATTTTAAGTTAAGGACTGAACCGCCTTGCGCAGATGTAAAAATAAAACATAAAGCTTGAAAACTTTTTGTTAACACTGAAAAACGCAGCAATGAGAAATCAGTTAAATCAAATAAGGTTCCGAGGCCATGATGTGAACAAGGGACGACTTTATGTGTTTGTATATAAATATCTTAGGCTAAGATTTTAAGTTTTTTATTTAAGTTATCATTGTGAGTTGTTAATAAATAGGAAAATATAACTATTTATTTTAGTACTTCGAATAAAGCGAAGTTAATAACAGTATATTTAGGATTGCTTCTGCTTTCCACATAAACAATGTTTTAATTGTACAGTTTAAAAAAATAAAAAAAAATGTAAGGAATATTTTAAATCAATTGAGACTATGTTTGTTTTCCATAGTTTCAACTATTTTTAGTGTCGACAATTCTTCACGATTTTTATTGTTTACAATTGATTGTAACTATTGTTGATTTGTTGAACAAATTCAGTCCATATATAATCACTTATTTCAACGAAAGACTAAACGCTGATCAATGCTTAAAAATATGTGGAATAATACTCTTTAAGATTAGATTTTGATAAGTGTTTAAAATATACACGTTATTTTTACCGTTTTGTTTTATTACGCTTTTAAATCCTGGCAAGGAATAATATAAACAAAGACTTGCTAATATTAACATTTACTTAAAATAATTACATTTTAAATTTACAAGGTATGTTAAATTGCGCGAGAGCGGAGGGCGTTGTCAGTAAGAGCGAACATGATCGCCTGCAGGTTTGTTCGAAGCTCCAAGGAAGTAAGAATAACATTTTTTAGAGCCTTTTGTACGTCTTTTTATACGAGCAACCTGTGGGTGTGCTACGCGCGGAGATCGTACGACGCCCTCCGTGTGCAATACAACAACGCTTTCAGGGCGTTGATGCGTCTGCCCCGGTTCTGTAGCGCGTCGGGGATGTTCACAGAGGCACGGGTCGATTGTTTTTACACTACAATGCGAAAACGAGCAACCTCCGTCGCGCGCAAAATTAGGGACAGTGAAAATCGATTACTCGCAGTTGTCGCTGACCGAATTGACGGACCTTTTACCAGGCACTGGATGTCACTACACAAGCCAGTGCCTGCTTGGTCAAGATTGTTATAAGTTTAATTAATTGAATAAATTGCTAATTTCTAATTAATTCATTATATAATTATAATTTTTTTATCATTATTATTTAAAATTGCTGCATGTTTTGTTAATTATCTGTCTTATTTGATTTAATTAATTAGTATATGTGTTTGTATTTAATTTTGATTTTCATTTTGTTTTGTTTATATTTTATGGACCAGATGTAGATACCTGAAATAAAGATTTATTATTTATTATTATTAAATTGGCGGTGGTTGGTTTCATAGTGAGTAGTTATCCCGCCAGCCATTACTCGCAGATCAGGCGTATGACTAACAAATCCTTTATGTAGTGTTATATAGCTGAATGGAAAAAAGAAGTCAACCGTCCATGTCTCTCTATCTGTGTGTCACAGAAAATTATTTTCGAGACTACATAATTGATGAGTTTACATATAAACTGTGAACCGCTTTAGAATGTAGGATCATTAGTTTCAATTAAAACAACTTTTGACAATATTTTAATCGCGTGTTATTACATGGTTTTTTAAAACCCGACGTTTCGCAATCTTTTCAGTTATCATGGTCACGGGAAGACTGAGGTGTTATTTTTCATTATACAGTACTATAAAATTAATAAGATTAACTACCTTCACAAAATTTAAGTTACATTTGCGTTTAATATTTGCTAAGTACAAAAATACTTTCTTTCTTTCTTTTTGTACTTAGCAAATTTTTAACGCATAAGTTGTTTTAATTGTAATGTGAAATCGTGAAAGTCTTAGAAAATACTATCATTAGTTTCAATTTGAATTTGGGCGTCTCAATGCATGAACAAATTAATTTATTTTTATCAACCCTACATACGTGTGAAAGATAAATCGAGGTTTTTTAAATCGAATTTAATAGTTTGTAAGATTAAAACTCCTAAACTCAAACTCAATCGTTCAGGCTAAATATCCCGCAAGGGATTGGCAGAGGAGCTAATATAACTTTGGGCAGTTTTGGAAAGCTACAAAAAGTTTAAATGGAAAACCTAGTGTTCCTCTAACAATTGATGGTAAAACTGATTCCAAAAACATTGCCAATTTGTTTAGGAGCCACTTCAGAGTGTCTTCTCCGCTTAGTACCTCTCAAACAGAACCTACTACTCATGCACAACCTGCCGTCGGTATCCCAGTTATCCGATTTACGGCTAAAGAGGTAAATGCAATTATTAGAAATATGACAAGAGGTAAATCACCAGGGCATGACAGCCTCAGTATTGAGCACTTTCAGGCAGCGGGAGTGCATCTACCCAGAGTACTTTCTATGTTCTATACGTTTTGTATTCGACATAATTATCTGCCACACAAAATGTTGAAGACCGTTGTTGTGCCAATAACTAAGAATAAAACGGGGGATGTTGCTGACAAGGGGAACTACAGACCCATATCATTGGTTCAATAACAGCTAAGGTGTTTGATGGTCTGCTTGATTCACAGCTCAGAAGACACTTAAATCTGCATGGTTTGCAGTTTGGCTTCAGACAGGAAGTGTCTACTGAATCTGCTATACTGTGTCTCAAGCACACTGTCAAATATTACACTGATAGGTCCACACCTGTATATGCATGCTTTTTGGATCTCAGTAAGGCCTTTGATATGGTTTCTTACAATCTTTTGTGGAGTAAGCTAGAGCGCACCACACTTCCAGCGGAAGTTACTGGGATTCTTAGGTATTGGTACAGCAACCAAGTAAACAATGTAAGGTGGAATAATGTGTTTTCTGACGAGTACAGGCTAGAATGTGGAGTGAGACAGGGAGGACTGACCTCGCCAAACTTGTTCAGCCTGTATGTGAATGGTTTGATTGAGAGGCTGAGCAGCATGCATGCGGGTTGCTATATTGACGGTATAGCCATTAATAATATAAGCTATGCGGATGACATGGTGCTGCTTAGCCCCTCGATCAGTGCCTTAAGAAAAATGGTAGCAGTTTGTGAAGCATACGCAGCAGAGCATGGACTTATGTACAATGCTAGTAAAAGTGAGGTAATGATCTTTGCAACTGGTAGCAAAAAACTCGATTCTGTGCCTCCTATATTTCTATATGGAAAAAGACTAAAAACTGCAAGTCAGTTCAAATATCTAGGTCACATAGTAACCTGTGATTTAAAGGATGACCTTGATATTGAAAGAGAACGGAGAGCATTGGCCGTCCGAGGCAATATGTTGGCTCGCAGGTTTGCTAGGTGTACGAAGCAGGTCAAGATAACCCTATTTAAGGCGTTTTGCCAGGTTTTCTACACCAGTAGCTTGTGGGTCAATTATACGCTTAGGGCATGCAATGTTTTCCGGGTTCAGTACAATAATGCCTTCAGGAGACTGTTGGGGCTGCCCCGATTTTGTAGTGCGTCACAGATGTTTGCCCAACACCACACGGATGACTTCTACGCCATCAGACGCAAAAGAGTAGTGTCCTTACTAAGCAGGGTGCGGACCAGCTCCAACAGTGTCCTGCGGGTTATTGCTGACAAGGTGGACTGTCCCATCCTCAAACACTAGGTCGGACTAATTATTAAGTAATGATTTTGTAATTATTGAACTGAATTTGTGTAATTTATAAACTAGAGTAATTTTATATTAATTAATTAATTTGAATTGTTTTGTTACTAACATAGGTTAAGGAGTACTAACAATAATGGACTTGTATTGTCTGAATAAATAAAATTTTATTATTTATTAATACTTCTGAACACGGTGACCATTGTCACCTGGTGTTCACTTTCGACTTTCACGGTTTCTAAAACTCCCAAAGCGATAAGCCCCCGTAACTTTTAAAAACAGAAAGTCAAACCTTTAGTATAATATATAATGTCGTATACCTCAATTAAAAATATCAATAAAAGTTAGTTTATACGAGATAGAACAGGTTTTGAGTGATACCGCTTTTACAATAATCTGAAATAAATACTTTTGTCACTTATACGAATACTATGAAAATCGGTGCAGATCAATGTTTCTATTTACTAAACTTTATTTTATGATGGACGTTACCACTTGTGAAGAAAGATTTAATAAGTAGCTAAAAACTTCATTGTCCCACTCACCCTTTAACTTAAAATAAAGAATAATAAAGGTCTGTGAATATTTATTGTGTAGATAGAAATAAAAACTAATAATAATAACCATAACCAGACCTGGTTTAAAACAGATACACTCATATTTTTTTAGAAATAGGAATAATATATTCATACGAAAACTATAACAACTAATTATGATTTGCGGTTTTGAAATTAAAGTATGTTTATATTTGAAATTATCTGTTCCCATACCTGTTTTTGCTACAATGAAACCTTTCACACGCGAGTTAAATTATCATCATCATAATAAGCCAACAGACGACCATTGCTGGACATAGGCCTCCTCCAAAGATTTCAACATAGAACTGTTCTGTGCTGTGTTATACATCAGCTTCCCGCTTCAGTCTATCTTGAGCACCTTCCGGTACACGGCTGCCACTCCAAGCACCCCATCATCCCAGGCCATTGCCACTTATTTATTTTATTTTTATATATTTATTTATTTATAGCTGACCAACTGTTTAAGAACAGAGATATCACAAAAATAAAAAACCGGTCTATACGGCTGGTCCTTAAAACAATTACAGCGATCCGTGTTTAAACTAGTTATCGCGTGGGATAAAGCAGCCATCTCTTACGCACTTACCTAGTATTGTATACTGCCATCTCATTCTAACCGTTATCGTGTCGATAAAAAAGCGCTCGTGCTTGCTATACTGGTCAGCATATCAGCAGCTACGTGCGAAAACCTATAAACTAAAATCAACCCATCCTCGTTGCGGATACATTTTTGCGTACTGAAACTCCTAACATAAGTCTCTCGATTCCTCCTTAGTCCTTAGAATTACTCTGAGCCGTCTGTCTGTAAGTCATGACTGGCTACCCACATTGGTAAAAGATCGTCTCTGACCACCTTTCGGGGATATAAGGCGTAATCGTTTGAGTCGTGAGTTCTTTTATCTCATATGTTTAAGCAAACTTATGATGGTATGCTGTGAGGAATATAATTAACGTTTGCAGTGTTTCTCCGGGCAATAGGCTATTTGACTAAGTTTTGAACACTATCTTACTGTGTTAATTTGTTTATAAGGAGCCCTAAAAAATATTTTGCTGTCTTCGTTTTAGCTATTTTTTTAAAAAATCGAGAAAGAAAATGCAATATTCAAATGTGCCGCGAAAATGCGACTTTAAGTAATATGGCGGCTGTAGCAAAAGTGACGTCAATTCCGCATTAAACACCAATGAGCGAAGCGATACACAGTCAGTTTGTGCGCAATTTACGTCATTATAGAAATAGCCAATCACGGTCGTTTTTAGTCACGAGACAGTTGCATCAAAAATACTTATTTAAGAAGACGGATTTTAGTAAAATAATGCAATATTTTTATCTCGCATCATTACATATTGCTCCAAAAAAGAAATATTAAGACTAATGAAATGAAATAAAAGAAATGTATATTTTTATTACAGTCAAATAGCCTATTACTTACACTGTAAATTTTATTTACTAAGCAGTCATCTGAATGCACCTACACACATTTTAATAAATTATAAAACTGCAATCGAATAATCAGCAACTATCGGTCAGGTAAAAGTTTAGAGGCCTCGAATTCAATTTTATTTGATTGATTTAGCTCAGGATTTTGCAGGCTGAATCACTTCATAATCTAAAGAATGTGATGATTTTATGCTTCGGATGGCATGTAAAGCCGTTGGTACCAACCCGCAATGAGCTATTCTGATGACCTATGGCCAAAACACTCTTCTAAGGATAAACTTCAGCACCTTGGCCGAGGCAGTGGTTGATTGAGTAATCAAAAAAGCTCAGCCATTTATTATTAAGTAATCAACTTAATAATAAATGGCTGAGATTATCTTACTATATTTTAAAAGATTCGTCGACGTAACATCTATTAATTTATCAATGAATGCAATAATTCTGGTTTTCTAACCTCATTATCTCATTTGAAAATTTATTGTTTTATGGAAAGTACGAATATTAATTATAGAGAGATATTTTATTTTTCAAGCCGCTAAACAAAAAAAAGCATCCTAACTACCAATACAAAATTGAGCTAACCCTTTAATGTTCGAATTCACATACTGGACGACCTCAAGTCCCAGCAATCGGTGCCCGCCGCTGGTGGAACAAGGCGCCGCATGGCATGGACGGTCGATATGAATAGGAATGCCATGCGGGCCTATCTTAGGGCCTCGGGTTCAAGAACTGGACGGACGGGTTATCGGGCAGCAATGTACCGCGAATTTCTGCGGCTGGAGCCCAATTTGACCGTCACAGAACAAAACCTGGCGGACCGAGTTCGGTACATACAACGCTCAGAACTTTTTAGCACTACCGAACTCGAACAATTGCGACGCGAGGCTGTTCCTCCGCTGGACGAAGAGCCACCCTTGCAGGTTCTCCCTCCTGTCCCTGAGCAGGAAGTTCGGAGGGAGCCGATCGTTAACCTGCCGGATGCGGGTGGTGCGGAAAGCGATTGGGGAACAGTCTCCCTGGATTTGGATATGGTGAGGAGCGCACTCGAAGAGACGATCCTGGAATATCGCGAAGTGCCTCTCGAAAGGAGGCCAAGGCTGCCCCGAGTTCCTCTCAGCATCAAGGTTCGGGATGTCGTTGAGGCCGTCAATAACATGCTGCCCTCATTTTTAGAGAGCAGCATGGACCTTTGGGATACGGATTCAATTCTCTTTGGCGCCGCAATGATAGTTTGTCAATTTGTCGGCGTCAGGATGCCGCCAACAAGAGCTGGTGGCTCCCGCCAGGCTGGCAGTACTAGTCCCAGGACTAGAACTAGACCAGCCTGGATGAGGCGGATTGAAAGCCGTATCACAAGGGCCAGGGTCCTCATCGGCAAACTGACCAGCTTCAGATCAGGCAACAATAGGCCGAGGGTGGTGCGCTTCGTCAGGGAGGCATTCCCTGGTGAGAATGTCTTTGACAACTCACCGGAGTTTGCCTGTAGACTGGTGGAGCGCATCGATGATCTGAAGCAGAAGATCGCTGCTTGGGGTAAGCGAATTAGGCGATATTCTGAAAGGGAAAAGAGGTACCAACAGAATCGTCTCTTCATGAGTGACCAGAAGAAGTTCTACAGAACTTTGGAGCGTCCCGACGTGGTTACGACAGGTCAGCGACCGGAAAAAGCCGATGTAGTAGCCTTTTGGCGTGGGCTTTGGTCGCTGCCTGTTGATCACGAAGAGGGCCGATGGTTCGAGGCGGTCGAGGGAGCGTGTGAGCCCATAGCGCCCATGAACCCCGTCAACATATCCGAGGAGGATGTGGTGGCTGCGATCCGTAAGGCTCCGAACTGGAAAAGTCCGGGGCCGGACGGATTGCATCATTACTGGTTGAAGGGGTTCACGCGCTGTCACGCTACTCTCGCCCGTCAGTTCCAAAGCGCCCTCGAGAGTGGGACGCTCCCGAACTTCTTAACTACTGGGGTCACTCATTTAGCTCCAAAGAGCGATGCTACCGCGGATCCATCACAATACCGCCCCATTACTTGTCTTTGTACAATTTACAAGACCTTGACATCCGTTCTGAGCTCCAAGATTACTCAACACATTGTTGATAACAATGTGATCTCTGGAGCTCAGAACGGATGTAGGGGCGGTAGTCGCGGTAGCAAGGAGCTGCTCCTCATCGACGCGGTCGTAGGCCAACTGGTCAAACGCAACCGTCGGAACTTCTCCGCTGGCTGGATGGACTACAGGAAGGCGTTCGATTCGGTACCTCATACATGGCTCATGAGGGTCCTCGAGCTGTACAAAATTGATAGTACAGTTCGACACTTCCTCGGGCAGTGTATGGGGTGCTGGAGAACGATCCTGAGTCTAGACGGTCAGCGGATGACGGACGCGGATGACCAAATTGATATAAGGCGAGGGATTTTCCAGGGCGATTGCCTGAGTCCAGTTTGGTTTTGCTTGGCCCTGAATCCTCTAAGTACACTCTTGGAGAATTCGGGGACAGGCTTTCAGTTTCGGAGAGGCGGACCACGCTTGCCTCATCTCCTTTACATGGATGACCTGAAGCTTTATGCCCCCACGGCTGACAGATTGGCGGAGCTACTGACGATCACTAACGATTTCAGTGGTTCCGTCAAGATGGAGCTCGGGGTCGATAAGTGTGCGGTCATTCATGTTGAGAAGGGGCATGTCGTGCACTCTGATGGTGTCGATGTCGGCACCAATCATTTGAGGGCACTCTCCGAGGCTGAAACATACCGGTATCTGGGCATGTCACAAACCATCGGTGTGAAGGTGGCAGACGTGAAACAGGGTGTTTGCGAGGAGTTTTATGAACGCCTGAAAAGTGTGCTTAATAGCTACTTGTCAGGCGTTAATAAGATCCGAGCCATTAACTCCTGGGTCATGCCTGTACTGATGTACACGTTTGGCGTGCTCAGATGGACTCAGTCCGAACTAGACGCTCTGGACAGACGAGTCCGCACGACGATGACCTCTCATCGAATGCATCATCCGAGGTCGTCGGTTATGAGATTGTACGAGTATATCCCGCGGAAGTGTGGTGGTCGAGGCCTCTTGAGTGCCAAAACCATGCACAACCGCGAGGTATGCAACCTCAGAAACTATTTTTTGACGATGACGGATGATAGTATTCGGGGAGAGGTGGTCGCTAGTGATAAAGGACTGACTCCCTTATCGTTGGCCTCACAGGATTGGCGAAACCCGGAGGTACTTAGCACCTCTGATCGGGAGTCCGTATGGAAAGAGAAGGAGCTGCACGGGAGGTTTTACAAGGTACTTCACGAACCTTTCGTGGACCGTAAAGCCTCCCTGCATTGGCTGCGTTTCGGGGACCTCTTTGGGGAAACCGAAGGTTTTGTCTGTGCAATACAGGACCAGGTTATCAAGACGCGGAACTATCGGAGATACATCCTAAAGGACGGTACCACAGACATCTGTCGAGCATGTGGCCGTCCCGGAGAGTCACTTAGGCATGTTATTTCCGGTTGTTCGGCTCTTGCTAACACTGAGTACTTGCACAGGCACAACCAAGCAGCCAAAATCCTGCATCAGGAGCTCGCTCTAAAATACGGACTCTTGCAACAGAGGCTGCCGTATTAAAAGTATCTGCCGGAGCCAATCCTAGAAAACGACCGTGCCAAAATCTATTGGGACCGATCCGTTATCACGGACAGGACTATTCTAGCGAATAAGCCTGATATCGTGGTATGGGATCGGTCGCAGTCGAGGGTGTTTCTAGTGGATGTCACTATCCCTCATGACGAGGGTCTCGTAAAAGCCGAAACCGAGAAGCGTCGGAAATATCTCGATCTGGCTCACGAGATCACCGACATGTGGGGTGTGACTTCGACAGAAATAATCCCAATTGTTTTGTCCGCGAACGGGTTAATTCCAACCAGTCTCGCGACCAACTTGAGGCGGTTGGATTTCTGTGGCGTGTCGGTTCCAGCACAAATGCAGAAAGCGGTGCTGCTCGATACGGCTCGGATCGTCCGTCGGTTCTTGAACCTGACTCCCTGACCCCGACCGACTGTGCTTTTGTCGGGGAGTACCGCCTCTCCCATTTAAAATTTATATTTTCATTTTCGGCCATGGGAGAGGCGAGAAACAAAAAAGTCTTTCGAAATAATAATAATATGGCGTAGGGATGTGACGACCCCACCGCCCATTGTTGGAATGGCAGGATGAAATGTTTACCAGCTTGCCATTCCAGCAATGCAAATAGTCAGCGCTTGAGTTTGTAGGTGTTGACCGTGTCTACAAACTGGTCTCAGCGCAAAATAGAGCAATAACGGTCTCCCCGGGGCAAGTGAGCGAAAACCCGGGTGAATCTTCGCTCATCGTAAAATGGACGATTATAATAACGATGAGCGTATAGGGCCGCTCCCCAGGGGTTATCGCTGGGGCGCGTCTGGAGCTGGGGCTGGACGTGGCAGCATGCGGTCCCCCAGCCGCCGCAGACCGGCCCGACCACCTGGCCGGTCTGCGCGACCACCTCAGCCACCAGATGGCTTGGCATCGGTTGGGACTGGGGCAACTCAGTCCCAGCAGTCGGTGCCCGCCGCTGGTGGAGCTAGGCGCCGCATGGCATGGACGGTTGATATGAATATAAATGCCATGCGGGCCTACCTTAGGGCCTCAGGATCAAGAACTGGGCGGACGGGTTATCGGGCAGCAATGTACCGCGAATTTCTGCGGCTGGAGCCCAATTTGACCGTCACAGAACAAAACCTGGCGGATCGAGTTCGGTACATACAGCGCTCAGAACTTTTTAGCACTACCGAACTCGAACAATTGCGACGCGAGGCTGTTCCTCCGCTAGACGAAGAGCCACCTTTGCAGGTTCTCCCTCCAGTCCCTGAACGGGAAGTACGGAGGGAGCCAATTGCTAACCTGCCGGATGTGGGTGGTGCGGATAGCGATTGGGGAACAGTCTCCCTGGATTTGGATTTGGTGAGGAGCGCACTCGAAGAGACGATCCTGGAATATCGCCAAGTGCCTCTCGAAGGGAGGCCAAGGCTGCCCCGAGTTCCTCTCAGCATCAAGGTTCGGGATGTCGTTGAGGCCGTCAATAACATGCTGCCCTCATTTTTAGAGAGCAGCATGGACCTTTGGGATACGGATTCAATTCTCTTTGGCGCCGCAATGACAGTTTGTCAATTTGTCGGCGTCAGGATGCCGCCAACAAGAGCTGGTGGCTCCCGCCAGGCTGGCAGTACTAGTCCCAGGACTAGAACTAGACCAGCCTGGATGAGGCGGATTGAAAGCCGTATCACAAGGGCCAGGGTCCTCATCGGCAAACTGACCAGCTTCAGATCAGGCAACAATAGGCCGAGGGTGGTGCGCTTCGTCAGGGAGGCATTCCCTGGTGAGAATGTTTTTGACAACTCACCGGAGTTTGCCTGTAGACTAGTGGAGCGCATCGATGATCTGAAGCAGAAGATCGCTGCTTGGGGTAAGCGAATTAGGCGATATTCTGAAAGGGTAAAGAGGTACCAACAGAATCGTCTCTTCATGAGTGACCAGAAGAAGTTCTACAGAACTTTGGAGCGTCCCGATGTGGTTTCGACAGGTCAGCGACCGGAAAAAGCAGATGTAGTTGCCTTTTGGCGTGGGCTTTGGTCGCTGCCTGTTGATCACGAAGAGGGCCGATGGTTCGAGGCGGTCGAGGGAGCGTGCGAGCCCATAGCGCCCATGAACCCCGTCAACATATCCGAGGAGGATGTGGTGGCTGCGATCCGTAAGGCTCCGAACTGGAAAAGTCCGGGGCCGGACGGATTGCACCATTACTGGTTGAAGGGGTTCACGCGCTGTCACGCTACTCTCGCCCGTCAGTTCCAAATCGCCCTCGAGAGTGGGACGCTCCCGAACTTCTTAACTACTGGGGTCACTCATTTAGCTCCAAAGAGCGATGCTACCGCGGATCCATCACAATACCGCCCCATTACTTGTCTTTGTACAATTTACAAGACCTTGACATCCGTTCTGAGCTCCAAGATTACTCAACACATTGTTGATAACAATGTGATCTCTGGTGCTCAGAACGGATGTAGGGGCGGTAGTCGCGGTAGCAAGGAGCTGCTCCTCATCGATGCGGTCGTAGGCCAACTGGTCAAACGCAACCGTCGGAACTTCTCCGCTGGCTGGATAGACTACAGGAAGGCGTTCGATTCGGTACCTCATACATGGCTCATGAGGGTCCTCGAGCTGTACAAAATTGATAGTGCAGTTCGACACTTCCTCGGGCAGTGTATGGGGTGCTGGAGAACGATCCTGAGTTTAGACGGTCAGCGGATGACGGACGCGGATGACCAAATTGATATAAGGCGAGGAATTTTCCAGGGCGATTGCCTGAGTCCAGTTTGGTTTTGCTTGGCCCTGAATCCTCTAAGCACACTCTTGGAGAATTCAGGGACAGGCTTTCAGTTTCGGAGAGGCGGACCACGCTTGCCTCATCTCCTCTACATGGATGACCTGAAGCTTTACGCCCCCACGGCTGACAGATTGGCGGAGCTACTAACGATCACTAATGATTTCAGTGGTTCCGTCAAGATGGAGCTCGGGGTCGATAAGTGTGCGGTCGTTCATGTGGAGAAGGGGCATGTCGTGCACTCTGATGGTGTCGATGTCGGCACCAATCATTTGAGAGCACTCTCCGAGGCTGAAACATACCGGTATCTGGGCATGTCACAAACCATCGGTGTGAAGGTGGCAGACGTGAAACAGGGTGTTTGCGAGGAGTTTTATGAACGCCTGAAAAGTGTGCTTAATAGCTACTTGTCAGGCGTTAATAAGATCCGAGCCATTAACTCCTGGGTCATGCCTGTACTGATGTACACGTTTGGCGTGCTCAGATGGACTCAGTCCGAACTAGACGCTCTGGACAGACGAGTCCGCACGACGATGACCTCTCATCGAATGCATCATCCGAGATCGTCGGTTATGAGATTGTATATCCCGCGGAAGTGTGGTGGTCGAGGCCTCTTGAGTGCCAAAACCATGCACAACCGCGAGGTATGCAACCTCAGAAACTATTTTTTGACGATGACGGATGATAGTATTCGGGGAGAGGTGGTCGCTAGTGATAAAGGACTGACTCCCTTATCGTTGGCCTCACAGGATTGGCGAAACCCGGAGGTACTTAGCACCTCTGATCAGGAGTCCGTATGGAAAGAGAAGGAGCTGCACGGGAGGTTTTACAAGGTACTTCACGAACCTTTCGTGGACCGTAAAGCCTCCCTGCATTGGCTGCGTTTCGGGGACCTCTTTGGGGAAACCGAAGGTTTTGTCTGTGCAATACAGGACCAGGTTATCAAGACGCGGAACTATCGGAAATACATCCTAAAGGACGGTACCACAGACATCTGTCGAGCATGTGGCCGTCCCGGAGAGTCACTTAGGCATGTTATTTCCGGTTGTTCGGCTCTTGCTAACACTGAGTACTTGCACAGGCACAACCAAGCAGCCAAAATCCTGCATCAGGAGCTCGCTCTAAAATACGGACTCTTGCAACAGAGGCTGCCGTATTACAAGTATCTGCCGGAGCCAATCCTAGAAAACGACCGTGCCAAAATCTATTGGGACCGATCTGTTATCACGGACAGGACTATTCTAGCGAATAAGCCTGATATCGTGGTATGGGATCGGTCGCAGTCGAGGGTGTTTCTAGTGGATGTCACTATCCCTCATGACGAGGGTCTCGTAAAAGCCGAAACCGAGAAGCGTCGGAAATATCTCGATCTGGCTCACGAGATCACCGACATGTGGGGTGTGACTTCGACAGAAATAATCCCAATTGTTTTGTCCGCGAACGGGTTAATTCCAACCAGTCTCGCGACCAACTTGAGGCGGTTGGATTTCTGTGGCGTGTCGGTTCCAGCACAAATGCAGAAAGCGGTGCTGCTCGATACGGCTCGGATCGTCCGTCGGTTCTTGAACCTGACTCCCTGACCCCGACCGACTGTGCTTTTGTCGGGGAGTACCGCCTCTCCCATTTAAAATTTATATTTTCATTTTCGGCCATGGGAGAGGCGAGAAACAAAAATGTTTTCCGAAATAATAATAATAATAATGATGATAGTATTCGGGGAGAGGTGGTCGCTAGTGATAAAGGACTGACTCCCTTATCGTTGGCCTCACAGGATTGGCGAACCCCGGAGGTACTTAGCACCTCTGATCGGGAGTCCGTATGGAAAGAGAAGGAGCTGCACGGGAGGTTTTACAAGGTACTTCACGAACCTTTCGTGGACCGTAAAGCCTCCCTGCATTGGCTGCGTTTCGGGGACCTCTTTGGGGAAACCGAAGGTTTTGTCTGTGCAATACAGGACCAGGTTATCAAGACGCGGAACTATCGGAAATACAATTCTTAATTTAATTAATTGTGGGTTAATTCCAACCAGTCTCGCGACCAACTTGAGGCGGTTGGATTTCTGTGGCGTGTCGGTTCCAGCACAAATGCAGAAAGCGGTGCTGCTCGATACGGCTCGGATCGTCAGTCGGTTCTTGAACCTGACTCCCTGACCCCGACCGACTGTGCTTTTGTCGGGGAGTACCGCCTCTCCCATTTAAAATTTATATTTTCATTTTCGGCCATGGGAGAGGCGAGAAACAAAAATGTTTTCCGAAATAATAATAATATCTCAAATTGAGAAAGAACAAATTTAAAAGATGTGACGCGAATGAATAATTTAAAATTTAAGAAACAACACATAATAGCAATTTATTTTTATTAAAAATATTCACTTATATCTACTTATACTATTATCGATACACAAATAAAGGGTAAATAATATATTTTACAATGACTATTTGTTTATAAGCTTTAAATAAGGAATGTTTGCTATAAATAACAATATTTTTATGTAACAACTTTAAATATTCTGAGATCTGAACATAATTTTGCAAAGTAACGTGCTAAAGCATACACCATAAAAATAGGTAGTCTCAAACTAGGTAAGCCACAAAACTTCATGTTATTATACATTTAGACATAAATATACAATATTTTATTGAACTTTCTTTAGAAAGAGACAGACACTGAAAGCAATCGCTGAAGTGGATTTCGAGTAACAATTTTCGATTAATAATTTCGTTAAGCAATTGCAATAGGTTATGAAACGGTCTTCAAACCTTTCATATATAAATTTTTCCAAAGCAAAAATCTTTCAATGATTTAATGTTTCCCCAATATTACCTATCGATATAACACCATCTATCGCAGTTAAAATGATGGAAAAAAAAAGTGTTACGGTAAACAAAAAATATTGACTTAAAATTTCGCTATGATTGCTTTCATGATAACAATAAACCGAAAGAACAGTATGTATGTTCTTGTTAAGTATTGTAGGTTAAACAATTTTGCAGTTCATATGTAAATACAATTTCAGAGCAGTCGCATGATGCTAACTATGCCAAACTATTAAATCAAAACCTAACTGTTTTAAAATATGCGGACATTAAACCCTTGAAAGGCGAAGCAAGACAACTCGTAATATATGCAGTCGTTAAGATATAAAAACCAGTTATAATTGTTTTGATAAAAAATAATTTCTAGAAATGGACTTTTACACTTACAGACCTACCTATAATATTCAAGACTCGAAAGGATTCAGCTCTTTATCATAATCATCATCATCAGCGAACGGGTTGGTAGGATCATCATCTTCTTCAAACGGGTTCTTGGGTTCTTCCGCAAAGGGGTTTTTAGTGTCATCATAATTGTCCATTTCGAAGGGATTTCCACTGGTCACATTTGAAATAGCGCTTGATATTTTTGGTGAACCACTGTTATCTTCTGTATCACGCTTTCTTGGTTGTGGTGATCTTCTTTGTTCTGGAAGGCGGGTGAGATTTGCTTCTAAGCTTGAGCTGTATTGTTGCTGTTCCATCATTCTCATCCGACCTTCTGGTACTGGAATCACTGATGTCCCTTTCGGTACTCGTGTACTGTTGCTTACGTATACTGGAATGGAGACAATTACATTTGTATTAGTATATTAGTTTATGTAATTAATTAAAAGCTCGGTGTACTCATAACATAAACCAGGTACCAATACATATGAACAAGGTGGCAGCGCCACCTAGTGTCCAAAGTAGGTACCAAAGTTTTACTTAGACAGTGTACTCACGTGATAGGGGGCAGGGCTATCGCCGCTTTGTAAGAATACACTGTCACATGGCTAAGTACAACTAGGCCATGTGGGTTTCCTCACGATGTTTTCCCTTACCGTTAACAACCATGACAAACGACTTTACACAAATATGACTTTAGAAAAGACAAAATGGTGTAGGCCCAACCCAGGATTTGAACTTACGCCTGTCTGATTACGGGCGTATGATGATGATATATACTAACGGCTATAAATCCTAAAAAGGGTAGCCAGAGAAAGAAGTAGTAGTAAAGCCACAGCTTCAGAGATAGAAATTCTTTATGATCGGGTGTTCTACCCATTGGACTATCATGTCGTATATATATACGTGATCATTATGGAGTACCGTTAGTTTAAGTAAATGAATGACCGTTTTGTGACATGAGCCGGTGTTGCGCACTTGACATCTTAGTTCCCAAGAGAATACCAAGTAAACGAAAGATCTGATACCGCCTTTTATACTCTAGCAGTTTGCAACTGCCTGTATTGTCTAACGGTAAAAAGCTGTGCTTTTAATCGGGTTCTATCTAGGACGGTAAATTGACATATTTAATTTGTAATAATTAACACAGTTTGGAAAGTATTGCAGGCTTGAATCGCCTAATTATCTGGACTTAAGATGATTCCTTGCTTCTTAAGAGGTGATACTCAGTGGTCCGGTCGGAAATCTCCAATCAACTATCATTTATTTTTATCGGACACCATTTACCCTCGTAACTTCGAACAGTGACTAAGATTATTCTCATCAAGTCTATTCTAGTCTTAACTACTAAGTCATTTCCAAAATTTTGATTACCCATTTTATTATAGCCGTAAGAATAGAATAGAATAACTCTTTATTGCACATCAAACACAAATTTACAAAAGTAATAATATGATCAAACAGTTTACAGTGAGGTACAATTGGCGGTCTTATAGTAAGGACATTGGCAAAGGTAAAAAATGACAGGGGTTGGTTATGTTGGATTTGTTTATGGGGTTTCCGACTCGTACTTGGATTATTAATATATTGCTGTTAAATGATTGATTATAAATATTACATACATTGTTTACTCTGCCCCTCCTGCAATCGTAGTCTTGCCTCCGCCCCCGGTCCATAGGTCGGAGCGACGACAGGGGCCACACTAGGCGCGGGTTGCTCGACAGTGGGCTCCGTCACCACCGCCACTTTGTTGAACAACCCGCGACCGAAGTACTCCGATACTACCGCGTAACTGGTGTACAAATATTGCTATTAGTCATTATATTGCCGTGTAGCACCGGCTTGGGATGTCACCCCTTTCTACCAGCGGGTGTCGTAAGAGGCGACTAAGGGTATGTGGCATTTGAAGTGGTTTTTCAGCGATGCTGTAGGATCCACATGCAGCATGGATGAGACCCATCAGCAAAGATACATTATTTCTACCATCTCCTCGCCAATCAACTTCTTCATGTGGCTGAGGAGGTCCAAGTTCTAAAGCTCTGGCTACACCTTTTTGAGATTGATGGCTGTGAGTATGTATTAGACACTAAGTAAACTGTTTTAAATAGGTGCTTTGTAGTGTTGGGTTAAAATGTTAGTAGTTGGTGCGATGGGGCTACCACCGCCACTTTGTTGAACAATCCGCGACCGAAGTACTCCGATACTACCGCGTAGCTGGATTACAAATATTGCTATTAGACACTAAGTAAACTGTTTAAAATGGATGTTGTGTAGTGTTGTATCTCACCCCTAAAGTATTAATAATGTCAATCTTTGTTTGTCAGAAGTCGAGAAGAGTCTGTTGTCGTAGACATCAAACAATGGGCTTTGTGAGAAGGCTTAAGGCAATGGAAAGGTACAAATTACAATGTGTGTCTTACATTGAGAGACATTTATTTTATTTATTGCTTTATATAATCCCAATAGCGATCTGTCGCGCTTAATGCGTTGTGTTGGACTCAAAGAAAACCATGGCATTAGCACAATAATCCAATGGCATAAGGTTCACGAGAGTGAGATAAAAACACAAACTCACATATTTTGTGGAACCTTCCGCGTGTTTCATCCACCCCGACTTTATTAAAATGCGGAACACTAATAGAAATATCAAAATATCGTTAACCAAAAATATTAAGTTAAACGGTAATAACAATGTAGGATCATTTATCCATAGCGTTAATATTCATTTTGGCGGTAGAATCTTACAAAACAAAACGTTCAAGTAAAACAATGGTCACTACGTCACAAATAATACGTGACGTACTCGTACTTTCAATCTATATTAATCTAACCAACTATAGTTTCTTCTCTTTTTTGGTCGCCACTATGTAAGATCCTAGCAAACTTCTCGTACTGCATAAGTATTCATCAATCTTTCCATACATGCCCTTAAATTTCATCTTAAAACATACAAATGAAACGCCTGCCTTTTGAGCACATTCTCTATTTAATCTAAATGTGTCCTACGTGCGTGGTCGTCTTTTACCGACATTTCTGACTGTTCACCAATTAACTTCTATATTTCATCTAAAGTCTTTAACCTAGTGAAATCACTAATCTACAATAAATGTATCAACATGGTATAGGCTGGAATATTTAAATAATTAGCTCCTGCCAACAACTTAAAATAGATGCATAGCATAGCCATGTGTATGTGCGTGTGCATGTGTGTTTGTTTCTAATTACCCCTCTGGCTCGTCATCACACACATATTTAAGGCACCACGAAAATGGAGGTATCATAGCAAAACAATTAAAGTTCTCGAATAAACACTGAACGCAATTATCATTCGTGGCATATAGTCACTAAATTATTCATTTCTAACAAAATGAACAGTAACACTTATATCTTATAACACCAAACTTCATCATTTCAATACGAAAACTAACAAATCTAATATAGTATTATTCTAAAATGTATACTTTTATAATTATTAGGTATTCAAGAATCCAAGGTAAAAATAACGTGTAGATTACCGCGTCGAATAATACTGACTGATTACAAATAGTGATAACATTATTTACTTTCAATTGTTTCGTATGTTGTTACATAATAATTTCAAACAGACATAACTTATATGCCCGATAGCTAAATATAAACCTGGGAGTCTAGACACTGATATCACCCAATTTTTTTTAAATTATAATTGGTCAATGTAGATGAGCACAATCCAATTTCTTTTTGTGGTTCACGTAAAGACACGTAAGGCCATATACTCACGGCCATTAATGCCAAAATGGGGTAGCCAGAGCTTCAGAGCTGAAACTCCTCAGCCACAAGGCAAATGAGGCACTCATCAGAGGTTGTATAAGTGATTGGAATGCGGTATCGTTCACAATTACATTAACAATTTCAAATTTCAACATAATTTTCTATTTTATTGTTGCAGAAAAGGTACTTATGCTTCTGAGCAACCGATAAGTTTTGTCTAGACAATGTATTCACGTGATGAATATAGGTAGGCATATCGACACTTTGTACGAGTACTAAGTAAATCTCAGCCATGCAGGTTACCTAACGATGTTTTCCCTCGCCCTAATCCATAAAATATGCTAGCTGTGATTTTACTGTATACATTTCTGGAAGGGAGACACTGCTGTATCTTATCTTAATCTAATTTGTACCTAATAAATTCTGTTAACATTTTACCGGTATTTCTTTATCTAAGTCCACCGTTAATCCGTTGTTAAGTGTACGTCAAGATAATAGAAAATAAATAAAAATAAAGATCTTATATTTGGAATACTAACATTATTAACAGGATTATGTGTTTTAAAATATTATAACTTTAGTTCAATGATATAACATTACAAAATTGTACTTGTACGTGATATTGGGAGGTAAGCATAGATTTTTTTGTTGACACAAGTGGTCCATTGTATCCATGTTGTACCGAAGTCTAAGAAACAATATTATATGTTTCTATTTGCAAGAAATACGTTCATTGTTAAGTAATTTATGGATAACAAATTTGTATGCATTCCAAGCTAAAATTATAAATTAAGTAGCTGGACACCCACCACCATCTAGATTTTATTTTACCTACCATCTGTTCAATGCTTAACTTCCAAAACGGTCCGGTAAATTTTGGTTATCAAAACCCCTTTTTGGGATTTAGTGCAGTGAGTATAAATATAAATAAATGTGTATTTTGATATCCGAAAGGGTTTGTAATGTTTGTAATATTAGCTAAAGTCTCTCTTCATATATTATTTTAAATAACATTTAGAAATAGGTTTTTAAACGGAAATCAAATACACGGTGTCAATCTAACTAAATATGTCTGATAAATAAAGAATAAATAAAGGAAAGAAAAACTTCGACACAGGCGGGATTCGAACCCGCGACCTCGGGTATACGCCGCCGTCTACGTTTCTTTCCTTTATTTATTAGTAATAATCCCCACATGAGGTTTTCATGAACAAAAAGATTTAAATTAAATATGTCTGTTTTTTAACTTCAAACGACCTGAGGATTAATTATTATTTCACTGATTCGAAGTACAGAGGTAAACCCAAAAATACAAATAAAACGAAACTATTGGGTTACAAATATAAATAAACTTACGGATCAACTTCATTATGCAGTCTTCCATGCAAGGTATCAGCGTTCTTGGGAGCGGCTGGCCGGGACGTCTTCTCACACATCGGACATTCGTTTTCGGACTCCGAGTAGCTTTGGAAACAGCTGCGAAAATAAATGCTATTAATGTTATATATTTTTATAAACATGATATTAATTTCATTTTTTAAACCTCATTCTTGAAAATGAATATAATCCTGATG
Source organism: Bedellia somnulentella (assembly GCA_963576735.1). Lineage (NCBI taxonomy): Eukaryota > Metazoa > Arthropoda > Insecta > Lepidoptera > Bedelliidae > Bedellia > Bedellia somnulentella. The sequence goes on along the minus strand of OY755186.1, from coordinate 8,844,067 downwards.
AGATCTTAAGAGCTGGTGTTAAAAGGAATCGCTTGCTGAAAATCAGCACTGCTTTGTGCATAAAGAAGGAAACCCCTTACTGTGTTTGATGAATAAAGATAAAGATATTTCTTTCTTTGTATGTCATTTATATATAAGTCGTATATTAGGAAATATTATATATATTTCTTCTTATACCTGGGTGTCATTTTTATAGTATACTATTATTTCTATCGTTACCGGTCCATACCACAGGTCAGCGTCACATTTTTATATAGATACCGTATGTATAAATCGTTAGTTCTTAAGATATATTCAGCCGATTACGATAAATATGCATACTAACTGTTGATGATACGAATGCGGACACAGGAAGTGCAGTGCCGGTAAATCCAAGGCTCTATTGCAGGGTGCACATCGACTGAGTTGCAACACTATAGGCTCGGTTTGTGCGCCTCGGAGCGCCTCTTTGTACGAAAACATTCGCTAAGTAACTTATAGTACTAACTAGCTGACCCGATTTCGTACTGTAAATTTGCTTATACCAAACTTTAGGTATTCTTTCCGGTACTCTGAGTTCAATCAGGCGTAAATATTTTATTGGTCAAATTATTCCGGGATAAAAAGAATTTTATTTGATAATTGGGGTCATTATCTAGCATTCAGCTAAATTTAATTCATATACATTCTTTAATTAAGCAGCCTTTTCACCTCAAACACACAAACGTCTAAACTTCCACATTTATAATATTAATAGGATAATAAGTATACTAACTGTTGATGATACGAATGCGGACACAGGAAGTGCAGTGCCGGTAAATCCAAGGCTCTATTGCAGGCTGCACATCGACTGCGTTGCAACACTATAGGCTCGGTTTGCGCGCCTCGAAGCGCCTCTTTGTACGACGAACATTCGCTCTTGTATTTCGTTGCGTTTGCTTGTTCGCGGGTTATTACTGAGGTTTCGTATTCGAATACGCTTGTTAGGTACCTGTTAGAAATAAAATTAATGTTAATTAAATGATATATTTAATAGGTGTAATGCCGGCTTAGAGTGACGTGTAGTGCCAGCTTAGAATGTCACTACCTCTTTCTACCTACGGGTGTTGTAAGAGGCGACTAAGGGCTATAGGGTTTTTTAAGTGGTTGGGCGATGCGGTTGGAAACCCATCACAAAGGATACTTTATTTCTACCATCTTGTTCCCTATCAACTTCCAAATGTGGCTGAGTAGTGCAGCTCTGAAGCTCTGGCTGCCGCTTTTTGGGATGTGTGGATTTAATAGGATATTAATTTAACTAGGTAATTCTCAAAAAATATTTTGAGCACCCCGGTGAAGGGTTTTGTAGTTTCAAGTATAAAAAAGCGAAGAGGTCTGGGTTAGTGTAGTTGCAAATAATTATTATTTCACAATTGTATTTTCTGATCATACAATTGATATCGCCTCCTTGTAATGAATATACAGTATGAATTAAATATAAGTAAGCAAGAAAGTAAGAATCACTTACTCTCTGGCATCTCCTAGAGTGTAATTTGGCGAACTAGTGAGGCAATCTATCACCAGCATAGGGGATAGGAGGTTTTTACTTTCTGAAAAACAAAATATACAGGTTACGTTTTCTTCACACATCATTGGCAACCAGTTGCCAGAGGAGCAATAATACTAAATTACCAGAGGAGTAAAAAATATACTAATATACAATAAAATATAATTTTAAAAAATATTCTAATTGAGTCTTTTTTTAATATACTTCTTATTATCTCGTTCGTCTAGTGACAGACAGGCAGATAGCGAAGCCTTGTTTTACGGTCACATTTGCTCTTATTGGTACGTCTTGGAGTTGTTATGATATGCTATGCTTAATTCTCAATAACTATTCAAAATAGATACCACCATACCACTCCAAAATGACCGACATGTCTTGCGAAAACAATCACGACGTCCTCTGATGAGTTTCTTTTACGAGCTTTGTCAAATATGTGGCTCAGTGCTATTTTACATACATACATACATATACTCACAGCTATAAATCCCTAAAAGGGGTAGCCAGAGCTAAGGAATTAGAAATTCCTCAGCCACTTTTGGAATTTGCGTGGGGAAGAGATGGTGAAATAAAGGTTGTTGGTGATGGGTCTCCAACCGCATCGCCCAATAATCCCTTAAAAGCCCCAATACCGTTAGTCGCCTCTTACGTACACCCACCGGAAGAAATGGGGTAGTGCTATTCTAAGCCGACACTACACAGCAAGTGCTATTTTATTTGTGTTAAATGTCTAATATCAATACGAATTTATGCTTTTGCTGCGTCAGTTGGCTAATAAAACACAATCGACGCTTTCGCAAGAGATCCATTAACTACAAATCAAATGTTACCCTCAAGTGTATGTATATTATACTCAAACTAAATTCCGAAACTCTGGCTAACTCTTTTTAGGATATAAGGCCGTAAGTACAGGTTAGATAAAAACGTAGAAATATAATTACTATAGAACACGCATTTGCGAGACTCCCGCTTGTGCACAGTGTCGGCGGGTGTGCTATAGCTACTTAGGTATATTTATATTGATAAATAAGGATGGGTAATTGTTAAACATTATCAATCTATGCAACATCGATTTTTTATCAAAGAAGAGAATCGATACTTTATACAATGATTCCGAAATTCGACCAAGGGGAGAACCTTCGAATTTTACGATTGTTATTATGTTTTTAGTGTCGGCTTACAATAGCACTTCCCCGTTTCTTCCGGTGGGTGTACGTAAGAGGCGTTTAACTGTATCGGGGCTTTTACGGAATTTTTGGGCGATGCTGTTGGAGACCTATCACCAACAACCTTTATTTACCATCGTTTCCCCACTCAACTTTCCAAAAGTGGCTAAGGAATTTCTAATTATTTCTAATTCCTTAGCTCTGGCTACCCCTTTTAGGGATTTATAGACATGAGTATATGTTTGTATGTATGTAGTATGTTTGGTGGATATTTTTTGGTGAATGGCTTCTGTATGTATTGTCCAGCAGAGGACATTGAAAATGATTATGTGCAGGAAATATAAAAAAACAGCAGTTATTTAAATAAATATATAATTGTAAATAGAACTTGCCTTTTTTTAATTATCAGTACTATGTAACAGTCTCTCACTTCTCATAGCCCGTATATGTCCCAATCAAGGGGCTCGATCTTACTCTATAGGGTGATTTGGCAATAGTCCACCACGCTAGCCAAGTGCGGGTTGGCAGACTAACGACTTCTACCATGATAGTAGCCGACATACCGTGGCCTCCAGCCGTGACGAGCCAGCATCAAATTTATTAATCATATCACGACACCATTCCACCCGGGCCTGTTTCTGTACCTCGGTGAGGTTGTGTGGCACCCAGCGTGAAACTATCCTCCTCACGTGAAGATGTTCGTGTAAAATCTGGTGAACGCTTCCCGATCAAATCTGCATAATGTGTTGAATCTCTAGATACGTTATTCGCCTATTGTCATAAATTAATTTTTTCAATCTTCAAAGGAATCTGGAAAGTGCAATGAACATATCCTGCTCCAGATGTTAGTTTCCGAATTAATATTTTGGTGAACAGCATCGATCCACTTTTTAATTATTTTGGTATCCTTTGGAAAACTGAAATTAGAATTTATAACATCTTACTGTGAGTAACTTATTAAAAAATCGTTGGTAAAATTAAAGCCAATTCTCTAAAAGAAACATTTCACTTAATACAAGTAAAGGCGTGCGAATATAATTCGTTAAATTAATACAACCCTATTGTAGCCCAAAGAGTAAATGGTATGACATAAGTGTATAAAAATATACATGTAATGTGTTAATATTTTCTTTGGTGTTCAAGTTACGTCTCTTTTGAGCTCTTACAAAAAAACATATATAATTATTCCAGAAATCATTACTCAATTTTCAAATAGCAAAGTCACATACTCATAAACATATTGATTTTTAGATGTATTAAACAATTACCAAAAAATATATATTTATTATTAACCGATTGTATCGAACGATTAATGGATCGACAATTGAAACATCCTAATGAAAGTACCCCATCTCTAAATCGTTGTGCGTGTGTGCGTGCGTCAAACTTGTCATTCGTAAGAATGATAGATTTCGTCCCCCAACGCCTCCTTCAACCCCGCGAATATAACATTTTATCACGTAAATTATTAAATAAAACTTACTTACTTGTGAAAAGTCACATTTGATTTTTGTTTGGTGTGTTTTCGCGTATCACTTCTACACGTTTTAACTGCGCATTTCACCATTTTTATTGTAAAAAACAAATAAAAACTTCTGACAAACACTCCTCTAACGCTTTCGAATTGCACTTTTTGACAACTGTTGCGGTTGGCGCTAGATTTGATTTCATGTTCTCATGTGCTCTCAATGTTCACATGTGCATTTGCTCGCTCTATAGTAATTATATTTTTATGGATAAAAAGGACAAACAATAAAACGGTAACACACAGTCATACTCACGTATATGTGTCAGCAGCGGCGGCAAGGCGTGTCTGGCGGGCGCGGCCCACAGCGCGTCCATACAGAGCCGCGCGCCCGCACCGCCCGACACGCTCACGTCGGCGCCGCGGCGGACTAGTGCCAGCCATCTTGGATATTACAATAGCATTATTATAGATTTTTGTGGAGTAAAGGACGTGTTCCCGCGGGGGATGTGAGTGGCTTAGGGTTTTTGGTATTTTAAAGTTTGTTTTGGGGATGCGGCTCCCCGTCACCAACTACCTTATATCAACTACCCTGTCCTCCCAAAACTATCTGGCTATCCCTTTTTAGGGATTATAACCGTGAGTATATGTATGTTTTCCAATGATACGCTCTAACAACCATAAATACTTTACAAATTGTATGAAAAGATAAATATAATTAGATATCTTAGTTGTTTATAATTTGAGGAAATCCCCGGTCCTAATTTATAAATAGCTATTTTTTTTAAAGAATAAATATGAAATCAAAATCATCAACCCTGTCCCGGATTTAAAAGCTATAAGACATGATATAATAACAGAAAAATGGTATGGTAAACTAAACTTCATTAGTATAGCTTTTAGTGATAAGACCGCCAATTGTACTTTTGTTATTGAATTTGTGTATGTGTATGTGTTTCCTTTTTTTATGTGCAATAAAGTGTTATTCTATTCTATAATTAGTTTTAGATTGTATAGTCACAATGTTGATGGTACGAGTATGTTGTTATTTATATAGTGTGGGTACTTTAACAATTATTGGTAAACGTCAGTCGGAATAAATCTCTCAAGCCGTTAATACGTTTTCTCATTTCTCTCCGAAATAACAGAGTATTGTTAGAGTTAGAGAACAAACACGAAGCACGTATAGATCAAATAGAGAATGCGCTTAAGAAGGCAGGTGTCCGAAATATGGTGAAGAAAAGAGAAAGATTGTACTGCCGGCGTGAGAATATGCATGAATTTAATTAGTACATAGCATATGTAATTCCTCTTCTACCCCATACCAGCCTATCATAGGTTTATACCTGAGCAATTTGTGTTTTTTATCATTCTAAAAAAATCAACATAGTGCAATAATCCAGGACTTACTTTGATGTACTGTGTAGTGTGACTTTAGTGGGTATGTAAAGTTAGGTCCTGAATAAATAACTTGTAATTGAAAGATTAGGGGATTGTGTATGTATTACTTATTTATTATTAACTTGTTCATTGGCCATATGGCCTATGTCCTATCGTGTTCTCTGGTACCGTATGCGGTGTGTCTTAATCGAACTATAGAACTGTGGGGTTTGGCAACAATAATATTCTAAAGCAAATTTCTAATAAGACCAATGTGGTACCAAAACGACGCAATGTATGTATATTTCTAAAATGCTTACAGTTTATTTTCTTCATACAGATAGAGTACTCCGGCATTGAATCCTAGCATCTGGCAAGTGATCAGCGTTTGGTCCTTATCATAATCTGCGTCGGGATTTTTCAATAACCGCATCACTTTCTCTTCGTACTCCATTTTGGTTTGTTCTGAATCGGATTTTGCCCTGAAAACAATTTTGATGTTAAAGCCTAGTAGCAGATATACTGTTTAAAAATTGAGGAAAAGATAGATGCATGTTCAAAGATATAATGGAATATGAAATACACTTTACTCGACATAGTCATAGGTAAACTACACTCCAATGCGAACTTCTGGACAGTTCGATATCTTGTACTTTGGTTTAATTTAAAGTGGTTTCTTTTTGGCTCGTACTCAATATACCTCTCATCAGAATGATAACTTACCAAACAAGAATATAGTGCTCATTAAGCGTGTTGTATATCAACTGGGAGCACTTGACGTCAGACGCGAGCATGTGTTCCAGGAATAAGACGAGCAGGTAAGAGTTGTTGAGGAACACATTAACGTAGTCGTCCTCTCGTACTAAATATATTTCTCATCGCAATGATAACTTACCTAACATGAATATAGTGCTCAACGAGCGTGTTGTATATCAACTGGGAGCACTTGACGTCAGACGCGAGCATGTGTTCCAGGAATAAGACGAGCAGGTAAGAGTTGTTGAGGAACACATTAACGTAGTCGTCCTCTCGTACTAAATATATTTCTCATCGCAATGATAACTTACCTAACATGAATATAGTGCTCAACAAGCGTGTTGTATATCAACTGGGAGCACTTGACGTCAGACGCGAGCATGTGTTCCAGGAATAAGACGAGCAGGTAAGAGTTGTTGAGGAACACATTAACGTAGTCGTCCTCTCGTACTAAATATATTTCTCATCGCAATGATAACTTACCTAACATGAATATAGTGCTCAACAAGCGTGTTGTATATCAACTGGGAGCACTTGACGTCAGACGCGAGCATGTGTTCCAGGAATAAGACGAGCAGGTAAGAGTTATTGAGGAACACATTAACGTAGTCGTCCTCTCGTACTAAATATATTTCTCATCGCAATGATAACTTACCTAACATGAATATAGTGCTCAACAAGCGTGTTGTATATCAACTGGGAGCACTTGACATCAGACGCGAGCATGTGTTCCAGGAATAAGACGAGCAGGTAAGAGTTGTTGAGGAACAGAAGGTCTACTCTTCGCGCCGAAAACGATAAATAATTAGCATACTTCAACCCATATTAATATGTATTTTTGTCTCACTCGCACGCAACGAATATTCGGATTTTGAAATTTTGAAATGTATAGAACAATATTAATATCGGCGCTTTCTTTTCGATTAAACCTACGACTATATCTTCTCGTATATCAGAAATGTCAAAATACGAATATTTGTTTCGTGCAAGTTAAGCGAGACAGAAATAAATTTTGATAGGGGTTAGAAGAGAAACGTATGCGTATTATCGTTCTCGATGTAAAAAGCTGACCCTCAGATGTACGCAGTCGTCTTCTCGTACTAAATATGCTTCTCATCATAATGATAACTTATAAATCTAGTTGTAAGCTTTTTTTTTGCAGTAGCGATTAAACGTTTTCTTTCTTTCTAACTTACCAAACATGAATATAGTGCTCAATAAGCGTGTTGTATATCAATTGGGAGCACTTGACATCAGACGCGAGCATGTGTTCCAGAAAGCTAACCAGCAGGTAAGAGTTGTTGAGGAACAGATGTACGTATTCGTCCGGTCTGGTCCGGTCCGGTTCGCGGATGCCTCCGTGGAGAGAGATTTCGTCTACTAAGGGATGACTGCGAGGACGGTAGTCGGTGCATAGTACTGGAATAATCAATACGGTTGGTTAGTCCGAAATTTATTTAGGAACGTAGTAGACCGCTCTGGCTTCACACGGGATTTAAGAGAAATGTGAAAATCTAAAAACTGAATTCACTCCAGCTACTTCAGGGATCAGCCGAAACAATAGGACAGACAGAACCACAAGAATTTAAAAAATGCAGTTTTTCTTATATATGTATAGAGTTAACATTCATATGCATTTAGTTACAAGAGGTTATTTTAATCTTACAAGCAGAAACTCCTATTTGGTGCATGTGTTAGATAACAGTCAAGGAGATTAAAAGAACCAAGATTACTGGCATAGCCCAAAGAGACCTAAAACTTAAAGCTGTTGGTGCGGGACTATTTCAACTCATGCCATTTTTTTATAATTATAAACAAGCTGGTGTCATTAGAGGCGACTAAGAATTTTGGGGGTTTCAAACAGATCTTTAAGGGATGTGGTCATCTAAATCTGCAATAGTGTTCTTTGGGGTTTATTACCATGACTATATGTATGTAATTAAATAAATAATTAATTATGTAATATTCTAATTAAACTCACACTTCAACAATTCAGTAGTCTCCTCAGGAGCATATTGCATCAGCGAATGTCCATACTTCTTCATATACGTATCGGCATCTTCAAACTCTAATTCGGCAATATAAGCGACTGCTTGGTTGTGCTCTTGTTTGTCTTCCAACATGATCTTGAGATACCAATCGTGGCATTTGTGAGTCGCTGCTAGAGTAAGAGCGTCATCTGGGCTTACTTGGCGAACTACCTGAGGATTGATAGATTGGTTAGTTTTGCTGTCTGTGTGTGAAAATTTAGTACTCGTTTTTGAAAGGAAAAAGGAGAGGGGAAAAGGAAAACCCAATTATCTTACCTTAACAGCGACATCAACATCAAACTCTATTGACTTATTTTTGTTACTAATAAATTCTTTTAGCTTTCCATGCTGATCATTTTGATCTATTTTGACATAACACGTTAGTAATAGGGTAGTATGGTCTTCGGTGGCATAGCCTTTTTTGTGTAGTTCCTCTAAGTATATGATTAACGGTTCTAAGTATCTTGATTCTAGATATTTTCGAATAACATATGATGTTTCCAGCCAGCCTATTGTTCTGACGTATTGGTCTATAGCTCCTTTCAAATCTCCCTGAAAATATAAAGTGAAATATATTTGCATAAACGAAGGTGAAGTTTATACTGCTTATAAACTATATTTTGATAGTCGACTAACTAAACATTCAGGTTTCAGACCTGAAATAAACAGTAATGGTTTTCTTTTCCTTTTTTCTGTAACCTTTTAGGTTAAAGTCAAAATATATAGAGAGAAAGCAAAGTCGTACATAACGAATGCGAAGATAACAAAGATCAGAGATGTTGCAGGTATAGATAATGTAAATGATTCATTTGTGTTTAAAGATTCTAACAATTTTGTACTGTACTTCTGTAAACACACCAGGAAAAATATAGTTAAAATTGAAGCATTTGTACCTTGGCATATAAATGATCACCATATTGCTTATAAATCTCCATTAGTCCAGCGGCATCATAATGTTGACTGCTCGCTATCCTTATTGCCACGTCATAAAGGTTCTTTTTGAATAAAGACGTCAGTTTCGACTGCAAATCCTTTTCATTTAAATAAATCATCTCTTTATTCTTCGTGAGAATATAGAATGAGCCCCATTCTGTTATAACTGCGTCTATTTCGTCAAACGTCTTTGAGAATACTATGAATTTATTTTGTATATCCAATATAGTTATATGATGTGATTTGGCTTGTAACGAATTGCTAGTGGATGCATCATTTCGTTGGGTTGTTTCATTCGTGGTTATCACTAGATAACTGCGGAACCAATCCAAACGAACTTTTTCGCCTTCCAAAGCATAGCAGGGACCTCTGCCTTCGGTTGTGTAACAATATATTGCCTGAAAATTAATATTACTGATTAGTAGTATAATCATTTGTAAATATTGAAACAACAAAACATTTCCGACCAAGATAGCTCAGTGGTTCGACCATGCGCTTATTATGCGGAGACGTGTCGGTTCGATCCCTGAGTCGGGCATAGGCATTGGTATAGACCAATGTTTCTTTTCTGAGTCATATGTGCCAATCCCTTGGGGTATATACGGAGTGAACGTTTGAGTTGAGTTGTGGAAGTAGTAAATAGGTTTTGGGGGCGTAAACCAGACTGTATTAATATACATTTTTATTACATAAATACATACATACATATACTCACGCCATTAATTCCCATTGGGGTAGGCAGAGACTATCGATCGCCACTTCGTACGATCCTGACAAACCTCTCTAGCTTCGTTTACATCCATCAATCTTTTCATACATGCTCTTTTATTCTTCATACTTCGAACGCCAGCCTTTTTGAGCACACTCTCAATTTGGTCCAAGTGTGTTCTCCGTGGTCGTCCTCTACTAACATTACCATCCACACTAGCTCTATAGATCCCTTTTACCAATTTTCTATCATCCATCCTCTCTATGTGCCCAAACCATCTCAACATTCCTTTTTCTATCTTTCTTACAATATCATCTTTCACACCAAACTTTTCACGAATAACAATATTTCTCACTCGGTCACACAATCCAACATTACAAATTTTTCTGAGGGACCTCATCTCTACTGCATTCACTCTGCTCTCATGCTTCTTCTGCCACACCCAACATTCGCTTCCATACATATTTTTATTCTTCTGGTATTATAAGTTTCCACTTCGACTACTGGACATATTTCACGCTTCAGTCATCCATCGGCTTCCCGAGACCTTTACAACGACGAAACGACTTGCTGCACCGTGTGGGGGCCATATTTATTACCTTTATTAAAGAATCGACGCACACTACTACTTGCAAATAACTGTACACAAACTCTTTTTGGCGTGGTAGAAGTACTGACACATATACTATACATTAGCAAACCCGGCGAAACTACGTTTGGCCACCAGATGGCTTATTTTCGTGAGGGAGACCCACGCACCACGTAGTGGCGTCGTTATAGTACATGCTATGTATCAGAGATAGCGCTGCAAAAAGTTTTTTCCACTTTTCCTGAATTTGCTTTTTACAAATCCTCTTTTGCTTTACTACAAACCTCACGGAGCCTGAGACCTTTCCAAAGAATGCAAAACCGTGCAAATCGGTTCGCGCGTTTCTGAGTTAAAATGATAAGAAGAAAAACACGACTTATTTTTATATAGTAGAAGATAGCTAGCTGAGTAAAAATTGCAGAGTCGTGAATTCAAATCTTCAGTCGGGACTAAACGATGAGTCTTTTTTTAATTCATTATGTGTGGTTTATTCATCGAATTTGTTAACAAGGAGCTAAAAGATAGCGACGAAACAACACAAACGGTGGGTTATCACCTTCCTCCAAACACATGAACATCCTTGCAGAAATTAAATACCCTAAAAACTGAGAGATAAAAATATCACGTAATTTTTGGACACGATAATATACGCTAAATAATTATAAAATTCCAAAAAAAAACATACCGGCTGTGTAGCTAACATGAGTTGTTGCGTATGCGCCAGTAGAGCGCAGTGTGGGGGCGCGCCAGTTCGTTCTAATGTAGTTACTCGTTCACCAGACAACTGTACCACTGCCACCGCCGCGCGGGATACCACGAATAAGGTGTCTGTGCCCCTGAGAATCATAGAATTGTAATATTTTATATTATTTTCTAGTCTCCTGCTGGGAAATGGATGTTTTCGTGCTTCTGAGGATACGTTAGGTTAGGTCTCGACCACTATTATAGTAATATTCAGTAATGTCTTTTAATCTGAACTGGGCCGGCATGGTAGATTTTGGCCATTACACTCTAGGGAAGACTTAACCCAGTGGTAAATATAGGTATTAGGAGAGTGCCAGAAAATAATTATTCTATTCATAAATATTCGAAACATATTTTATACTTTTTCGATTCATAAAATATTCGGAGATTTGGCTGTATAGAAATTTAACTAAGACGTGATGTAACAAAATATACTACAAAGAAGAGCTATTTATTACTTTTTCGAATTTTAAGCATGGAAGCTATATTACAATGTATAATACTTTATGTTATCTACACAATAAATTCACTTTGAAAGCTTACTATCTGGTAGACATCGCTTGAAGTGATAAGACCACTAATAGGCTATTTGACTAAGTTTTGAAAACTATCTTACGGTGTTAATTTGTTTATAAGGAGCCCTAAAAAAAATATTTTCTGTCTTCATTTTAGCTATTTTATTAAAAAATCGAAAAAGAAAATGCAATATTCAAATGTGCCGCGAAAACGCGACTTTAAGTAATATGGCGGCTGTAGCACAAATGACGTCAATTCCGCATTAAACACCAATGAGCGAAGCGATACACAGACAGTTTATGCACGATCTACGTCATTATAGAAATAGCCAATCACGGTCGATTTTAGTCACGTGACAGTTGCATCAAAAATACTTATTTTAGAAGACGGATTTTAGTGAAATTATGCAATATTTTTATCTCGCATTATTACATATTGCTCCAAAAAAGAAATATTAAGACTAATGAAATAAAAGAAATGTATATTTTTAATACAGTCAAATAGCCTATTGTACTTCAATTCAATAATGCAATTTTTATAGCACGTTGTAATTTTAATGTGCAATAAATATTTATTGAGCTGAGCGAGACGAAGTCGAGCGAAACTTTTATACGCGGGTAGGCCACTTTTTTGTGATCAAACTCCTCTGGAACTGGTAACGGTACTCGTACGAATTCAACCAAAGGACCATGGGGGATTTTGTATGAACCCCGTCCCCACCCTACAACAGTCATTGGATATGTGTCAATTTGTTCATTGGGACCCAAAAAAGTCTAAAGTACCTGTGTTAATTGCAAAAACATTTGGGTTTTTTTTATAATAAAAAAATAACTTTTCGGCACATATGTATTTATTTTTAAACAAAGGTATTTTTTATACAAACAAAAAGGCATATTTCACGTAAATAAATGACGATTCTATGTACATTGACGTCCTGTATCCATAATTGTGCCAAAACGTTCTCAAAATCAAAGTACTTTAACGTGACAAGGTCAATCACCAAGATATTCACAAAGTCCAGTAAACAAGCAAGGGTCGTTGTGCGTCGTAAACAAGCCGATAATGATAACCACGAGAGTAGCGAAAACGAACGAGTGACGAATGCTACTATCTATCTGCTTGCCTAGTCGGTGCGTGTGCGGCGATCTCCGGGGAGGTGAAGGCGGGGAAGGAGACGCGGGACCTCTGCGCACGTCCCGACTAGCTCGAACCGGTTTCCGGCACTTTCATTTTGCGACACTATTAGCGTTTAGCGTAATACTTTTTATTCTTAGAGCTAGTTAATCTCCACGCAATGAAATATAAGAAAAAATATGATTTTTTTGGTTTCTAAAAAATAATGTTACCTTATAGCAAAGATATTAAAATACTACGCATTTTATATTAAAATTTTATTTAGATCGCCATATTCTAGTCCTTTTTAATGCACACTATGTAAATGTGTAAGTAAAAAAGAAGAATATATTATAAAATCTAAACCCCAAGCATTTGAAATATGACGCCATAGTAAAAAGTTCTCTATTCTAATAGATGTTTCAAATGACACTTGTTTGAAATCTGTTGGATGGTGGGGACGTTTTTTCCCATCGCCTTTTGGCACTGTGATGAAGTGGACATTGCTAAGTGTCATAAGGGCTCGCATGACGTCATCGAACCCACCATTGAGGAATAATCGCCGAAAACTATATTTCCATTGAAGACAATAAGAGAAAATGAATGGTTTCTTATTTAGACCGCAACTAAAAGCATAATACCGACTGCACAGATAGTAAGAAGACTGATGTTTACCTAATTCGCTCAATTCATTTCAATTGCAATTTGCATTGAAGTCCTAGTTATGTATATACTTACTTGAAAGCAAGAGTAGTAATGGGACTAGTTCCGGTGTCAGGCAAAGTCTTCATCTTCCCGCTGCGCTGTCGAGTGATGTCGCCACGGAATATCACTACTGAGCCATCTTGGAAACCAACTGCCATTAGGTTCTGTAATTATAACTTATTGATTCCAATGGCTTCCTTAGACTAAAATAGAGAAATTTGAATTGTGATTTGTATTGTTTTTTTTTACTAAACCTAATCTGGTAATTCTTGGTGATCGTGCCAAGTTTTGGCACCATGAAGTATTTTAAACAGAAACGAAATAAATAAAATATAACAATATATAACCAAAATATTTTAGTAACTATAGATTTAGTTCTTTAATATCGTAATTTTTAAAAATCAATCAACAAATAAGAAAGGACGAAAAAACCTAAAAATGGTCCGTCGTTGTGGAAATCTTTAAGGGAGGCCTGTGTCCAGCATCATATTCAACCAAGACCTGTTGGCCGAAGATGATGATAGCTTTAAATAGGTGTACCTACCTTATTATCATGCACAGCGACCGCCGTAGCCGGGGTAGCTCGCAGATGTGAAGGCACGGCGCGCGACACACGAACACACGTGGGCGCGCCGTGACGATCTACGCGCATCCAGTCCCATACCTTTATCAATGGGTTTACGCCTGGTTCGTCTTCCTGAATTTATTAAAATGGAAATATTTTATAGGCCATAGTGAGGAAAATACAAGAACATGGATGTGAAGAATGATGAATATGAGGGAAGCAAGAGAGATTAGTCAGAATTGTGCATGGTGGCGATCAATAGTAATGAATATGAAAGTAATGGGCATGTGTTTAAGTATTTTATTAAAACTATTATACTGTTAAATTTAATCCCACCAAAAACATTTTCATGTAAAATGTTGCCAAGACGAGCCCATATGACTCGCACTGTCAAAAAGTTATCAGATCTCATGTAGAGCCAAGCTTCTAACACTACACGCCCTAACTCTACAAGGCCTAACTTCGCAAACTCTACACCTTAGTCAAAATATGTAGCTTGGCCATTTCGCTACATTCACATCGGCGTAAGGTGAAAAATCAATTCACTGTTCATTACTTTTGTGTTATACAATAGTTCTTGTAGTAACGAACGGCCAAGCCACATATTTTGACTAAGGTGTAGAGTTTGCGAAGTTAGGCCTTGTAGAGTTAGGGCTAGGGTTGCCAGATGTCCGGTATTTAAGCGTACAGTCCGGTATTTTCGAGGCCTGTCCGGTAAAAAATAAATAGACATACCGGACAGAACAATGTCCGGTATTTTGAGGAAAGTCGGTACTACTGGTCACAAGCACCTACAAAAGTAGGCATATGAAATCCCTCAAATGCAAAACTCGCGCGCCGATCTGGCAACACTGGTCTACGCTCTGCGGACTGCGTGCGGATAACCCGTCTCACTCACTCCTCCCACTCGCGCCGTCGCGCGCGCCCGGTGTGTATTGTTTTGATTTTTCATGTTTTGTTTATTTAGTCGATAATTAGATTACACGACGTTCGGGAGTGTTTACGCAACTGACCTAAGTACCTTTTCGTTACAAGAAACAAAGTTATTCGTCGTAGTTGCGTGTATGTCCGTGTTTTTGACTGTTTGTTGTGTTTTATACAAAGCTAATTGAAAATGGAGGAAGAAATTTCCACGAGTTCTGCAACACCGCCAAAGAAAACAAGGCGAACGTGCATTTATAATAAAGACTGGGAAAATAAATATTCTTGGATACAAAAAGCTAACGTCGACACTAGAGCTTACTGTAAAATTTGTAGAAATGAATTTTCTGTGGCTGAAGGTTTGAAAGGGGTAAACCAGCATTTCTCTACAAAAAAACATAAAGAGGCGGAAAGTGCGCAAGCAAAGTCCCAAAGAATGGACTCTTTCTTTACGCCTAAAGGAAGCGCACAGAGTGAAAAAGTAAGCCTTGCCGAGTTAGCAGATATTTATCATTCTGTAAAACATCACATCTCTTATTTGGCTCAAGACTGTTCATTAAAAGTCAGAAAACAAACCATCACCGATTCAGAAATCGTGAAACAAATGACTGGAGGGCGCACCAAATGCACTGCCATAGTGAATCAAGTTCTGTACCCTTATTCAATGGAACTGATCCATGATGATTTGAAAGAAGATGTGCCTTTTTCCGTTGCTACTGATGCGTCGAATAAAGGAAATAAGAAGTTGTACCCAGTATCCGTTCAGTATTTTACAGTAAAATCTGGAATATGCCGAAAAATTTTAGATTTCTACGAAGATCCATTCGAAGACTCGCGTTCTATAAAAAATCACCTGTGCAAAGTCTTAGCAGAAGCACATCTTTCTTGGAGCAGAGTAACTGCGTATGGAGCAGATAATGCCTCTGTTAATTACGGAGTAAATAATTCGGTGTACCAGAAACTTAAAGAGGAAGAAAATAGTAACATCATCGCTGCCCATTGCAATGATCATATAATTCACAACTGTGCCAAAAATGCTTTGAAGATGTTGCCAGTTGACGTAGAAAACATCGTTCTGAAAACATTTTCGGAATTTTCCCATGCAGCAAAGAAGAGGCAAGACCTGAAAGAGTGTTTTGAATTTTATGAAAGTGAATTCAAGGAGGTCCTTCGCCATGTACCCACTAGGTGGTTAAGCTTGTTCAAAGCCCTGGATAGAGTTTTGTCATCGTGGGGGCCGTTAAAAAAATACTTTCTCGAACTAGGCGCAAATAATTGTTCACCGGTTATATGGGCTATCATAAAAGATCAAGAAGATAATCCCACAACAGAAACGAACCCCACTTACACCGAACTCTATCTATACTTCACGCACAACTTCATGACGTCATTTCAGGAAATATTACTATTACTGGAAAAGAACGACACATTAGCTTTCAGTCTACACAATATTATGACACGATTCCGGGAAACAATTTTTAAAAAAATTAATGATGAACACTTCGGAATGAAAGTGCGAATGGCCTTGAACAAAAATTACCTATCGGATGAAGAAACTCAAGAGTTTAAAAAACACGCCCTGATTGTTTATCAACGAGCTGTTGCTTATTTGGAAAAGTGGTACCCGTTTGAAAACTCTGTGTTCAGGAGCTTCAGTTGCTTGGACCTTGAACACGGTCTACCAACTCTCGACCAACTAATTGAATTGTGGACTCTAATGAGAAGTAACGACACCCCACCGGAAGAACTCTACTCAGAGTTGGCTTTACTTAGCAGTGTTCACCAGTCCCTGGAGGGAAAGTCAGTGGATATGTGGTGCAGCTTTTTTAGTAAAGAATCAGCGCCAAATCTTTTAAAATTGGTTCAACATGTATGCAGCATTCCCGTATCGAACGCCTTCGTCGAGCGCATTTTCAGTGTGATGGGGAATATATGGACTAATGAACGAAACCGCCTTTCTCTAGAGACTGTGAAAAGTGAACTGTGTGTCTTTTTCAACATTAACTCGAGCTGCACTGATTTTAAAGAATATGTTGCATCAAATAAAACTCTATTGAAAGCGGTTGCGTCAAATGCAAAATATGTAAAAAAATAAGTAAGGAGGTACTGCATAAAAAAAATACAAATAACGTAGATTTTATTAGTTGCTTTGATTTTCTTTAAGTTGATTATTAAAATAAAAATTTGTAAGAAGTATACAGAACTTTTTTTTTCGTGACTTGGGATAGCACCCCCCCCCTCCTATTGGGGTTGTCCGGTATTTTTTTGCGCCTCACCTGGCAACCCTAGTTAGGGCGTGTAGTGTTAGAAGCTTGGCTCTACATGAGATCTGATAACTTTTTGACAGTGCGAGTCATATGGACTCGTCTTGGCAACATTTTACATGAAAATGTTTTTGGTGGGATTTCATTTCTTTTTGTAAGTTGTTTGTAACAAAATTTGTTTTTATTTTTTTCTTCTTTTTTTGGGGTGTATTTCTTGCACATCAGAGACGCCTTTTTTATAGCCCACTCTCTATCTTTGCCTTTTTTCTTCGTTGATTTACTGTTTATAATAAGTGATAGATCAGATACTGTCGATATGTCTCAATATATGTCGATTAATTTAATTTTTTTTATAACAAGGAGTACCTATACATATATATATCTGAGGGCACCAAGTTTTAGATTATTATTAGATTAGACCTCTAGCGTCATCAAAATTTAATCTTTTAAAATTACAGGTCTCATACAAACTCCCATCCCCTAGTTTCAGGGGTTGGAGGATGAAAGTTACAAGTTTTATATTTTTTTTGTTGTTTGTGTGCTAATACTAGCTTACATACAAAATTTCAGCTTTCTAGGACATTAGGAAATACCTTAATAATTTTGATGATCATCAGAGAGTCAGTGACGAAATCAGCGTTTTTTTAGATATAAATAAAATCTGCAGTATAAAAGCTAATGTAATTAAAACTTAATATGTTTAATAAGTCCGCTATTGACAATATATCCCGAAAATTTTGTTGATCTAGCATAACCCAAACCCAAATTAGAGAAATAGGTAGGTAGTGCCCGTGCGCTTCGCTTGGCTCGTCTTGGCGGGGGCACTACCGTGCCCCCAGATATTGGTTTAATAGGCTATTTGACTGTAATAAAAATATACATTTCTTTAAGGGCGTCCCCCGAAAAGATGAGAACCTTGAAACGGCATTTGGGCTTCCCCCTGCCGTTTCCTCACCTTTAATCAAACTCGTAAAATAAGCCATCTAGTGACTCACTAGTAACTATTATAAATAACCATAAACTAAGCGCCATCTACGGAAATAATCTCGTACTACGTTGTAGAATCGCTACGTGCGTATTGATATTACAATTATGTCTCGCTTGGATGAAAATAATTATTGAAATTAAAATAACTTCACAAAACTATTTTTATGACACCTTCGGAATATAGGAGGGGAATATGTCGAGAAGAAAACTCGTGATAGTGGGTTTCAGGTGACACCAAGTAAAAGGGGATTATGTTATTCTTAGCCGACACAACAAAGTGTTCGTGGATGGCAGTAGAAATAACGTAACGTGCTATTATCGCAACGTCCAAAAATCACACTTGAATAAAAAATCGGCATAAATTATAAAACAGGAGAAAGCATTTAGTAAATACTACCACTCGCCTCTTACGTACACCCACCGGAAGAAATGGGGTAGTGCTATTCTAAGCCGACACTACACAGCAATAATATATAATTCATAACGTGTTCCGAGTCACGCTACAAGGAATAAACATGTATTCGCCCTAGGGGTCAGCAGGACCAATGTAGGTAAGCGGGGCTCCTTTGTGCAGGATGTGCGATACATATAATATTTATTTCACGGATGTAGACTTATTCTGCTTTTCGAAGCAGCGCTGCAAGAAAATGTTCTTACTTATTTTAAAAAGTCTTTAATGTGTGTGTATGTTATTAATTATTACAATTATTGTTTAAATTTATCTTAAGAATGTTGTGTATTTACTTCTGTCTATTTATGTTCTTTGTGGTTGTTATCATTTTTTATATTTTATTTCTGTTTTTCTGTATTGATAACTTTTTTGTATTGATTGTTTTTGTTATCTATCTGTGAGAAAAGTTGAGGAGATACCAAAATTTATTTACTTATGTTCTATATGTTGTTATTCTATATTCTTTTTGCTTTTTCTGTTTTTTCTCCTTAATAAATAAATAAATAATAATAATTCAAAAATATATACTTGGTTATAGTTTCTTGTTAGAAGGAGACTATAAATATGCGTCTTTTGTATTTGTTTATTTACTTAATTAGAGGTTTGCTTTTTAAGGGATTTTTGGGCAATGCGGTTGGAGACCCATCACCAACAACCTTTTATTCTATCATCTTTTTCTTACTCAACTTCAAAAAGTGGCTGAGGATTTTTTAATTTCTCAGCTCTGGCTACCCCTTTTAGGGATTTATAGCCGTGAGTATGTATGTTGTTCAAAAGTTTTTTGTTTAATTGGAAATTTTTGATTTTCTGCACATGTTTATTTCCTTTATTTAATTTTCCGACGTTATTATAAGGTAAACAATACTTTTAATCTTACTAAAAAAAGATGTAAAAACATCACATAAATTGAAAGCAAAAAGATAATAATTGTTTCAGCTGGATTTACAGAACATTAGGATAAAACGAGCGTATTCACAAAACAGAATTATTCGCAGTATTTTTAATCATGCATTTATCATCATAACCGAAACAAAATAATTTTACGAGGAAAGAAATAAACAAAAAGCATGTCCCGGAGAGAAGATTTGAACTCACGCCCATATCAACAGCGCATGGCCCCTAATGCGTTAGACCATTTCGTACTTACAAAATAGGGTGAAATTAACGATATTACGATTGTTATCAAACTTATAATGTAAAGCAAAACAAGCGACTATGTTGCGCACAACCAAAGTAAATTATCTAAAAAGCGCGGGAAGCGGCAAGCAGCTCTATTACAGAAAAATTCGACACAAGCTCTGCGCATGAAGGCTAACAGCCATCTGCCGCCCCGTTCTCCGCACAGGGACCCGCTCCAGATTGACATTGAAATTTAGAGAAAATGCTTTATAACTCCATAATTAGGATGAAAAGACTAAAAATTATTCATACAGATGATAGACTACTCAGTTGTCTACGCAAATATTACGTAATCGATAACATATATGCAGTATTCTGACAGCAATATCAGACTTTACGATAAAAAAGCCCCCCACAAATTATTTTTTTTCTTAGTCGATTATTATTGAAAACGAATGAGAACCGTCATTATTGAAGAAAAGATATTGAACTTGAACATATATTTTATTTAGAGTGTGATTGTTTCATTGAGCAGATTTCATTGAGTTTGAAAACTACCAAAATCAGTGAAATTTTCGAGGGAGGCCCTTAATTTCATTAGTCGTGATATTTCTTTTTTGGAGCAATATGTAATAATGCTAGATAAAAATATAGCATTATTTCACTAAATTCCGTCTTCTAAAATAAGTATTTTTGATGCAACTGTCACGTGATTGAAAAACGACCGTGATTGGCTATTTCTATAATGACGTAGATCGAGCATAAACAGACTGTGTTTCGCTTCGCTCATTGGTGTTTAATGCGGAATTGACGTCATTTGTGCTTGTGCTACAGCCGCCATATTACTTAAAGTCGCGTTTTCGCGGCACATTTGAATATTGCATTTTCTTTTTCGATTTTTTATTAAAATAGCTAAAATGAAGAACGAAAAATATATTTTTTAGGGCTTCTTATAAACAAATTAACACCGTAAGATAGTTTTCAAAACTTAGTCAAATAGCCTATTGCTTGGTTAATTGAAATCAATTGAAAATAATGGGCCGTTTTAACGGTGTAAGTACAGCTGACTTATCCAGTATTTGTCTAGCTTCTCGGTCCGGGTTCAATCCCACTGAGAGCAACATTTATGTAATGAGCATAAATGATTGTTTCTTAGTCTTGCGTGTTATTTATATGTGTATTAAACAATAGTAAATATATCGTTGACTTAGTATCCCGTAATACAGTTTAACTTAGTTTGGGACTAGCTTGATCTGTGTATAATTAGTCGTATAATATTTATTTATTATTATATTTATTTATTTACATATTATGTTACAGATTGGTCAAGCCATTTTAGGAAAAATTGTTACAAACAATTACATAAACATAACATAACATAAACGTGCACGCCAAATATCCCCGAAGGGGTTGGCAGAGGTACTAATACTTCTGAACATCACGTGACTTTGTCACCTGGTGTTCAGAGTACCCACGTTTTGCATGGACAGTGTGCTCACGTGATAGGGGGCAGGCCTATCGCCGTTTTGTACGAATACACTGTCACATGACTAAGTACAACTCAGCCATGTGGGTTTCCTCACGATGTTTTCCCTCACCGTTAACAACCATGATAAATTAACCACACATATGTCTTTAGAAAAGACAAATTGGTGTAGGCCCGACCCAGGATTTGAACACTAGTCGTTTGCACGATAACCGAGTGTTCTACCCACTGGGCTATCACGGTGTATATACTAATGTTACAAACAATGTAACTCAAAAATTAAATACATAAGACAGACTTTAAATATAAAAAGACATTTTGGTAGAAATGGATAAGAATAGAAAACTGTTTATTGCTGGGCACAAAAGTAAAATAGGTAATTAGCTAGTAAACTGTATCTATTTTTGACTTTACACATGTTCCAGCAGATTGAGTAGGTATATTATGAACCAACACAAAAATACCAATACAATGTCATTTAGAAGTATAAAAATCACCTAATTTCCATACCTAGTCATTCTTATGTCTACTTTTGGCCCCAAAAGAGCACCTTTTTCATAATGAACAAGTATCAAAATATTGGCAATCCTTACTAATATTATAAATGTGCATATAAGTTTGTTTGTTATGTTTTCACACAAAAACTACTGAAACAATCATCATTAAACTTTGTACACATATTCTCGGAGGTATAAGAAGTAAGATAGGCACTTTTTATTTTTGGTGATTTTGGTTTTTGTTGCTTTGACACTAGCAATAGTATGGCAATACAGATAAAGACCCAGAACCTACCATCTTTTATTTCAATATCTTGCACTCAAATTCTAAATGTGGAGTTCTAAAACTCTAACTACCTTTTTGTGGGATTTATAAACCTGAGTATAGGTATAGATGTTGTTAATCACATTAGTTTCAACTTAGAGAAAACTACACTTATCACTTAAGAAGAGATAAGATGCCACTAAAGTATTAGGGCTGTGTTGCTTTGAACCAGGTACAATGGTTAAAATTTACTTATGCAGGTAAATCAAATTGAGGGTGTGTAATTATAATTTTACTTTTATTTTTAGGTACCTATATTAACATATGCTGTTTAGTGTCAGCTTAGAATAGCACTACCCCATTTCTTCTGGTGGGTGAACATAATAGGCGACTAACGGTATTGGGGCCTTTAAGGGATTGTTGGGCGATGCGGTTGGAGAACCATCAACAAAAACCTTTTTTAAACCATCTTTTCCCCACTCACATTTACAAAAGTGGCTAAGGAATTTCTAATTCCTTAGCTCTGGCTTCCCCTTCTAGGGATTTATAGCCGTGAGTATATGTATGTATGCTATATTAACAAACCAAATCGATAAAAAAAAGATAGCCATTAAATGCAAAATCTTAGCCACTTTAGGGAGTTGCAGAAGATTGTATTATAATAGATGAAATTGTGATGGATTTGCAGCCACATTACCCAACTAAAACTTAACAAACCCTATGTTAACAACCTTACATTAGTCCCCTCATACAGTATACACTGTAGAAATGGGTAAGTGCTAAAATAAGCTAAGACTAAACATCAATAAAGCTCTGTCATGTTCAATAAAGAGTTGTTAATATTCACTTACACCAATAGTGACCAGATATGGGTCATGTTGCAACTGCTGGGCTAATGTAACAGTCAGCTCATATGCTTTGAATGAACTTATTATCCACGAGCGTGATATAACATGGGCCCAGCCTGTTGCATCACAAAGAACTACATGATTGTTACCACTTGTAGCTACTGTTACATTTGTGTCCTGAAATTAGAAAAATAGTATTATTTTTACCCTCGTGAATTGTATATATGTATCTTTAATCTGAAAAAGCTGTTTTAGAAGTATAAAAAGTGAATACAATAAAAGACTTACCTGCAAACATTCTGCTATCTTTCCTTCGTCAACATTTCTATGGACATCGAAGAAAGTGAACCGACGCCACTAAAAAAGAAACATGTATACAAAACCACAAATAAAGTTTGAATATAGACACTATAATCATTAGATGATGGTACAAACCTCAAGAAAAGCCATGGTTTAGGTTTCAATCTGATTATTATCAAAGGCGTAATATAGGTACAAAAACTACAAAATAAATACACCCTTATTGACTATGAAACATTGTATCAATACGAATGATATAATTATAATTCAGCAACAACTAAGTGTTTTCTTACATTCCCTTTGTCTTTTCAATTCCCAAAAGTAGAATATATATTTTCTTTTTTCTTTACAAAAATCATAATAATCAATCAACAATCAAATCAATAGTCATCAATAAGTCTTGTCTGTACCGTCGTCATTACTCGTCATTCCGTCATTATAGGTGTTTTTGTTTAGTGTTCGACGGTTCTCGATCTTAAGGACGAAGTTTAGAGCCAAAGATATAGACCGAAACCCTACCGAAACAGACATTTCAATGGATGGCGCTGGATTGTCAATGTAAAGTAAATAACAAAAACAAACCCCATGTCAAACGTCTAGCGCGTATAGAAGACTTGCTCAAAACAGCCTGCTAACTAATTAAACTGTTTTATTATATTGAGTCTTAATTATTTGACCACACGCATCATTATGTACGATTTTACTTGTATTTAATTAGTATGAAGTTATTTATTAATTTTTTGTTGCACTAACTAATTGTAATGATAAGTTAAGTTTAATATCATCAGAAATTTGAATTATCATAGATTGGTAATGAAATGAGAGACAAACGTTATATACAAATATCATAAATTGGGCGAGAGGCGAGACCATACACGGAGGCCCATAACTGTTAGGTTGGCGTCAAACGTGAACAAAAATATATTTCTTAATTTTGTGAATTCTGGGTTTAAATTTTAATTTGGATTTTTTGTTGGCCATTTTATTAATGTTACTAAACAGTAAAGAATATTACATTTACATGTATACTAAGATTGTAAATATAAGCATAAATATTAAACTAGGTATACATAATTCAAGTAAACATTATATTGAAATTATAGACTAAGATCCCAGGACCACCAGACGTCACTTATTTTCTCTCGGACAAAATATTCCTTATTAAGTAGTGTTAGTATGTACTATGGTCTCATGCCTACCTGCTAGTTTTACCTAAACGTTTTACTTTTGTTGAAAAAAAAACAGAGGTGTCGGGGGAAAATCATATTTTGCACAAATATCCGGGACAATGATGTATTAAAACTACAGTTACGTTACCTTCATAGTAATTGGTTTTTAAATATGTTCTTAGCAATCGGAAACTGCACACATATACAAGTATTACTAATGAGTAAAATAACAGATGCGAAAGAGCATGCAAATAAAAGAGATAGTTATAATTTTTATGATTGCCCTTCAAATGTTTTCTCTTTGAATAGATAGTTTCATCAGAATATGGCGTCTTTGTGTCTGTTATTAGATCATTTGAAAAATAATTGAAATATATTATATTTAATCTAAATATAATTGCATTCTCACATGTGGCACGAGATTTCTTCTAATTTATTTACTTTAGATTCATAATTTGGTTCACTTCCAAAACAAACACGATGGCATTTTTATTTAATTTGTCAAGGACTTCAAAACTTAGATTATATCACACTCGTGAATACACTCGACTCAGACTACAACAAGGCGTCCTACTTAGAACGTATTTGAGTCTTCACTACACGCAGACTTATAACGTAGCTGCCTCTGCCTCTTGATAAATAATATCATTGATCCGGGAATCCGGGGTATTTGCTGCGTTAAATTCGGCATCGGCAATGGAGAACAAAAATGGGTCAAAATATCTATATACCAAATGCAAACCAAACTTTAGTATATACAATGTGCATTACAGTAGTTTTAATTTCACATCAATACATGCAGTATTTCCGTTGCAGCGACCTCGAGAAGTTCAACCTCGTTTTCAAATCTGCAGATTTCGTGCGCTTTTTAATTTGGCGTCACACACAACCCGTGAGCCGGCCGGTTATTACCACTGCGTGAAGTCGATCCGTTAGGAATGGTGCGATTGTTTCTTAATTTATTCCCTTTATATGCTGGTTTACAATACAGTAATATAAATGATAGGTACTTCTGCCAACCCCTACGGGGGTAACTATGTGAACGTTTGAGTTTTGAGAGTTGACTTGTTACAAAAACTTCCTGCCTGGTAGCTGAAGTAAAAGCTTGAAATGGCTTAAAACCACTTATAGAAATTGAGAAGAACTAATTTTACAGAGGATTATTGTTGTTTGTGATCGTTTTATATTATGCATGTACTATTGTCCATGACTCATTTTGGGTCGTCGAGCCAGCGAAACTAACCAATCCAAGTACTATCGGCACAGAATAGCACCAACTTGTTTCTTCACAAGGGTGAAACCCAGCGGCTGGAGACTCATCACCAATCAATAACAACCAATATTATTCAATCTTTTCCGCACTCAAGTTCCAAAAGTAGCTACCAAATTTTTAATGCTGAAGATTTAGCCACTCTTTTTTAAATTTTATATCCGTGATTTTATTTGTATTGCTGTGTAGTGTCAGCTTAGAATAGCACTACCCCATTTCATCTGCTTGGTGTACGTAAAAGGCGAGTAACGGTAATGGTTCTTTTATGGGATTTTTTGGCGAAGGGGTAGCCTGAGCTAAGGTGTTAAAAATTTCTCAGCCACTTTTGTAAGTGGGGAAAACATGGTAAATTAAAGGTTGTTGGTGATGGGTCTCCAACCGCATCGCCCAAAAATCCCTTAAAAAGTCCCAATACCGTTAGTCGCCTCTTACGTACACCCATTGGAAGAAATGGGGTAGTACACAGCAACATACAAAAAATCACGGCTATATATCCCCAGATGGGGTAGCTAGAGCTAAGGAATTAGAAATTCTTCAGCCACTTTTGGTAAGATAAGTGGGGAAAAGATAGCAAAATAAAAAATGTTGGTGATGGGTCTTCAACCTCATTACCCAAAAATCCCTTAAAAGCCTCAATATCTTTAGTCGTCTCTTACGCACACCCACCGGAAGAGGGGTAGTGCTATTCTATGCCAACACTACACAGCAAGGAAAAAGATTTATCTAGTGTTTTAAACTCAAACTCAAACTATTATTGCATACCATAAGTGTACAAATAGTTGATGTAATCACGGTAAAGTAATAAATATGGAACCTGTTGGGCACATGTAATTTCACAAGAGGGCCGTAGATACTAAAAACTAAAAGTTATAATTAGATTATTAGGTATCATTACTGCAGAGTTGAAACACTGATACATAATACAGTATTAATTTGCCATTTTGTATCATACAGTCGGCCGAAATGCGCACTTTGAACAACAAATATTTCAGTAATTTTTCAAGCTATGAAAAAAGTAAAAATATAGTTTTTATCTTAATTTTTTGTAGATTTATTTGGAGTATAAAATAAAAAACGTTGGTCAGGTCCATGTGATGCCAGCCCTAAACGCAATTTATACCATTGTCATTGACATAGTTGTCAATCTCAATCTCAAAGAGTCAGCCAACCAAATCAATCACACGTCAATAAATCTAATCTAATTAGGATTAGGAATAGGAAGGTTTGATTTGATTTTATTCGTTGATCATAAAGTAATTTATTTTGATTTCAGCAAAGAAAACTAAAACAAAATGATACGAAACTCAATTAAAACTGTGCAAAATTTGAGTAGCCTAAGTGCTCTGACCAGGCACAAGTATGTAAACCATCATTAATTTCTGTTGTGAAACTACGCACAATTTCAAAGTCTAATGTTATTATTTTTGTAGATTCCACGCAGTTAAATATTTTAGTGGCTTTCCTGTGAATTTGAGAAATGGATATCAAATTAAGTCCGAGAAGCTTCTTGTCAATATAAATCCATGCCGAACTATGTTTATACAGACTCAAGAGACACCGAATCCTAACAGCTTGAAGTTTTTGCCCGGCAACAAAGTTCTGGAACCTGGTCAAACTATGGATTTTCCAAATATCCAAGCAGCACATTGCAGTCCTTTAGGTAACATTTCTGATATCACATTCACTTATCGATCAGAGCATCTTAAGGATCTCACATAGTTTATTCATCAGTCATTAAAGCTGAAGCTAAAATAACCTTACTGAGTTATGTATCAAAACATAACAAAATTCAGCATAGGAATCACTGCTTAATACTCTGATGTATTACATATGAATAATTGAATTTCCTTCCAAAGTTAAAAATAATTGTTTTCCAGCTAAAATGTTGTTCCGTATTGATGGTGTAAGGGCTGTTTTTTATGGATCTGATTTTATAACAATAACAAAGCAGGATGATGATGTTGATTGGAGGATATTGAAACCGGAAGTGTTTGCTACTATTATGGACTTCTTTGCGAGTGGATTGCCTGTTGTCACTGATGCTAAACCGTCTGGTGATACTCGTAAGTATTGGTGAACATTTTCATTTTAAACTTTTCATATCTTACTTTTTGAATAACTAAATATGAAATTCAGTTCATGCAGCCAATTAAGTTAGAAATAATAAGCCTTATTTACTTATTCTGTACTACTTAAAAAAATAAGTATCACTATTGACTTATGTAACAATTAAGAAAAAGGTACTATTCTAAGATTACAGTTCGAGTAAAAATATGTTTTACATGCCTAAATTTATTTACTCAAATATATAACCCTTTTGTATATATAATATATGACTTGTTTTCCCAGAAATTAATGAAGATGATGATGAAATAGTCCAAATGATTAAAGAACTTCTTGATACACGAATCAGACCAACAGTGCAAGAGGATGGTGGTGATGTTCTTTTTGTAGACTTTAAGGATGGGCTCTTAAGGTTGAAAATGCAAGGATCTTGTAGTTCCTGCCCAAGTTCCATTGTTACTTTGAAAAATGGAGTAAGTTAACTACCCAATTTGATGTGATATATCTAGGTTTATTCTGTATTGCACATAGTTTGGTATGTAATCTGTTTTTATGTTTGTATGAATGTGTTTTAGATCATTCCCATGATATAGACTTAAGGTTTTGGGGCTATTTAAGTGATTCTCAAGCAGTGTGATGTGATAACCACCACCAACTTTCCTTTATTTTACAATCTTATTTTACTGACTAAATTTTAAAAAGTAGCAACATAATGCCCATTCTGATTCCCTGATTTATTTACCTGTTTTTTGCTAAAACATTTGACCACATGGGTAGATCATCCCATTATGTTGTCAAAGTTAAGTTCTTACGAGTGTGATCCCTATATATCTGGATAAAACAGATAATCCCAATGGTAAATAATAGAAGAAGCATAAAATAAAGTCTTGACACTTACAATAAACCTAAGTCTGAGGTACAGTACTTAAAACTTCAGTACTTAAAGTTTCAAATACAGTACTTAAAACTTAAACTCTATGCTTTACAATGATAACTTCTATAAAGATAAAATAAATACCTAAGATAAATAAATAAACTTGAAATTTATGAAAACTAAGGGAAAACAAGTAAAATACTATGATCCATATTAAAATATATCTAAGTTAAAACTATATCATTACCAGACCTGCTTATTCTTAAATCATTAGTTACTAGGAAGATTGGAAAGACAATTTTATTAGTTTTAATACTAAATGTCTTTTATATTTCAGGTTCAAAATATGATGCAGTTTTATATCCCAGAAGTCCTTGCTGTTGAACAGATTATTGACGAGCGTGATATTTTAGCTGAGCAGGCGTTCAAAGAGTTTGATGAGAAAATTAAAGCTAAAGAAAAACCAAGTGAAAAATAGGTTCATTTAATTAAATAATTTTTCAAATTAGTAGGAATGTTTCTGTAAATAGCTAGATAATACTTATTAAATATCATGTTACTGAGAGTATTTTCTATTATTTAATCAAAAGTCCTTATAAGTATCTAATGAAGAACAATTTCACAGATTAAGTAGTATGTCTGACTATAACAAAAAAGGACACATGGACAACAATTTAACACTATTATTATTATAATTTTAGGCATGATTTTTAGTTCCAGTTATTATTATTATCAGATGGGCGGTGAACCCCACGGGTTTCCGCACTGAGCCCGGCATGGCAGGCCATTGTGCGTGGACCAAATGGTCATTTAATTCAACACTAAGTAAATGCAGGATCTTGAATACTTTCTACTAGAACTTCAAAACCGTTTCAAATGTAACAGTCTCCAGAATTATTACTTGCTACCTGCTATTGGCACTACTTATATCTTCGGTTTTGAAGATCAAGTTGTTCTGGATCTTGCATTTAAGTTGGTGTTGGTGAATTTCATCAGCCGTCGCGACCATCTTCTTATCTTATTCTTATTCTTATATCTTCTTATACTATAATAAGACTGTAACGAGGTCAAAACTGTACATTGAAGAAAAAAAAATAAAAACCGGTGGAATATGTTTTATTTTCGATACTGAAGCCAAATGTGCTATTTTTGAAAAAAATTGTCTGTTTGTCTGTCTGTATATCCGTTCATCACGTTAATTCTACCGGACCGATCTTGATCAAATTTGGCATGAATGTAGGTTATACACCTGGCCAACATATAGGATATAATTTATCCCGGATTTCGCAAGGGTTCCCACAGGAGTATAAAAAAACATAACTTTTATATGGTTCCCCATATTTACACGATTAATTTTTTTATCGACCGACTTTATCGGACTCTTCATTAAAAGTCTTTTTGGAAAAAATAAGGGTTTCATCCATTTTCGTCATAATAATTGTCCATTTAATTGTTTGTCAATAGTATGACTACTAGATATATAGGATATCACAAATTTGAGACTTACACAAATGTCTGCGTGGCGTAGCGGTATACCTTTTGGTAAACACTACGTACGAAAGACCCAGTTTCGAATCCCGGGTGGTCAAAGTCTTTTTGCGTATTTTTTTTGCTTTTGTGTTAGGTTAGAATAATAGGATGCACTAATCCTTCTTTTTCACATTCAACTATGCGAATATGTATGAATAAAGATAATTGAAAGCATATTGTATGAATTTTGCGTATTCATTTGGTAGGTTCGAGAATATGTTTATAACTTTTGTTTATTTAACTATTTTTAACTAATATTATATTTTCCTTACGCATAAATTAATATTCTGTTTAAGCCTCAGAATGCGTAGTTTGTAAATAATAGTAAATATATCAATTTTAATTCAGTACCGCCATCTATTGGCCGATGATTGCAATCTCACTCACATCACCAACTTATTGCTCCCCATATTTACACAATTAATTTTTTCATCGACCGCCTTTATCAGATTCTTCATTAATAGTGTTTTTGAAAAAAATAAGGGTTTTATCCATTTTCATCAAAATAAATGTCCATTTAATAAATTGCTGTGTAGTGTCGGCTTAGACTAACACTACCCCATTTCTTCCGGTGGGTGTACGTAAGAGGCGACTAACGGTATTGGGGCTTTTAAGGGATTTATGGGTGATGTGGTTGGAGAACCATCACCAACAAACTTTATTTCACTATCTTTTCCCGACGCAACTTCCAAAAGTGGCTGAGGAACTTCAAGTTCCTTAGCTCTGGCTACCCCTTCTAGGGATTTATAGCCGTGAGTATATGTATGTATGTATTTAATTGTTTGTCAATAGTATGGCTACTAGATATATACCATGTCACAAATTTGACATCATTACTAATGTTTTTGTGGCGTAGCTGTATACCGATTGTTTAAAACTAAACTAACGGATGACCCAGGTTCGAATCCCGGGTGATTAAAGTCTTTTTCAGACTTTTTTGCTTTTGTGTTAGGTTAGAATAATAGGATGCACTGGGGTGAAGAAAGAATGATAGGAACGTGAGACCAGTCTTTCATAGTCAGACCTTCGATGATGAAATGAAATTCTAAATATCTGTGAGGTATGGCCTATTTCGTTTTATTTTTATAACAGACACAATTATTTTACGCTTGCTTTACTTTTATTTGTTGGGTTACATACATTTTGGTTGATCCGAGAACTCATATTTTTTTCATACAGTATTTCCAATTTACGGATCTAATCTCAAACTCAGTGGTCGGTCACTTCATAGTATCGCCACTATTTTTAACTTTTCACCATTTTATATACAAAATGTTGTTTCGATAAATCGATCCGATCTTTATAGTTTTATATCGAGCTGCTAAAATCTCTTATGGTTATGGCCTCAATTCCATCCGAGCATCGCCGGATCATATGCTTGGCTTGCACCACAGATTACAATTTGCACATTCGATCTTTAAAACGAGGCACATCCCTACCTCTTGATGTTTGTTTCTAAATTCCTAAATTTTGTCTGTCTGTGTCAATGTGTCTGTCTGTTTGTTTGTTGAATGGCTCAGGACAGGCAGAAGAAATTTTAAAAAGAATTTTAAAATTTTCATAAGAAAGTCAGGCTAAGGCAAGTTACAGTCACTAAACTAGACACAACATAATACAGACACTTACAAACATTATCACGGAAACTGAAGTGGTTTGAGTTGAGTGAGAGTAAGAAAGAGTAGTATTTTGATTGAATTCTTAGTCGTAGGTGCATGTAAGTGATTTCATATAAATAATAATAATGTATAGGTAATGAAAATGCATTAACATTGCATGCACAGCGATTTTTATCATATTGGCTTCTAAGTTGGTGAACGCAATAGTTTTTTTTGAGTGAATATTATTTTATATATACACAATTTGAACGTGTCATTTTGCATATAAAATTAAAAAAGCTGTACGACACTTCGGCAAATGATCACATTTTTGTACTTGTACTTTGTTTTGTGAAAGAAAAGTCTTACCCTTACACCATATTAAATCGTCTATGTGATCAGATCAACGTAACTACCCTCTACGGGTAATTATTTCATTGGTAATTCTATGGTGTTTTTTTGAGATTAGTTGTTTAGATTATAACAACTAATGTAAAAAAAGTGTAAACCTAGCTAAATTTAGCTAGGTATGCATTTTTGGCTGACCAAACATTGCTGCTGGGTAGAATTAAAACCTTTTTGGTGGCCTTGGTTGTTTTACCTTCTTAATATGAAAACTATTTTTATGTTTATTGGTACTATATTACTAAAACAATAGTTTTTTGTTAGTTTTTTTTTACCAGAGAGAATTATTAGATTTATTAATTTTTGGAATTATTAAGCTGAACTTTTAGATCAATTAAGAAATCTAGACTAACTGCGCAGAAAACTGAATGGAAGCACCATAACACTATGTTGTTGTTGTGGTTGTTAATGTCCAATTGCACCCCACTGGTGCACAGGGCGTGCACAAGCCTTTCTCCCGCACTCTAGCTCAGTCCCGCCACATGTAGCTCGCTCTTTTTTAATTGGTCTAATATCAGTATTCCCTGGTTTAAGTCTGGATTTCTTAGTAAGTCTAAGGTTTAGATTTTGTCTATTTATCTTGTTAATGTTCATTTCTTATTTTTACTGACTAGTGTTATGAAATTACATCTATATCTGTATGAGTTTATTCTTTTAATCATTCAAAACTCTTTGAATCTGAAATTGGTTGTACAATGGGTCTTATGGTATGTCATTTTAATCTTAATTATTATAGACAATCAACTTTTCATTTTTCCATTACTTTCTTATAGTGCCCTAATATTCCTGAGTGAATATAATCAATTCTGGAATAAATATTTCAAGCTACGACTACCGG
Source organism: Bedellia somnulentella (assembly GCA_963576735.1). NCBI lineage: Eukaryota > Metazoa > Arthropoda > Insecta > Lepidoptera > Bedelliidae > Bedellia > Bedellia somnulentella. Next base: position 8,810,991 of record OY755186.1, on the reverse strand, counting down.
ACTAGCTATGACAAATATTATAGAAAGAAATGAAACTAGTGTGATAAACTGTGTAAGACTAAATTAGCTTATCACAATGCACTTTTACTTGCTACTATACTCTTTGTTATGTAATACTAACCATGTTATACTAACATTATATCTTTCTTTTAATTATGAAGTTAGCATTGTAGTTCATATCTTTTTGTATCATGGGCAATGAAATTATGGCTACTGCATAGCTATTACAAGTGACTTTTCTTTAAGATATTGCATGGTTTAAAACAGCCATTTCTTTCGCACTGACTTGGTATTGTATACTGTCATCTCATTCTAATCAATATTGTAATGATAAAATTGTGCTTGTTCTAGGCCTCCAAAAGTGCCATTTATTATCTTGTATTTATTGTTTATAAGAATCTCTCAATCCCAGATGATATAATCCATCAATTTAATCTCCAAATGAAGCAATCAGGAATTTGAAGTCTGTTCAATCCATCAATAGTAAATGTTATTTTTAAATATCATATTTGTCAAAAAATGGTTGACTTGTTCTGAATGGTAAAAAACTAAATACAATAACATTGTTACAGAGCATAATGGCAGATCCAAATAAAGGGCGTGGTCGAGGTTTGGCCTTACTCCAAGCGCTCAAGAAGACAATAGAACCTGGGTCTGATGGATCTTCACCAGAGGCCACTCCTGCACCGAGTGAAGCCCCTAGCGCTGTTAGTATAAATCATTATTTTCTATGTCTATTATTTAGTCATAATTTTAGTCTCAATAAAAATGTTATTAACTATTAACACGTTAGGAATAACACATGCTATATGTTTTGTCATATAGTGTCAGCTTAAAATAATAGTACCCTATCAGTTCTCTTAGATACAATTATTAAGATTGTCACTTATCTTTGATATCATCATCACTTTCTCAATTACCAAAATTGACTTTGTAACTCTAACCAAACTTTTTTTGGCGCTATGGCTTTAAGTCAAAATAATTAGTGCAATATCATCACCTATCTGCCAATACTCTCAGTACAAATCCCTAATATGAGTCAAATAAATAATAATAAGGAATGATAATGCATGGGGCTTTTTAAGTGGTTTTTGGGCGATGCGGTTAGAGACCCATCACCAACATTACTTTATTCCTTTCATCTTGTCCCCCCTATCAACTTCCAAATGTGGCAGAGGAGTTTCTAGCTCTAAAGCTCTGGCTACCCATTTTTGGGTTTTTATGTCCGTGAGTATATTATGTATGTAACATTGAAAATTAAGGATTGTTAAATTGGCCCAAAAAATATTACTTACTTGATTCAGTGTTTGTGGTTTTGCAAGTAGGTAAATTATGTTCCCTAAAAAGGGGGAGTACAGCTTCAGGAGCAATTGCAAAGAAAGAGGTTACTCACTTCATTCATTACCTATCAACCAAAAAGCTGTCCATATAGCACCTATAGAAAGAGATAGGGACTTGCTATTCAAAGTCGACCTTTGCTTTTTGAAATAATTGCTGGACAATATTGCCAAAATCGAACATCAACATTCTTTTATTGTACTATCTTTTCCTCACTCAATTCAAAAAGTTGGTGGCTCATGAATTCTAAAACTTTAGCTACAGTATATCTAACTTTAGCTATAGTATTGCTATACAGTATAGTCTGTATAGCAATACTAGATTTTGAATCTAGCAGCTTAAAGCAATAAACTGAGTTTGACTTCAAAATAAGAGTTAAGGAAATAAATTATGATTTCTCATTAATATATAATTTGCTTATACAGGCAACTGGGACAAGCACTGCATCAGCTGCTCTGGCTGGTCGGGGCAGATTAGCAGCCATGTTCCAGCAAAAGTTGCAGACACCAGGAGGTAAACTATTCAACAAACACTTTATAAGCAAGCGGCTAAATTATCTGAAAAATATCTTAACCTTAGACCATTGGAATAATGCAACATTTTAATAATATTGCTGCATTTGATCCTTATATATATTTATATATTATAATAATTCATGTCTTTTTTTACATTTTATGTAGATAGACATATGCTCATGTCTTATATCCATTCGAGGATAGTAGGCAACAATATTCTGAGCATAATATGCCATTTTATACCTGGTATTCACATTACACACTTTTTGCCTAGAGTATCCATGTGATAGATGATAAGCTTATCACCAATATGCATAGACTTTGTTTATCACAAGTAGGCTTGATTTTGGATTTGTACTCATGTTTGTGCATCTGAGGGAATATTCCTTCACTAAGCTTTCATGGTGGTCTTCAATTATAATCAAAATTTATAGCAAAAAACTTTTTGAGAACTCTACTCATTACAGCCATATCTGAAAATAATATTTTTTACAGGACCAGTGTTCAGCCCTGCATCTGATGTGAGTCCTGCGCCGGCCCCTCAGCCCCGCAGTATGGGTAGGGGACTGAGTTTACTAAAGAATTTGTAAGTATTTTTTAATCTTTTAGTAGACAGGGATTGGGGCTTTTTAAGTGATTCTTGGGCGATGCGGTTGGAGACCCATCACCAACAACCATTATTTACAATGCTTTACCTGCTCAACTTCCAAAAGTGACTGAGGATTTTTGTATCCCAAAGCTCTAGCTACCCCATCCTGGAATTTATAGCCACGAGTATATGTATATTTTAGTAAAAGAAAACTGCATTCCTACTTTGTGTAACAACATTGTCCTCCAATCTAGAATCAAACCCGATTATTTGAAAAATATAAAAAAAACTATTTGTAGTTATATATATGCAGGCATGATTGTAGGTCTGAATCATAAAATGTTTATATTAAAAGATTGTGTGGTATAGATCGCTATTTGACATAAGATAAGACTGCCAATTACAAAGTACTTTTTTAAACTGTAATTTTTGAATATGTTGTATTGTGTATATATTTGTGCTGTGTAGTGTTGGCTTAGAATATTACTACCCCATTTCTTCCGGTGGGTGTACGTAAGAGGCGACTAATGGTATTGGGGCTTTTAAGGGATTTTTGGGCGATGCGGTTGGAGACCCATAACCAACAACCTTTATTTCACCATCTTTTCCCCATGCAACTTCCAAAAGTGGCTGAGGAGGTTCCAATTCCTTGGCTCTGGCTACCCCTTCTAGGGATTTATAGCCGTGAGTATATGTATGTATGTATGTATATATGTATTGTGTTATAAATGTTCAACAAAAAGTTTTTCTATTGTAATTTATAGTATCATAAATAAATTGTATTGTTTTCTATTTCTTGAGCTGGTTTAACGTGTTACCTAGAGTAAACACTGCAATTATTTAGAACTTGCACTGAGATAAATAAAATAATGTGAAAACAATGCGTTCTTTTCATAAATGACACAACTTTCTGTAAAAAAAACTGCTTAAGATCTGGAAAGTGGATAACTTAATAGAAAAAACATGCATGTTCTTGTTTCCAAAATACCATCAGGCTGAAATTATTGTGGCCTTCTTAAATAATACATATAATAAATTACAGGCAATCAAAGCCCCAAGTGGCAGCGACTGGATCACCAAGCGAAGTGTCTCAAGTGACCACTCAGTTGTCACAAACCACTTTAGGAACTCAGTCGGTTGTGGGCAAGAATAAATACTATGTAAGTACTTAGGTTAAGTTTAGCCCTTTAAAAGGCAAGGTATGATCAAAAACTCATTGTATTTCACTTCTATTTGAAGCTAGGTAAGGTTGAAAATATAGTGGTCGCTCTATGCCCTCTGCCTTATAAAGGGTTAAGTTGGTATTATTATGTGTATGATAAAAGAAGTGGAATAAACGGGTACCCTGAATACCAGCGAAAATTATACGCGCTGTCCAGAAGTATTATTACTCCTAAGGGGTGGCTAACCATAAATTAAGAAAAGAATTTGTTATGATGACTTTGCAGCAAAAATCACTAAAAAAGTCTCTCAATAGGTTGGTGGGTGATGTGGTCAAAAACAAGTCATGAAAATTATTTCTAATTACCACCTATTATTTCCTTATTGCTAATAGCATTTGACGATTTTGAAGTTTTAACCCCTTTGGCGTTTTAGTCCCCGCATTTATCAACTTTCTCATAGTATGTTGTACCAAGTATATTAAAACATGCAAATAATATTACTCTGCTTATAGCGGGAAGTGAAAGAGACACCACCAGTGGTTAAGAAAGGTGAATCAGGAAGGCCTTGTGAGGTGACCTGCAATTATATCCATTTGAAATTCAAAGAAAACAATGTGTTTGAATATGAAGTCAAATTTGAGCCCGAGCAGGATTACAAAAATTTGAGATTCAAACTTGTAAATGGTGAGTAAAATTTGTATCTCTAAAGTCTTCATAATTTAAGAAGCCCGTTTCGACATACATACATATACTCACGGCCATAAATTCCAAAAAGGGGTAGCAGGAGCTTTAGAGCTAGAAACTCCTCAGCCACATTTGAAAGTTGATATCCTCCTCAGCCACATATACAAGATGGCAGAAATAAAGTATCTTTGGTGATGGGTCTCTAACCGCAGTGCCCAAAAACCACTTAAACTACCTTTCGTCGCCTCTTACGACACCCGTCGGTAGAAAGAGGTAGCGAAATTCTCAGGCGGCACTACACGGCCAACGTGTTTCGTAACTTATCATTATAACGTAACAGGAAATGTTTTTATATAAATCGTTAACATCAACATCCCGATTGTCATGAGAAATCGATTGTAAGTTTTATTAAACTTTATTTGTTTGGTGTTTTATATTTTCATTTTTGTTGTGAAAAATGATACAATGAGACACAAGGAAACCGAAATCAGTAGCAATAACAATACAGATCCCTTCACAAATTATAATCTTTATTAACGTTCGCCTGAAGAAAGGTCTATTGAACTATTGTCGCCCGTATAAATCAACTGTTTCATTTTCTATTAAATTATCAATATTAAAGTCTCTATCAAAGTCATAGCGTCGTTTTTTTCTGGAATATGGTGGCTCCGTTTTTTTCCTGTAAAAAAGTTTTGTAATATTAAGTAAGATAATGTAAAAAATAAACAGTAGAACTAATAAATCAAGGAAAGAAACAGTTCGTCTACGCCCCGGTCGCTCTACCAACTGATCTAAATTTTTCTTTCCTTGATTGATTGGTAAAATAATCCCCACATGAGTTTTCATGCACAACAAAGTCCAAGTAGGTAGAACTACTGTGACACAAAATTAAATGTCAAATTAATACGTAAACATGGCCTATATTAAATGTTTGCTGTGTAGTCTCGACTTAGAATAGCACTACCCCATTTCTTCCCGTGGGTGTACGTAAAAAGCGACTAAGGGTATCGGGGTTTTTAAGGGATTTTTGGGTGATGCGGTTGGAGACCCATCACCAAACACCTTTATTTTACCATCTTTTCCCCACGCATGTATCTATGTATGGTAATGTGTATGTTTATTTCCAGAGCACATTCACTTATTCAAGACAAAAACATTTGATGGTACGACGATGTACCTGCCGCACCAGTTGCCCAATGAAATAACTGAATTAATTTCCACTAATCCATTTGACCAGAGTAAAGTTAAAATTTTGGTGAGTTAAAATCATATAATTTTAAAACTTATTTTTATTTACATTGAAATAAAAAATGCCATTACAGTTAATACTATTGCGTCATTTTTTTAATATACTTAACACACATAAATTGAAGATTACAACAAAAATATTAGTTATTTGCTGTTGCTAGATGAAGGTAGTGTTTGTATTTACTTGCAGTAAAACTTATTTTTATTTGATTGTTTATATAACAATACGTTTTGTAATCAATATTTAAGATATTGTATTGTATGCCATGGATGCCAAAGAGCCTAAGAAATTGTATTTCGGTGTTGCGATTAGCCAAATAAAGAACATTTTCAATCACAATATACTGTCCTGTTTTCCAAAATGATACTATTATGATTTATTTGATTTTCAGATAATTTTCCGTCGCACAAGGCGTTTAAGTGAGATGGTTCACATCTATAACGTACTATTCAAGCAAATAATGAATGATTTACAATTGGTTCGTTTTGGTCGACAACATTTCAATGAAATGGCCGCGATTCAGATACCGCAGCATAAGTTGGAAGTATGGCCTGGGTAAGTTATTATATAGTATTGCCTCACATAGTCATACCACATATAACCTACATAAACATAAACATAAAAGTTCACGCCGAATATCCCCAAAGGGGTTGGCAGAGGTACTAATACTTCTGAACATCACGTGACTTTGTCACCTGGTGTTCAGAGTGCCCACGTTTTTGTATAGACAGTGTACTTCACGTGATAGGGGGCAACCCTATCGCCGTTCTTCTAAATACTTTATTTTAAATCATTTTTACCAGAAAATATTAGTATAAATTTTCAATACTTTGTTAACCCCAAGAGGTAAAAACTAGTGACCTTTTATAATTGAACGATTCACCTATCGCACATTTTATTTGAATTTTATAGACAATCGACGTGCCACACGGTTTTATTTTAGTTTAGTCTGCCTATGTTTATTATGCCCACGACTGCATCTATTTTATTATGTTATAGCTTTTAGTACATTAATTTTAAACATTTAACATACATTACAATGTATGTTTAACATAAAACCGTTTAACATAAAACGGTTTAACTTAAAAAGTATTTTACCATTTTTTTATGCATTCATATTTTTTGACTAAATAAGAAGTTTGTAATGAATGTATTTTCATAATCCTGATATTTTAACACAATTTTTTATTAGACTACTTACCACAAAAACTTTGTATTCACACTACAATTGTTCTATACTTAACAAGCTTTCTATACAATTATTTTTCAGTTATGTGACAGCAGTAGACGAATACGAAGGAGGCCTCATGTTGACTTTAGACTCCACCCACAGAGTACTTAGAACACAGTCTGTACTCAGTTTGATCAAAGAAACTATTCAGAGTGAGGGGACTTATTGGAAGAAAACGTTGACTGAGATATTAATTGGTTGCTCGGTCATGACTACATATAACAAGAAATTGTTCAGGTATGTTGATAAGAAGGGGTATAAGAAAATACTTATGGTTTGTCTGTGTCATGTTTAGTGTTATGTGTTCTTGTTAATATTTCTTGTAATTGATAACCATAATATGAAAAGTCAAAAGGGCTCTGCTTCAAATTTGTCCTCACGTAAAAATTTAAAATATATTTAAACTATAAAATATATGTAGACTAACACTAACTAGTTGGAGGAATAAGTGACCTCTTTTTACGTTACAGGAACATCTTGCCACTCATATACTGGCTGATATATATCTTTATCACATAATATCGGTATTTGCACATTTATTTTCAAGAAGTTTATCTTATTTTTGTTTATCATTTAAAATTAATATTTGCTTACAGAGTCGACAGCATTGATGACACAATGACGCCAAAATCAACATTTGAAAAGACTGAGGGTGGGAAAACTATCCAAATATCATACATTGACTACTACAAGAAGAATTACGGAATTGACATTATGGATTGGAACCAGCCAATGTTGATATCTAGGTATGTTTTTAATTGGGTTTTTGTGACATTTCAATTTTAGATTATCAATTTCTTTGAAGTGGCGAAACCGAGTGGTTAAAGTGATTAAAACATAATTTTATCCCCGTTGGGCGTGGCAGAAATACTAATACTCCTGAACACCACGTGACATTATCACTTGGTGTTAAAATACCCATCGTTTATGTTATATGTAACATCTTATCGCTTTGCGTCATGTCAATAAACTAATTGAATTGAATTATTGATTTAATTAAATGAAAAATGATGCGAAAGCTTTCACGTTGGTTATAATACAAATGAAATTGGTTCTGAGAAATGAGTTGAGCTAAGTTTTGTTTATTGTGATCATATTCTCTTTGGTGTAGAATTTTGCCAGTCCAAAGGCTAGTCCTATACTTGCGTAGTAGTTACACTAATCTCTTAACCTCAAATAACCTAGAATTCTCACATATTACAGGGACACAAAACGTCTCCAAGGCCAGGACAAGCCGACTGATTTCCTCATATGTTTGGTGCCAGAGTTATGTCAGATGACAGGATTGACTGACGACCAAAGAAATAATTTCAAGTTGATGAAGGATGTTGCCACTTATACTAGGATCACGCCTAATCAACGACATGCTGCTTTTAAACAGGTATAATTGAAGACAGCCTTTATAGCTCAGTTGTACAGTTTATATGTCACTAGCTTTCCACCTACGGTTTCGCCGGTTCGGTTATATTGTGGTATAAAGCACAACTATAAGAAAACTTCTCATTCCCATGATTTCCCTATATCACTTTTTTCCGGAATAAAAAGTAACCTATTATTTAATCCGGACTTCTAACTATACGTCTGCAAAATTTCAAAGTAATCGGTTCAGTAGTTACGGCGTGAAAGCGGAACAAACAAACAAACTCACTTTTCGATTTAGAATATAAGTAAAGACTTTCTCTCATTGATAGCTCCGTCGGAGCCCACCGCTTTTCATGTCAACCCCGTTATCTGACATTGGAATTGCCTGTGGCATCTTAATTGAAATTGCCTGTGGCATCTTTTAAAAAGGCAATTAAAGCCATGCTTTACAGAAAAATTACTACAGTGTTCAAGATTTTTGAACGGAAACGCGCACATGACCCTGTCCGTAAAGCTACAAATCTTCCCTCGTTATTCCTAGGAATAATTGTCTGGTGAGGATTTTTCTTCTCACGTTATGTGATTGGTTTTTTGGGATGGACAATTTATTTTAATTATGTCAAACTAGTGTTTGGTTTGGTCGCACAGAAAATCTTTTATAAAGTAAAAACATGCTTATAAACTGAAATTGTACAAACCATATTTTGAAAAAATGAAAAATTGTGAATGTAAAGAGTTTCTTTGTTGCTTCTTCTCTTTACGAACACCTTTTGAAGCAACGGACTAATGATACATTTAAAAAATTTGACGTTCAATAAATGTTTTTAACTTAATTTCGAAAAATAAACTTTTTGACTTTTTTTGACATGCAGGAGACGTGAATTTTAAACCTGAGTCGGACCTACTTGTACCTACTAATGACTTTTTTCTTAAAACATCGTGAGCCACATATGGCGTAATTTATATGTGAAAATTTACCGCAATTCTCCTTATTACTTCACTACCAAATGTTTTGGAGACTGCTACCAACTTTTCAACTTAACCCCATATGTCCTTTCTAATTCTAGTACATAAAGAACGTATTAGAAAACGAGGCAGCAAGAAATCGTCTCTTAGGCTGGGGTCTAACTATAGACGATAACACAATATCATTAACAGCCCGTACTCTTCAACCCGAGACATTATTATTTGGTGAAGGACACAAAGTGGATGGTAAACCCAATGCAGATTGGAATATGGAGGTTTCTAAACATCCAGTCATGCAAGCCGTTGATTTGTTGGAATGGGTAGTGATGTACACTAAAAGGGATCAACAGGTTGCTAATGTAAGTAATGTTGCTTATTATTTGCCGCTATTTATTTAGGTTTTACTCAGTATTCAGCTTTTTATATTTAGAGTGGAAGATAGGAGTTTCGAGATGAATTTATACTTTGTGGGTAAGATAGGTTGGACAAAGATTTTATGTGTTCCCGAATACTATTATTTTTTTATAAGTTAAAAGTAATGGATTCCACATCTTTTAAATAGTCATCTGCAATGTAAAAAGTAGACTTTATTTAATCTTTTTTGAAACCGAAGTTATTACGTTTTTGTTGGTATGACTAATCAAACTATTCTTTATACTCAAAATCAACTATTTTTTAAAGAGAAAGTTTAACAGTAAGTCGGATATACAATGATTTCCTCATGTTTGTGGTATCATGACACATTGTTTTTATTAAAAAAAAACAATTTAATCTTAATCAATAATTTAAATTGTGTAAAATTATATATTCCTACCCTTTATAGTTATCATTAAAGTTCTCATTATATCAATAAAACGACCATTTCAGGAATTCGTAAACACAATACTCCGTTGCGGGCGTCCAATGGGTATAAACATCAACAAGCCAGAAATGGTCTTACTCCCAACGGACAGAACTGACTCTTACATCAACGGACTAAAGAAATGCATCACCAATACAGTGAGAATGGTCGTGGCAATATGTCCTACGGCAAGAGATGATAGATATGCTGCGATCAAGAAGATTTGTTGTGTCGATCATCCTGTGCCTTCTCAGGTTAGTATTTAGTAGTCTAACACGCCTATATTCACTGTTGTAATCACAAATACATTGGCCAAGTGCGAATGTTACATCAACGGACAATAGAAAAGTCGATCATCCTCTGCCTTCTCAGGTAATTGACACTTATAAACGTTTTTATCTCACTACCTGGAAAAATATGATTAATGAAAAGATCTGTGATGGTTGGTTTTCATCCTCCTTGCCTAAAAATAGCTACCAAATCATACTCTTTTTCACTCGTACAAAAGAGGCAAGGGAGTTGGGTTCTGCTGCGAGGTGTAATGGCAACTTTGGTATGGTTTAGACCCTGTTTCAGTTATTTTCAAGTCCTAGGACATTAACAATGGGGCCCATTTTAAATTATATTTACTTGTATGTCTGTATGCATACTATCGTGTCAAAAACAGAAAAAATACCCATACATGATAAAACTTAATGTTTATTAATTTCCAAAATAAATATTAGGCTTAAAAAAGTGTGGAAACATCAAAGATATACTGGCCAGTAAATCCTGCTGTGTACCAACTTATAATTTGTATTTAACCTATCGCGATGCAGGAATATGAATGAGAAGTTGCTATGTGCGAGTGAGTCCGCTGTAGTGTGCGCTGTAACAGAATAATATTTAGTTCTAATCTTCTTTTAATTAATTTGTTCATTCCTTTCAGGTAATAAAAGCCCGCACAATAATGAATCCTCAAAAGCTACGTTCGATCACACAAAAGATCTTGCTACAAATGAACTGCAAATTAGGCGGTACTCTTTGGTCCATCGCTATACCTTTTAAAACGGCTATGATAGTTGGTATCGACACCTACCACGATGGACCGCGGAAGAAACGAAGTGTTTGTGGTAAGTCATACATACATAAACTCACGGCTATAAATCCTAGCCAGAGCTTCGGAATAAGAAATTACTCAGCCACTTTGGGGATAAGATTGTAAAAAACTGGTTTTCGGTGATAAGACTCGAACTGCATCTCCCAAAAATCATTTAAAAAGCCCCAATACCCTTAGCTGCCTGTTATGAACACCCACTGGAAGAAATGGGGTAGTGCTCTTCTATGCCGATACTACACAGCTAAGTGTAGTAAGTCATTGTATGTTATGTGCCAAATCTTGCTCCAAATGAACTGCAAATTAGGCGGTACTCTTTGGTCCATCGCTATACCTTTCAAAACAGCTATGATAGTTGGTATCGACACCTACCACGATGGACCGCGGAAGAAACGAAGTGTTTGTGGTAAGTCATACATACATAAACTCACGGCTATAAATCCTAGCCAGAGCTTCGGGGTAAGAAATTCCTCAGCTACTTTGGGGATAAGGTTGTCAAAAACTGGTGTGGATAATACTCCATCTGCATCGCCCATAAATAATTTATAAAGCCCCCATACGCTTAGCCGCCTGTTTGCAACACTTACTGGAAGAAATGTGATAGTGCTCTTCTATGCCGAAACTACACAGCTAAGTGTAGTAAGTCATTGTATGTTATGTGCCAAATCTTACTTCAAATGAACTGTAAGTTTGGTCCATCGCATTACCTTTCAAAACGGCTATGATATAGTGGAGCGTCTGGAGCGTTAAAAACATTATAACCTCGGATGCCTCAGGGACTAAATGAAATTTAATTATCGTTGCGAAAATGTGTTATGAATAACATAAATAATAATCTCTACCTATTTAAAAGTTGTGCATTTGATTTTTAAATAACAAAAATTTATGATTGCTATAACTTATGTGCTATAATGAAGGTAACGTTGTTTTTAACAACAATATTTTCACATTCTAAACTAATTGCTGTATCAACAATTAATTTATCTGCATCGCTTTCCGCTTGGCATGTAAAAATATAGTTATCAGCTAATTTTATTCTTAACATTTCGATTAGGTGAGTTTATTTTTTAAACGTTAGAAATTTATCTTGAGAGATTTTTAACGGCATATTTTCATCAAATACAATATCTGTACATACATTTTTAGTAGTAACAGTGATAGCCCAGTGGGTAGAACACTGGGTTATCGTGCAAACGACTAGTGTTCAAATCCTGGGTCGGGCCTACACCAATTTGTCTTTTCTAAAGACATATGTGTGGTTAATTTATCATGGTTGTTAACGGTGAGGGAAAAAATCGTGAGGAAACCTACATGGCTGAGTTGTACTTAGTCATGTGACAGTGTATTCGTACAAAACGGCGATAGGCCTGCCCCCTATCACGTGAGTACACTGTCCATGCAAAACGTGGGTACTCTGAACACCAGGTGACAAAATCACGTGATGTTCAGAAGTATTAGTACCTCTGCCAACCCCTTCGGGGATATTCGGCGTGAACGTTTATGTTTATTACATTTTTAGTGCGCGACGATTCCTTTCAGCAGATTTAATACCGTACTTCTTATATTTATTATTCTTATTTGCGAATACTTGTTATTGACTTAGTTGATAACTGAATTTGTAAACACTTATTGTATATTTAGCTGTAAGTATTCCGAACAAATAAATAAAATAATTAAAAATCAAATATCCACGTATGCGTTATTACTATTATTCTTTAAATACCTTACGTAATGTTCGCATATCATTTTAAATGTTTCATTTAATTGCCATTTGCAACGATATAAGAACATGCCTCCATCAATAACATTATGAACATTTTCTAAACTTTTCAAATTAATCTCAATTTCTGGGAATAATTGGTAGAAAGCTGATTTTTTTGTCTTTCTCAGTTGGCCATCTTTAAACAGAGCAAGTGGATATGGTCCCAGTTCATAATTCATATAAGTTTTTAGTTCGTCATCTGTTTTTTTCAACACACAAATACGTTGAAACAGCAACAATGGATCAACGGGAATAATATTGTCATGAATTTTTTATTTATTATTTTAGCCAATAGAGGATTTATTTTATCTTTCCTTAATAACTTCAATTAGCGTACATTTTTCCCTTCGGTTTTCTTCATGACTTTCAAACCTTCTTCACAAGAATTGTAACAATTTATACATTGTCATCGGTAATTCCAGAGGCAATTGACATAATTGCATCTGTATCAGGACTATGTTCTTTAAAAAAGTCTACCAATCTTTTTATATCGATACCGTCCCTTTCTATTCTAGCACCTGGGGAATTACTGTGCTTTTATTTGAGAGACTTTTATTGAAAAATATGGCACAAATTTTTTTCTATTTATACACAAATTCAGCTTGTAGGTGAGGTATAAAATCATCCTGTCGCTCACTTGAAGCAGCTCTCAAAGTTGTTATCCCTCTACTGATTTTCACTATTTCTCCAAGATTTATTACATTTGTACCAGAAGATGAACCCAATTTTTTGCACATTATACAGCTACTTTCATCAGTAATGCTGCTAATCGATGGTTGATCTATTATCAGAAAGCTGAAAAAAAAAACAATTTAATTTTTATTTATTTCAATGAATAATATAATAATCAATTGAAATTTTTAATTATATAACTTACTAAACAATGTAATAAAAACCACTGCGGTTTGCAAACTGCAAACAATTGTTCATGAAACTTGCGTCAGAAATATGCGAAGTTTTCAAGTTGCTCCGATAAATAAACAGTTTTGCAAAATTTTAGAATTTGTAAATAAAATAAAACATTCACTCAACGCGTGCCACTTATAACTGAACTAGTCAGAACAAATTCATAGTACGCCGCAGCTGCCGTTCCCTTCTTCAAGTTTGACTACCTGCTCAAGGTCCCTTCGACCCTTCCAATAAAATGGAATGTTGGGAAGATGTTTGTCTTTAACTATTTAATTAAAATTTAACGTAGAACTAAAAAAAAATATTTCCAATTAAATATTATGCTCTAATATATTATTTTTTCATATTTTTTTGTTTAAACAATGAAAAAATTTATTGCACAATATAATATTGGTAGAAGTTACGATTTAGAGCATACAAAACAAAATCCTGTTGGTTACATGGAAATTCATTCAATCCCTATGAGATCCGAGGTAAAAACCCCCGGGCGCTCCACTAATAGTTTTGTGGTGAGTTATTCTATATTATGTGCAAGATCTTTACAAGTTCAAGTCATGCCTTGTTTCAAATCCCGAATCGGGCCTACAACAATTTGTCTTTTCTAAAATCATATGTGTGATTATTTTATCATGGTTGTTAACCGTGAGGGAAAACATCGTGAGGAAACACACAAAAACAGCAATAGGCTCGTACCCTATCACGTTAGTCCTCTGTTCAAGCAAAACATGGGTACCCTGAACACTAGGTGAACATGTCACGTGATTCGCAAGTTGTGATTCGCTATATAACAAGAATGCAAATAAATGAATTGAATTGAATTTTAATGTAAAATTGCAAAATTGTCCTAATTTTTCAGCATTTATCGCCTCATACAACCAATCGTGCACTCATTGGTACTCAAAGGCTGTGTTTCAAGAACAGGGTCAGGAAATAGTCGATGCTCTCAAGTCGTTTCTTATTGATGCTGCTCAACAGTATTTGAGAGTCAATGGGATGCTGCCCGAGAAAATTATTATTTACAGGTATGTTGTATTTTATATGTATTTGGTCCAGTTTGAATATTGGGATATGAACATTTTGTCTATATTTATCTTGTTACTATGATTTTCTGTCTCTGTAGTTCAACGGCAATAGTTAGTGCGAAGCGGTTTTATTTTTTTAATCCAACATATACTAAAAGGCGATAGGCCTGTCCCCTATCACTTGAGTACACTGTCCATGCAAATCGTGGGTACTCTGAACACCAGGTGACAAAGTTATGTGATATTCAAAAGTATTAGTACCTCTGCCCACCCCTTCGGGGATATTCGGCGTGAACGTTTATGTTATGTAATGTTATATACTTAAATATAATTCTGTGCTTCAGAGGCCACATTCCCAACGATTATTACTTAGTAGTACTTTAAGTAGGTACTAGGTAACAATGTTTAGACAATATGCATTTATAAAATATAGTCTTGTTATCTCGATTATTTCTGATGTCTCACTTGCGTTTGTATAATTAAGCTTGGATCTTTGGATAACTAACTTATTAAGTAAATTATTTAAAACTTACCACTTATTTTAGTTATATTTTTTTTTGTTTGTTTCATTCGTTTTTTATTAATGTCATAATCGTTCTGTGAATGAAAACTTATCTTTTAATTGTATGTACCAATAAAAATCTTTCCTTCGCAGAGACGGAGTAGGCGACGGCCAACTAACACTCCTACAGAAATACGAAGTGCCACAACTACAGATATGTTTCACAGCCATAAACACGACATACAAACCGACACTGACCTACATCGTCGTACAGAAACGTATTAACACCAGAATATTTATGAAAGCGAGAGGCGGTTATGAGAATCCACCCCCTGGGACTGTTTTAGATCACGCTATCACTAGGAGAGACTGGTGAGTAGTTGTAGTATATTCTGATTGTTTATTGCCTTAGAAAAGGCTTGAGGGTCTACTCTTCACATCGAAAAGGATAATAGGCATACTTATCTCTTCTAACCCCTATTAAAATTTATTTCTATCTCTCTCACACAAAACGAAAATTGGGATTTTGTATTTTTTGGTGATATTCGACGAATCTAACACACCCCCTGATTATGTATCTTTAGCAACCGCGATTGTGTCGCAAATTGCAATATTGTCGCTGTCTAAAGTGTCAAATCACATACAAATTTATGACATTGACAGCGACAATCGTGGAACTTGCGACACAATCGGCAGTCGCAAAAGATACGTAATCAGGGGGCGTATTTGTCGTTGGTTTATCGGCTAGAAAGCGACATAACGAAGTGTCAAATTCCGAAAATTCGTTGCGTGCGAGGGAGACAGAAATAAATGTAAATATGGGTAGAATTGATACGTATGCTAATTATCGTTCTCGGTGTAAAGAGTAGACCTTATGAAGTTTCTTAGATGGTAACTACGTACTAGGCGAAGTGGTTATGGTTAATGATACCGATAGAAAGACGATCGGTGGTTGCGAAGATCTTCAGACCTATGTCCAGCAGCGGACATGTTAAATGAGAATGATGATTCCAGAATAAGTGTTTAGGGAAACCTTACTCACAATTGTAAGGGTTTAAAGTAAAAATTATTTTCAGTAGTTGTCAGAAATAGCTTAGGCGCCTTAATTCATCGAGGGGTGAAATATTTTTGTTACCTTATGATTTTAGAATACTTGTCACACTTTTTGTTTGGATTACCGGCATGTGGCATCACAAATTAAACTCGAAACGTTCACGCCGTATATCCCCCAAGGGGTTTGCAGAAATACTAATACTTCTGAACATCACGTGGTTTATCCTGCTAAACAAATATAGCGTTAATAAAGTATTGTAGTAATTAGAAACATACATAACCTCAAAACTCCGCCACACCAAAAGCTCTTTTAAAACTAAAAATAACATTTTCAGGTACGATTTCCTGATAGCATCGCAAAAAGTAGACCAAGGCACTGTGACCCCAACACATTACATAGTGATACACGATTCTAGCGGCATGACCCCAGATCAGTGCCAAAGATTGACCTACAAATTGTGCCATCTTTACTACAATTGGCCCGGCACTGTCCGTGTGCCAGCCCCTTGCCAATATGCCCACAGATTGGCATATCTCGTCGGGCAAAATATTCACCAACAACCATCGTTGGCGTTGGCTGATAAACTTTTCTTCTTGTAGATGTTGTTCCTAGTTTAAGTGTTTTTAGTTTAGTCGTAAATAAATATTGTTTAAGGTATGGCACGAATGAATGATAGAGTAATAAAACACGTGAGAGATTTTCATATATTTTATAAATAATACGGAACATATTTCACAGCTATTTAATACAAACCAAATTTTTATACAAAATTCGATGACCATTATGGTCATTCACATAGAAATATTTATATTTTGTAATATTTTCTATAATAACGCTATCGTACTTCATGAAAATTAAAAAGGACCACTATAGAAACATAACGAACAGTACAAAAAATCGACTTAAATTGATTGACGGAATAAACGCGTCACAAATATACAATCGAATTGAGTCCTCCTTTTTTTGAAATCGGCAATTACTAGATATCGACACTGATGACCCGATCACCGATACATTCTTTAATAGATAAAAAAAATAGTGTCATGAGTATGTGTATGTGTATGAGTAAAATGGCTTGAGTATATTATGAGTATATTTGTAATTAATATCTCCATATAATAATAATAAAAAAATATCCTTAGTAAGACCCATAAACTACTTACGACTTATTTAGACGCCAGTATTTATTCGGACTTTAGAATATCTATTCTAGATAGATACTTAATCATTATTATATTTTATTCGTGCCAAGCCTATAACAATTTGTCTATTATAGGAGACATTTTTGACGTCAAATAAACACCGTGCTATTATCATGATAATGTAATTATTAAGTCTTTGAAACGTCTTCGATCATTCCGCTTCATACTTTAATACAGTTGAAGCCAATAGGGTGTTTCAGCTAAGTATTGATAATTTAAGTCACTACTGAATAATGTATCTCTTTATTAAATTGGCGATCAAACTATGTTATGTTAAATTAGTAGTATTATATTGATGCCATAACAAATGACTAAGATATGATAAATACGTATGTTTTATATCTTATTTAGTTGGTGCATACAGAGTTTAAAGTGTCTTTATAAGCACAAAGATAATGATTAAGCATGAAAGAGTCAAATAACAAATGGTAATGCCATTTAATGTTTTTGAAAGTCGTTCTTTGACTTATGATCTGTCTTTGCAGAAATAAAACCTTTTCTGAAGGGCAAGCACGAGCCGTGTTTAAACTAGTTATCGCGTGGGATAAAGCAGCCATCTCTTACGCACTTACTTAGTATCGTATACTGCCATCTCATTCTAACCGTTATCGTGTCGATATAAGAGCGCTCGTGCTTGCTCTGCTGGTATGTTTAAATATATCTTTTATATTTATTAGTAATAAGTGTCTCTTTGGTAAGATTTATTTCAGTACTTACTTTCTATTTCTTAGAATGATTAAGTTTATAAGTTGACAATAAGTAAATATTTTTTTATGAGGTTGGACGGGATATCGGACGATTAGTCATTTTCCAAATGGCCTTAATCCCGTTTTGCCTTATAATGTGTATCTAAGAAGTTCTTTTAAAACCGCCTTTTCTTAACGTTAACCTTCCAAAAAATATTTGGGTATAATATTGTTATGTGATTATTTTTGGAAACGAAGTTGCATACTGTAAGTGATCTGTAAAACATTACTTATCTAGTAAATATTCAGAAATACTATAATATTGAAAAAAAAATTTAGTATTATCTTAATACAAAAACAGACATTGGTTCCACGTTCATTTTGTTTCATTAATATATATTTTTTGCATTTTTCTTTAACATTAAATAGCTGACAATGCTCAATAGGAAAATAAATGGTTAGTTTATTTCTATAAGTGAACAAATCTTTTTGATCAATATTAGTGAATATGATCGTAACAAATTCATAAATAGTATATAGGAAAATACCTTTTATTTTCATATATTGTTATTCTAAATTACTTAAAAATATGTTTACTAGTTATTTGATGTACCGTTAGAATAATAGAGAGTACTATGTTGTATGTAGAATAGTTTTCTTTTCCATTTACATAAAACTGATGTAAACTATGCAAAATTGTGTGCCCCATTACGTTTTTTTGTATCAGCTCAGAATCTCTAACGTTACTTCATTTAGGTACCTATCTTATTATAATTATCAAATCAAAAATTCGTTGATTGTTTTCCATTATTGCTTTAAGAATAAACCACCGACAAATACCAAAATTGATTGAGCGGGTAAATGTACGGTTATTTTTATAAAGTTTATGATTAAAGTTCCTCAAATTAATAAACTGTTTTAATTTTTATCCTATTCCTATTGATATGCTAGTCGATAAGCTGGATAATAACTATAACGAACAATATCTCGTCGCAAGGGATTCCGAAATCTGTTAGAAAGCCTTTAAAAAATTACGTAAGTAGATGTATTAAAAGTATTTCCCCTCATCAGCAAAAGTGAGCAAAGCTCAAATCTCCTTCTCCCATAATTATGTAAACTTTTTTTTTATAAATGTAAGCAACACAAAGAAACAAATCACCTCTCCCCCCAACCCCCTGATAGTGCTTACGTGATTCTTGAACAGCCCCTATGCCACAGAAGGAAGGGAATGGGGGTAAATGTCGCTAAAACCAAAACCTATTCTATTTCGGCAATCACATCATGAATTTTTCTCTTTAATGCTGCATTTGATTCGATTGGCTCCGTATACTCTGTCCTTAACATAACCACATAAAATAATCCGTGTTGAATCACACGAGTTACAAGTATAACAAATAAAAATAAGAACATGAAAATTAAGCAAAATGAAAAACTTATAAAAGGGTGTTGAAAAAAGCATGCAAAGCTTCATCATATATACCAAAGATACCGCACTCCATACAAATTTAACGCACAAAAGTGGACCGCGAGAATGACCAGACTGTTTGACAATTAAATATTTATTTTTCTATAATTACCTTACCGCATTTTTAAGACCTATTATTTATTGTAAGATTTAGCACGCGACTGTCAGTGAAACGCCAGCTAGATCGTTTGATTCCTCCATTAAATAATATAGAGAAGTGCTTAAAAAGGCAGGCGTCAGAAGTGCGAAGAATTTAAGGCTTATTGCCCGTGGTCCCTCTCTTAGTCCCTTTTTGAAATTCACCTACCCTACTTTTTGAAATTTACCTGTCCCTTTATCAATATAATCCAACTAAATTGAAATGCGTGAACATTTTATAAAAGAGAAGAAAGAGACGGATATGTATTCAAAATATGTTATTGTATTAAGTATGGGGTATGGGGATTGATAGTTGAAAAAAATCGGCATACCAAAATCATAAGGAGATAAAAACACTTAAAAAAATCGTTAAATATATATGCTAACTTGAAAGAAGTACTAGGGAGCTAGAAAGACAAATGTTCTACTTACTTAGAAA
The DNA here is from genome assembly GCA_963576735.1 of Bedellia somnulentella. Classification (NCBI taxonomy): domain Eukaryota; kingdom Metazoa; phylum Arthropoda; class Insecta; order Lepidoptera; family Bedelliidae; genus Bedellia; species Bedellia somnulentella. The sequence continues at coordinate 8,790,778 of OY755186.1, read as the reverse complement.
GATTGGCAATCTCCCAAAGATTTCTTTAATCCCAGTTTGTTTTATTAAATCTTTAAGAAGTGACCCAACGACAAACATAACACTATTGTAACATAACACTAGGTGTCAAGTTATTTATTTGCATTGAAAACAATACTTCACTTTCTTTTCCATAGGTAGTGAATTGTATAAAATGCAAAGTTACATTTGCGATTTACGCAGATGCGCATTATAAGAAAAAATATATTATCATTATAGCCTTTATACGTCCCCACTGAGGGGCATCGAGCCAAGGACTACCCGAAAAAAGGTGGTCTACCCATGATCCACTTCATGAAATATGCTGCCTGGCTTACGGCAGCGGGTTGACATACGGGTTGGCAGTCTTTGGTAGTAGCTGATACCAACAGCCTTGTCCTTCGATACTGGAAATGATTTATTATTTTCAAATAATACTTCGAATATCCTACAAAAAGCTTAAACGGTACATGCTAGATCGGTACTTACTATTTGCCTTTGAAAAGTTTAGTAAATTGCTATGTTTTTAGGGTTCCGTAGCCAAATGGCAAAAACGGGACCCTTATAGATTCGTCATGTCTGTCCGTCTGTCCGTCCGTCCGTCCGTCCGTATGTCACAGCCAGTTTATTCCGAAACTATAAGAACTACATTATTTAAAATTGGTGCGTAGATGTATTCTGTAAACCGCATTAAGATTTTAAAATAAAATCTGAAAAAAAAAAAAAATTGAGTTTCAGTTCCATACATAGAACTGAAACTCAATTTTTTTTTTCATCAAACCTATACGTGTGGGGTATCTATCAAAAGGTATTTGAAAATGATGTTGAGGTTTCTTATATCACTTTTTTCAAAACTGAATAGTTCGCGCGAGAGACCTTTCCAAAGTGATAAAATGTGTGTCCCCCCCCGTAACTTCTAAAATATGGGCATGATAAAACTGAAAAAGTATATGATGTGTATTACTATACAAACTACTAACGAAAATTGGTTTGAATGAGATCTAGCCAGTAGTTCTATTTTTAAACGTCATAAATCAAATTACTTACCTAATTTATTAATTTCACTGAAATATATAACAATAATTTTACTATCACAGGCCATACGCATAAAACGTGAACCATTGTTTTCTTATAGTAAATCAGTGATAAGTAAATAACATTTAAACTAAACATTTTAAACTTGTATATTACTATGTTACCTACCTGCTGCTAGCGCTGCTACGGAACCCTTCATTAGCGAGTCCATCTCGCTCTTGGCCGCTTTTTTTTTGTTACATAAATATAATATAATGTAAAGTTGAAGTAATCCGCGTAGTAAATGTCCGCGTGGACTAAATTTTTTGCATCCTGTTTACATCCAAAATACTAAAACACTATCTTAACTTCTGTATTTTATATTTATATTCCCGTGGGCGTTGTAATATTATAGTACTAAAAGCTGTGACTGACACATTTGCGCACGCTTTTTACTCCAGCAAAGTCTATGGGCCAATTTTGACAATTTATAAATCGCTAACAATTTAACTAATCCAGTTATGGAAAATGTATGAGTTTTCGGTAAAACTTCAGATGTTGACCTTCAATTCAATACCTGAACCAAGCCTAGCTCTTAGCATCGCGACACAGGCTGGTTCGCAACATCCACCCTCTCTCGTTTAATATATAATAATAACAATATATGCGCCAAAAGATGTAATTAACTTTAATAAAAAATATATCTAAGATTATGTTTTTGTTTTACTTATTTTAAAATCATTAGATTGGAAAATATATAGGGTTGCTAAATAAGAAAAAAACCCTAAAAGTACTATTGTAATTATTTATGAACTCGCTGCTTGTTAAAAATATTTCATGAAATTAGGATAAAAGAAATATTAAGGAGACTGGTTCTTTACTAACAGACTTTGACTTTATGGGCTCCTAGTACCTACATTTGATTTGTAGCTTTTTAGACTTAGAATAATTCCACAAAATAAGTATTTTTATCTCTTTATATTTTTGGTACGATGAAAATATTTGAACTATCATACGATTAAAAAAATATGTGTAAAAACATAACATAACATAAACATAAACGTTCACGCCGTTTATCCCCGAAGGGGTTGGCAGAGGTACCAATACTTCTGAACTCTCATGGCAGCGCCATCTAGTATCCAGAGAAGGTACCCACGTTTTGCTTAGACAGTGTGCTCACGTGATAGGGGGCAGGCCTATCGCCGTTTTGTACGAATACACTGTCACATGACTAAGTACAACTCAGCCATGTGGGTTTCCTCACGATGTTTTCCCTCACCGTTAACAACCATGATAAATTAACCACACATATGACTTGAAAGACAAATTGGTGTAGGCCCGACCCAGGATTGGAACTCACGCCCTTCTGTTTTCGGGCGGGCGTTCTACCCACTGGACTATCATGTCGTCATGTAAAAACACTGTTTATAAATAAAAATAATTAATGACTTTAATTTTGGTCGGCTTATACTAAAGAAGGGACCACGGGCCATAGATTTTCAGAAAGGGACTACGAGAGGGACCACGGGCAATAAGCCGAATTGAAGGGCAGATATGAAAAGATTAACGAATGTCAAACAAACGTTATAGGTTTGCCAATATCGTACAAAACGGCGATAGATAGTTTCTGCTGGCTCAATGGGAATTAATAGTGTAAGTATTTGTTTGTATGTACAGCATCGCGAGCCAGAATTACAATTGAAAAAAGTAGTAATTGTTCTCGTCAACTAATAATTACTTTTGGAATTAGAAGATGCATCTGGGGCACGGTAGTGCCCCGCCAAGATGAGCCAAGCGGAGCGCACGGGCACTACCTACTTTTTCTCGAAGCGCTTCGTCGTTTTTTTGAACCCTCATAACTTGGGTTTGGATTATGCTAGATCAACAAAATTATCGGGATATATTGTCAATAGCGGACTTATTGAACATTTTAATTACATTAGCTATTATACTTCAGATTTTATTTATATCTGAAAAACGCTGATTTCGTCACTGACTCACTGATGGTATTTCCTAATGTCCTAGAAAGCTGATTTTGTATGTAAGCTAGTATTGGCACACAAACAACAAAAAAAACTTGTAACTTTCATCCCCCAACCCCTTAAACTAGGGGATGGGAGTTTGTATGAGACCTGTAATTTTCAATTGTGACTCTAGATGTCTAATCTGATATAAAACGTGATGCCCCCAGATATATATATATGTATAGGTAATCCTTGTTAAAAAAAATATGTCACAATCAACTTACAAAAACAGATGAAATCCCACCAAAAACATTTCATGAAAAATGTTGCCAAGACGAGCCCATATGACTCGCACTGTCAAAAAGTTATCAGAATTCTCGTGTAGAGCCAAGCTTCTAACACTACACGCCCTAACTCTACAAAGGCCTTACTTCACAAACTCTACACCTTAGTCAAAATATGTGGCTTGGCCGTTCTTTACTACAAGAACTATTGTATGTCACAAAAGTATTGAACAGTGAATTAATTTTTCACCTTCACCACCACCACCACCATCAAGCCACATATTTTGACTAAGGTGTAGAGTTTGTGAAGTTAGGCCTTGTAGAGTTAGGGCGTGTAGTGTTAGAAGCTTGGCTCTACATGAGAATTCTGATAACTTTTTGACAGTGCGAGTCATATGGGCTCGTCTTGGCAACATTTTTCATGAAAATGTTTTTGGTGGGGATACTTACTACAGGAAATCAAACTCAAACGTTCACGCCGTATATCCCCGAAGGGATTGCCAGAGGTACTAATACTTCTGAATATCACGTCATATTGTCACCTGGTGTTCCGATTGCCCACGTTTTGATTAGACAGTGTACTCACGTGATAGAGGGCAGGCCCATCGCCGTTGTATAAGAATACACTACGCTAGAGGAAGTAATAGAATTAAAAGAGTGAAAGTGAAAGAATGTGTAATTTATTTATTTGGGCACCGAGGGAAGACATTGTGAGAAAAGGAAACTCCCGTGGCTGAGTACATGTGGCCTGCAGAGTAACATATCTATAGTTCCTGTATAGTTTTACCATATTTTTGTTTTGTGCAGAGCGGAAATAGGCTTGTCCACTATTAACTGTCGTGGCACCATACAGGCGAATAATGGGTTCTGGATGCCACGTGAAAAAATATAACGCATATGTGGCGTTTTGTTAGATACAGCCTTTCGGAAAATATGAGATCGGGTACGGGAAACCTAATTAGCATATAAGTCATATATTTTGTCTCGATTACGTAACCTCACTTACTTGTACGAGCGAGCGTATCTTCTAATAGTTCTAAGCGGAAGAGTCGAGCGTGAGAACAGGGAGTGTCCGATGTCATATCCCTGTCGCATTCCAGCATTGTTTAGACACGGCCGTGATTAAATAATGGCTGGCACGCCCCTCGGTCCTACGTGACGCGTCACTCTGTAATCAGTCTGATTGCCCTATTGATATGAAACGATGACAATTCAATTTTGTAATTATTGGTTGCGTGGCGCTGTCGAAAGTTTTGGCGGGAAACATTCTATTGTATACAATATAACATACATATACATATAGATGTGCTCACGACTATGAATCATAAAAAGGGGGAGGCAGTGCTTCGGTATTCATAATTATTTAGTCACTTTTCGAAATTAATTGGATAAAAGATAGCAAAAGGAAAGTATCCTTAGTGATCCCCAGCCGATTGACAACAACGTCTTAATAGCCCCATCTTAGTCGTCTCGAAGTCCACCTACGAGAAGAAATGGGGTACTTCTATTCTAAGCCGACACTACACAGCATCATTTTATAATATAATAAACATCACGTGAAGTTTTGACAGCAAGTGTTTAGATAACCTGGGGCCCAATTCTACACGACCATCTTTTCTGTATGTCGGTCTTAGGTGTATCAAAACTGTGGTTTTGGCATTATCGAAGCAAAATTGACAAATGTCATTTGTGTCACTGTCACAATAGTGAGACAGCTAAGATCTTATTTGCTATTCTACACGGCCATTTTACGTCACTTTTTGACACATTGACGTATTTGGTATTCTGCAAATTAACGATTTTTTTCAGCGTTATGATGATTGAACGAATGATTCACCAAATCGGTATTCTAAGCGTTTTTAAGAGTTCTTTTGACAGCTGTCTGAAGCTACAATCCACCATAATGCTACAGTTTTTCTCCTAAAAAACAACAGTAGCTTTTTGTGTATTGTTTCATACATTCGAAAAAAAAATTTTTTTGTGGAAAATGATGATGAATATTTATTTGAATGTATTTACACATATTTTATTGGATATTATTTACATTTTACTGAAAATTCAAAGATATCAATAAAATATGCGTTTTTTATAACAATATTTTTTCTGATAAAAATATCTTATTCAAAGTTAAAAAATATTTCAAATGTATCGAAGTAGATTTCGTTTCAATGTGGCTCAATGAAAATCGATATGATAAATGCAGTTACACTTATTCAAGAAAACGTTAACTCATTATGAGGTCCCAGTCAAAGTAGATATAAGATAAATATGTTTTTAAATTATCATGGTTGTTAACGGTGAGGGAAAACATCGTGAGGAAACCCACATGGCTGAGTTGTACTTAGTCATGTGACAGTGTATTTGTACAAAACGGCGATAGGCCTGCCCCCTATCACGTGAGTACACTGTCTAAGCAAAACGTGGGTACCTTCTCTGGAAACTAGATGGCGCTTGCCATGTGAGTTCAGAAGTATTGGTACCTCTGCCAACCCCTTCGGGGATAAACGGCGTGAACGTTTATGTTTATGTTTTTATAGCAAAACACTACCCCATTCCTACCGGTGGGTGGTCATAATAATAGGAGTGTATGGGTTACCCTTAGTGATTTCGCGTGGGCTTTCTAGTGATTTTTGGTCGATATCGTTAGAGAGCCCGGCACCAACAATTATTTATTAATACCAACTTTTCACCACTCAACTTCCAAAAGTGACTCAGGAATTTCTCATTCCAAAGCCTTTAAGGCATTTACAGTAGTACAGACCTAAGCAGAGGTTCCCAAACTAGGCTAGGTCTGTATTATGGGAAACCAGTTTATATGTATGCATGTCAGTTTCATCACCAACACCCCTATGATATTTCGTGTGATGATATATAGCCTACGTTACTTTTGAATAATTCCAACGTTTAATTTAAAAAAATATTTTTTATATCGGTTGAGCTATTGGGGAATTAGGAACCTATACATACAAACAAATATCTCTCCTTTTGGAAATTTGATATTATAGACAAGAGATTTTGAGATGATTGGCTGATTAGTGTACAGTCGGATATATATACATACATACATACATATACTCACGGCTATAAATCCCTAGAAGGGGTAGCCAGAGCTAAGGAATTGGAAATTCCTAAGCCACTTTTGGAAAGTTGAGTGGGGAAAAGATGGTGAGATAAAGGTTGTTGGTGATGGTTTTCCGAATACATCGCCCAAAAATCTCTTAAAAGCCCCAATACAGTTAGTCGCCTCTTACGTACACCCATCGGAAGAAATGGGGAAGTGCTATTCTAAGCCGACACTACACAGCAAATATACACTACACAGTATATATACACTACACTATATATATATATATGCTACAGTGTATATATACTTTGTATATATATGCATTTATTAATAGGCTTTAGGTAAAATAAAAGTCAGGATCATGTGCGGCCACACTACGAAAACCGAAAACATTATAGGTTGCATATGTACTAAACGTATGCATTGTAAATTATGCTAGGTAACGACTATATAAAGTCTAAGCGAAAACAGTTAAGCTTTTCGTTTTATAGTTATTAACGTTGCCGTTAGCCCTCTAAAAAAGTAATTCCTAATTAAATTATCACAGTTTTCATGCCAGTAAATATTGGCCCTAAGAAACACAGGCGTATATTCAAAGTATAACAATACTCGTGCAAATCCGAAATGGTCCACTAGTAAATTAATAAAGAAACAAGTATCAAGAACATATTATTTATTTTATATTTGTAACTAAAGTATAATCACTAAGACGAGCAAAGAACTTTTAATACAAGTTTTGGTATGATAAATATACGCTTTATTATTTGTTAGCTTCTCCTACATGATTTGAAATATAAATGTATATTCTTGGGTAATTTTCAGTTGGTTGATATCTTCCGCAAGGAATTCTTATAAAATAGAGACACCATATGAATGTTCCAGTTTGAAAACTTTAATTTCATCGTCACGAATAATTGGTACCAAAATCACTGATAGCATATTCATCGTTAAGTTCGTATAGTACGAATAGTTCCCCAAACAAATAATGTTTGATATTAACCAGTCCGTTAAATTAATTATTATTCGGTATAAGAAATTTATTCATTAGTTTTCAAAATATGTAATATTGAAAATGAAAATTGATTGACTAATTATAATTTTTTTGTTTGTTTATTGTTTTTTTATTTTTTTTGTTATTGGCGGTATCTGCCGAATATTTTTCAGCAATTTCGCCACAAACAGCGTGATTTAGTCTCGCATGTGAATTTTAGTTGTAAGGATTTTTATCATTAAAGCGAAAAAAAACTTATGTATAAAGAATGAAATTATTAAACAATTAGATCTTGAAGGTATTTAATCAATGGTTAAGTAAAGACTAAGTTAAGAGTTATTTATATTTTGGGAAGAACATAAAATTAAAGAAAAAATTATAATGAAATCCCATTATCGCGAATCCCAACTAATTATGTCATGCTTATTGTTATTTTCCAAAGATTATCTTTCTTCTGTTTTTTTTCTTTTTAGCTTTGGGTATATTTACAAGCAGCCTTTTTAGCTCAATTTAAATATAATTTATTTAATAATCTGGCAATTCATACTTGGTAAACATTGGAAACATATTTTAAATCATTTACAATTAAATTTTGAAGAAATAATTGAGATCTAGTTACAAAATCGGGGATGATTCTAGATTAAGAGCATAGGGTACATAATAAATAAAGTGGTAGGTATTTGCAATATCAATATTAGAATAAAAATGGCAATACTGGATTTAAAATCATTCAACTCAATGACCGAATGAGCAAGAAACTAGGCTAAAACGTCAAATTTGGATCACCATACCAGAGACATACACCTAAGATACATCTTAAAAAGATTGTGAATACCCATTAAAAAGTTCTATTAAGTTTGCATTGTGACGTTTAGTGACATGTGACAGAATTTTGACGGTTTTATGTCAAATTATGACAGTTGGAAAAAGTTTTTTTTCTTAAAGCGAGTTCGTGTTTGGCCAAGAATTTGCGTAATGAGTTTGTAAGAAAAAGTTTGACTTTACTTTGAACAGACCGCAAAAATCTTATCTTATAATCACGACTTATTATAAACAAACATAAGGCAAACTTAAAAAAGTATAATATTTCAGAAAAAAAAGGTCTTGAAACAAAACACAAAAAACTCTTAAACGTGCCACATTTTATCTAACAAATATTTATTTCATCATTAATTAAAGATAAATAATTCAAATAAAATAATAATTTCAAGATTTTCTCTAACAAAATAAAAAAAAAATAAAAGAAAATGATACAAACCTACTTGCGTAAACTCACGAGATTAGTTCCTATCGGAGTAGGCAGAAACTATTAATTTTGTTGGATTTGTACGACACTGGCTAACTTATCTAGCTTCTTCGAGTTTAATGAATCTTTTATACTTGCTTTTTTATTCTTTACACTTCGGACGTCTGACAGGTTGTGTGAAAAATTTAAATGTATTTATTTTGTGATTTTGACCAATTTGTCACTGGCACAATAAAAACAATTCACTACTAACTTATCTGTAGAATATAAAACAGAGCAAAAGAGAGTTGTCATTTTCAAAACGCAGGGTACCTATAGAGACTTTAAGGAAAAGAAAAAACAATTTTTTTACTAACATTGAAAACAGCCTTTAAATTCGCGCTTGTACATCAATAAAAAATTTGGGATAGGTTTGTTTCAATGAAAACTAGTATTTTTCCATATACTAATACTAAGGCAATAATATTTTTAAGACGGTTTGGGCATGATAAGGATGAATAGGTAAATTATATAAATATTAAATAAAAACCCAATGTGGAAGGCACTGGAAAGTGGTGTTAGTAGAGGACGACTACGGAGGACACAATCGGACCAAATAGAGAGTTTTCTCAAAAAGGCAGGCGGCTTCTGTAATAATGTCATGCCTAGAAGACATTCCATTAAAATAAATGATAGTTACGGAGTAGGTACATACATACATAAATACATATACTCACGCCATTAGTTCCCATTGGGGTAGGCAGAGACTATCGATCGCCATGGAGTAGGTACCCGCATAAATTTAACCATTTACGTACCCATACAATTTTAAATTTTTATAACGATGAAATCAAAACTCAGCTCTTTTTTTTGAGACTTCACTTCATCGGTTTGAGTTTAAATTCTCGTTGGGCCTTGACCAATGTCTTTTTTATTTATTGAGGACGTTAACCGTGAGGGAAAATATCGTGAGGAAACTATTATAGCTGAGTTATACTTAGTCCTGTCATGTGACAATGTATTTGTAGGTACATTGTTACAGGTTTTTAATTTTGCTATACATATACTCACGGCCATAAATCCCTAAAAAGGGGTAGCCACAGCTTTAGAGCTAAAAACTCCTCAGCCACATTTGGAAGTTGATATGGAAGATGATGGTAGAAATAAAGTATCGTTGGTGATGGGTCTTCAACCGCATCGCCTAAAAGTCACTTTAAAAAGGTCCATACCCTTAGTCGCCTCTTACGACACCCATGTAAAGAATTAACCTATAATAAAATATTTCGGTCGAATCTTCTAGCAGAAAGTACTCATAAACTGTACATAAAATTTAAATGATATTTCTTTAGTCTTGGGCGATGGTACAGAAATAGGTACAGTTGTTGCGGTAGATTTTTAAGATCACTGAAATGACAACACTTATTTGACTTATTAAAGAATGAATAAATGACTGATTTGGAATGTCAAAATTGACAAAACCATGCTCCGGCGGCTAAGATAATAGAACCGATTACGTTGTAACGACTAAAAATAGAGATACAGTATTGTACTTATTTGACCTACAGACTGTATCAAAACGGTGACGTTTCTTAAAATTGTAGAATTGGGCCCCATATCTGTTTAACTGAAAGTTATGAAATAACAGGGGCCCAATTCTACACGACCATCTTTTCTGTATGTCGGTCTTAGGTGTATCAAAACTGTGGTTTTGGCATTCTCGAAGCAAAATTGACAAATGTCATTTGTGTCACTGTCACAATAGTGGGACAGCTAAGATCTTATTTGATATTCTACAAGGCCATTTTACGTCACTTTTTGACACATTGACGTATTTGGTATTCTGCAAATTAACTATTTTTTTCAGCGTTATGATGATTGAACGAATGATTCACCAAATCGGTATTCTAAGCGTTTTTAAGAGTTCTTTTGACAGCTGTCTGAAGCTACAATCCACCATAATGCTACAGTTTTTCTCCTAAAAAACAACAGTAGCTTTTTGTGTATTGTTTCATACATTCGAAAAAAATTTTTTTTGTGGAAAATGATTATGAATATTTATTTGAATGTATTTACACATATTTTATTGGATTTTATTTACATTTTACTGAAAATTTAAAGATATCAATAAAATATGCGTTTTTATGACAATATTTTTTCTGATAAAATATCTTATTCAAAGTTCGAAAATATTTCAAATGTATCGAAGTAGATTTCGTTTCAATGTGGCTCAATGAAAATCGATATGATAATTGCAGCTACACTTATTCAAGAAAACGTTAACTCATTATGAGGTCCCAGTCAAAGTAGATATATGATAAATATGTTTTTAAATTATCATGGTTGTTAACGGTGAGGGAAAACATCGTGAGGAAACCCACATGGCTGAGTTGTACTTAGTCATGTGACAGTGTATTCGTACAAAACGGCGATAGGCCTGCCCCCTATCACGTGAGTACACTGTCTAAGCAAAACGTGGGTACCTTCTCTGGAAACTAGATGGCGCTTGCCATGGGAGTTCAGAAGTATTGGTACCTCTGCCAACCCCTTCGGGGATAAACGGCGTGAACGTTCATGTTATGTTTATGTTTTATAGCAAAACAGCAGAATAACACTACCCCATTCCTACCGGTGGGTGGTCATAATAATAGGAGTGTATGGGTTACCCTTAGTGATTTCGCGTGGGCTTTCTAGTGATTTTTGGTCGATATGGTTAGAGAGCCCGGCACCAACAATTATTTATTAATACCATCTTTTCACCACTCAACTTCCAAAAGTGACTCGGGAATTTCTCATTCCAAAGCCTTTAAAGCATTTACAGTAGTACAGACCTAAGCAGAGGTTCCCAAACTAGGCTAGGTCTGTATTATGGGAAACCAGTTTATATGTATGCATGTCAGTTTCATCACCAACACCCCTATGATATTTCGTGTGATGATATATAGCCTACGTAACTTTTGAATAATTCCAACGTTTAATGTAAAACAATATTTTTTATATCGGTTGAGCTATTGGGGAGTTAGGAACCTATACATACAAACAAATATCTCTCCTTTTGGAAATTTGATATTATAGACAAGAGATTTTGAGATGATTGGCTTATTAGTGTACAGTCGGATATATATACATACATACATACATATACTCACGGCTATAAATCCCTAAAAGGGTAGCCAGAGCTAAGGAATTAGAAATTCCTAAGCCACTTTTGGAAAGTTGAGTAGGGAAAAGATGGTGAGATAAAGGTTGTTGGTTATGGGTTTCCGAATACATCGCCCAAAAATCTCTTAAAAGCCCCTATACAGATAGTCGCCTCTTACGTACACCCATCGAAAGAAATGGGGAAGTGCTATTCTAAGCCGACACTACACAGCAAATATACACTACACAGTATATATACACTACACTATATATATACTACAGTGTATATATACTTTGTATATATATATATATATATATATGTATATATTAATAGGCTTAAGGTAAAATAAAAGTCAGGATCATGTGCGGCCACACTACGAAAACCGAAAACATTATAGGTTGCCTATGTACTAAACGTATGCATTGTAAATTATGCTAGGTAACGACTATATAAAGTCTAAGCGAAAACAGTTAAGCTTTTCGTTTTATAGTTATTAACGTTGCCTTTAGCCCTCTAAAAAAGTTATTCCTAATTAAATTATCACAGTTTTCATGCCAGTAAATATTGGCCCTAAGAAACACAGGCGTATATTCAAAGTATAACAATACTCGTGCAAATCCGAAATGGTCCACTAGTAAATTAATAAAGAAACAAGTATCAAGAACATATTATTTATTATATATTTGTAACTAAAGTATAATCACTAAGACGAGCAAAGAACTTTTAATACAAGTTTTGGTACATTGATTGGTACACATTGGTTGATAAATATACGCTTTATTATTTGTTAGCTTCTCCTACATGATTTGAAATATAAATGTACATTCTTGGGTAATTTTCAGTTCTTTGATATCTTCCGCAAGGAATTCTTATAAATAGAGACACCATATGAATGTTCCAGTTTGAAAACTTTAATTAAGCTTCATCGTCACGAATAATTGGTACCAAAATCACTGATAGCATATTCATCGTTAAGTTCGTATCGTACGAATAGTTCCGCAAACAAATAATGTTTGATATTAACCAGTCCGTTAAATTAATTATTATTCGGTATAAGAAATTAATTCATTAGTTTTCAAAATATGTAATAATGAAAATGAAAATTGACTAATTATAATTTTTTTGTTTGTTTATTGTTTTTTTTTTTGTTATTGGCGGTATCTGCCGAATATTTTTTCAGCAATTTCACCACAAACAGCGTGATTTAGTCTCGCATGTGAATTTTAGTTGTAAGGATTTTTATCATTAAAGCGAAAAAAAATATATGTATAAAGAATGAAATTATTAAACAATTAGATCTTGAAGGTATTTAATCAATGGTTAAGTAAAGACCAAGTTAATAGTTATTTATATTTTGGGAAAAACATAAAATTAAAGAAAAAATAATAATGAAATCCCATTATCGCGAATCCCAACTAATTATGTCATGCTTATTGTTATTTTCCAAAAATTATCTTTCTTCAATTTTTTTTCATTTTAGCTTTGGGTATATTTACAAGCAGCCTTTTTGGATCAATTTAAATATAATTTATTTAATAACCTGACAATTCATACTTGGTAAACATTGGAAACATATTTTAAATCATTTACAATTAAATTTTGAAGAAATAATTGAGATCTAGTTACAAAATCGGGGATGATTCTAGATTAAGAGCATAGGGTACCTACATAATAAATAAAGTGGTAGGTATTTGCAATATCAATATTATAATAAAAATGGCAATACTGGATTTAAAATCATTCAACTCAATGACCGAATGAGCAAGAAACTGGGCAAAAAAGTCAAATTTGGATCACCATACCAGAGACATACACCTAAGATACATCTTAAAAAGATTGTGAATACCCATTAAAAAGTTCTATTAAGTTTGCATTGTGACGTTTAGTGACATGTGACAGAATTTTGACGGTTTTATGTCAAATTATGACAGTTGGAAAAAGTTTTTTTTCTTAAAGCGAGTTCGTGTTTGGCCAAGAATTTGCATAATGAGTTTGTAAGAAAAAGTCTGACTTTACTTTGAACAGACCGCAAAAATCTTATCTTATAATTACGACTTATTATAAACAAACATAAGGCAAACTTAAAAAAGTCAAATTTTCAGAAAAAAAAGGTCTTGAAACAAAACACAAAAAACTCTTAAACGTGCCACATTTTATCTAACAAATATTTATTTCATCATTAATTAAAAATAAATAATTTAATAAAAAATATATTTTCAAGATTTTCTCTATCAAAATAAAAAAAAATTAAAAGAAAATGATACAAACCTACTTGCGTAAACTCACGAGATTAGTTCCTATCGGAGTAGGCAGAAACTATTAATTTTGTTGGATTTGTACGACCCTGGCTAACTTATCTAGCTTCTTCTAGTTTAATGAATCTTTTATACATGCTTTTTTATTCTTTACACTTCGGACGTCTGACAGGTTGTGTGAAAAATTTAAATGTATTTATTTTATTTGACCAATTTGTCACTGGCAAAATTATAACAATTCACTACTAACTTATATGTAGAATATAAAACAGAGCAAAAGAGAGGTGTCATTTTCAAAACGCAGGGTACCTATAGAGACTTTGAGAAAAAGAAAAAACAAATTATTTACTAACATTGAAAACAGCCTTAAAATTGGCGCTTGTACATCAATAAACAATTTAAGATAGGTTTGTTTCAATGAAAACTAGTATTTTTCCATATACTAATACTAAGGCAATAATATTTTTAAGACGGTTTGGGCATGATAAGGATGAATAGGTAAATTGGATATGTAAAAACCCAATGTGGAAGGCATTGGATAGTGGTGTTAGTAGATGACGACTACGGAGGACACAATCGGACCAAATAGAGAGTTTTCTCAAAAAGGCAGGCGGCTTCTGTAATAATGTCATGCCTAGAAGACATTCCATTAAAATAAATGATAATTACGGAGTAGGTACATACATACATAAATACATATACTCACGCCATTAGTTCCCATTGGGGTAGGCAGAGACTATCGATCGCCATGGAGTAGGTACCCGCATAAATTTAACCATTTACGTACCTACCCATACAATTTTAAATTTTTATAACGATGAAATCAAAACTCAGCTCTTTTTTTTGAGACTTCACTTCATCGGTTGGCGTTTAAATTATCGTTGGGCCTTGACCAATGTCTTTTTTATTTATTGAGGACGTTAACCGTGAGGGAAAATATTGTGAGGAAACTATTATAGCTGAGTTATACTTAGTCTTGTCATGTGACAATGTATTTGTAGGTACATTGTTACAGGTTTTTAATTTTGCTATACATATACTCACGGCCATAAATCCCTAAAAAGGGGTAGCCACAGCTTTAGAGCTAAAAACTTCTCAGCCACATTTGGAAGTTGATATGGGAGATGATGGTGGAAATAAAGTATCGTTGGTGATGGGTCTTCAACCGCATCGCCTAAAAGTCACTTTAAAAAGCCCCATACCCTTAGTCGCCTCTTACGACACCCGTGTAAAGAATTAACCTATAATAAAATATTTCGGTCGAATCTTCTAGCAGAAAGTACTCATAAACTGTACATAAAATTTAAATGATATTTCTTTAGTCTTGGGCGATGGTACAGAAATAGGTACAGTTATTGCGGTAGATTTTTAAGATCACTGAAATGACAACACTTATTTGACTTATTAAAGAATGAATAAATGACTGATTTGGAATGTCAAAATTGACAAAACCATGCTCCGGCAGCTAAGATAATAGAACCGATTACGTTGTAACGACTAAAAATAGAGATACAGTATTGTACTTATTTGACCTACAGACTGTATCAAAACGGTGACGTTTCTTAAAATTGTAGAATTGGGCCCCTGATGAAGTGTCAAATGTTATGTCTAATTTTATTGTGAATGGATATTTCTATAGATTCAACTTTTTTTGAAGAACCATTAGACAGTAGATGAGGAACATGGACAAGATATATATGACACATACCACACCAGAGACGTGGAATATGAATGAAGTGGTTTTATTCTTTACAAAGAGTTATATTACTGTCTTGAAGAACATACATTTATATACTCACCTCTATAAATCTCAAAAAGGAGTGGCCAGATCTCCAGAATAAAACAAATCTAAGCTACTTTTGGAAGTTGATTAATACCCTTAGTCGCTTCTTACGACACCCGCGGGAAGAAATGGGTTAGTGACATTCTAGGCCGACGCTACACAGCTTCACAACAATGCTAGTAAATTAAGTTCATAAAAATTTAGTAAATCTCAATATATCTATGGATTTATCAGAATTGAATATAAGAATTTGAAGTACCCATAACCACCATAGGCATCTGATAAAAAATCTTATTTCTACTTACCGTTCCAGGATTTTAAATATATATCAAAAAATGTGTCAATAGTTGTTTTAATTATAATGTGCAATTGTGAAAGTCTTAGAAAATACTACGTTCCGGGATATTTGAGTTATGATATAGGCGGAAAGATATACGAGGGGCATGCCAAAAGAAACTAGATACTCAAAAATTATAAAATTTATTCTTTATTACAAGTATCGATCTTTTCTAAGTATTCACCCTGAGCATGTATACACTTTTCCATACGTCTGAACCAATTGGAAAATACCTGTGACCACTCTTCTTTAGATACCTCAGAAATCTCAAAATTATAGGCAACCAGCGCATCTTCTTTGCTTTCAAACCTCTTCCCCTTTAGTTTTTCTTTGATTTTTGGAAACAAGTAAAAATCACAAGGCGCTAGGTCAGGGGAATATGGCAGGTGAGGGAGAATTGACACATTTTTCGAGTTAAAAAAGTCTAGTGTTCTGGCAGACGTGTGCGGCGCCGCATTGTCGTGGTGCCAGAGAAGGTGCCGGATTCCTGACTTCGGTCGCTTGTCACACCAAACTGATATTACTGTTGGATTAGAAACTGTCACATTCGATTCGAAGTTCACCGTTCTTTCATTCTCTAGCACAACAGTAGCAATATGACCCGTTTTGCACAAAAACGAGGCGACCATATGTTTCTGTATGCTTCGTGCACGGCGACATTTCGTTGAAGTTGGCTCGTCTTCAAAGCACCATACAGTCGACTGTCGCTTTGATTCGGGATCATAGTTAAATAGCCATGTTTCGTTACCAGTCAGTATATCATATACGTTTTTTTTATCGCCTCCATTGAATTTATCTATCATGAATATGCACCAATGCACCCGACGGTTTTTCTGCTCATCGGTAAGTTTGTGCGGCACCAATCTCGAAAAACATTTACGGAGAGAAAGGTGATCGTGAATTATGGTTTGCATTGCTGCTGATCCAATTCTTAGTTCTCGCTCTAGCTCCACATATGTAATTAGTCGGTTTTCGCGAATAAGTTTTCGACTGCACGAACGTTTTCTTGCGTAACCGCGGTTGGCAGCCGTCCTGTGTTCGCTTCACCTTCGAAACACCACCGTCCTCTTTTAAATTCAGCAAACCAATTGAATTCTGTTGCTCGGAAACAAGCAAACTCACCAAAAAGTAGAAGCCAAAAGTTCAAAACATTCTTGAGGCTTTAAACCTTTTTTAAAGTCATAATAAATCATTGCGCGAAAATCACGTCCACTGAGCTCCATTGTTGCTAGTGAATTCTCGCCAGATTCTCGGGAAAATGATCGTCATTCAAATAAAAAATAAATAAAAGAAGTGTGTTCTATATTCAAATATGTCAATAAAAAACCAGCCTATAAGATGGTGTATAGCTTGCCAGTGTCATTTAAATGAGAAAAGAGTATCTAACTTCTATTGGCATGCCCCTCGTATATTTACAGAGAAAATCACTTTATAAAGAAAAAGTTTTTTATAAAATTCTCGTACAGGTGTCACTATGTCAGTGAACTAATGATAATAGAACATACGAAATAGCGTTCCTTCAACATACTCAAAAATAACTGTTAACTTTAAAAACTAAAAAAAGCAGTAAAGTATTGTGTTAATGAAAGAATAAACTTTTTTATTTTTAACCGACTTCAAAAAAAGGAGTGTTCTCAATTCGACCGGTATTTTTTTTTTTTTTTTTTTTTATGTTTGTTCGCCGATTACTTCGCCATTTATGAACCGATTTTGGTTATTATTTTTTTATTCGAAAGAAGATACTCCCGGATTGGTACCATGATGAGGATATCAGGGTCTGATGATGGGATCCTGGAGAAATCGAGGGGAACCCTCAAATTTTATAGGCAAATGTACCGCGTTTTACATATTTTCTGAACTTATATTGGCATTTGCTTCTGAAAATCATATTGTTATGCTGCTGAGCTGATGATAGAAGGTGTGGATCCTCAATCACTAGGTATTAGGAAACAGTTCTTTCCACATTCTATATAGATTTATACTCCTCTTCGTAGCTTTTATGAAGAGAAGTACAGGTTCACTAAACATTTCTTTTGTTATGTTATTGTTACCGAGAAAGAACCATGAGACCAGGATCTGATGATGGCATCCCAGGAAATCGAGGGGACTGTCGAAACTCACAATTATGTGACAGTGTATTTGTTCAAAACGCCGATAGGCCTGCCCTGTATAACGTGAGAACACTGCCTAATAAATCGTGGGTACTCTGAACAACAGGTGACAATGTCACGTGATATTCAGAAGTATTACTACCTCTGCTTACCCCTTCAGGGATATTCGGCGTGAGCGTTTGAGTCTTTCTTGAGATGTAGAATTGAAGACCATCGCCTTTCGAAGGATTTTAAGAACAATGTAAGGTTACATATGGTTGAGCCTATTTAATATCGTACCTACTATAATAGAAATACCGTAAATACGAAGAATAATACAGTAATTGTCGCTTCCTCATCCGAGAGGCATCTTTGCCAGGTCTACCCATCTCTAAAACTCGTAAAATAAAATAATTTTTAACAAAAAGAAAACCGACTTCATAGAAAAACAACCGAAAATAAACAATCTAGTACTAAAAAGTACGAAATAAGTTTTTTAATTGAATATGAGTGAGTACTGTGATTGATACCTTAGCAATTTCTTTATTCCACACGCGTCAGTTTAACCTAACTAAATATTACAATTCTCTTAAATTAATTTTTGAGTCGGTGCCAGACAAACAAAAGTAAATTCACCCTGCTATCTATCTCTGATTATTACAATCTAAAAAATATTATATCGTACAAAAATCAATTTACCCTACAACTACAAGGTACCCTACATTTTACATGTATATGAAGTGCGAAATACACACTTCTTATTATCAATAATCATCGAGGCTGGCACCGGCTCACAAATTAATTTAAGAGAACTGTAATATTTAGGTAGGTTGAACTGACGCGTGTGGAATAAAGAAATTGCTAAGGTATCAATCACAGTACTCACTCATATTCAATTAAAAAACTTATTTCGTACTTTTTAGTACTAGATTGTTTATTTTCGGTTGTTTTTTTAATTACGGTTTTTCACCAAACAAGAAATGCAGCCATTAGGCTGAAATAATTTTTGCACACAAAATATAATAAACAACAGAGAATTCAACGTATTTATTTTGTTACTTTGATGGCCTCGCTACATTGGAACACTCTGAAATCATTTATCAAAGATTATTATAAAATAAATTAAGCATACAGTTGATTATTGAATAAAATTTAAAAAAACACTTACGGCTCATGATGAGTCTATCATTTATGTTTTTAAGTCTGTTGAAAACATAGGACATAAAGTAACTCAAAAACTTAAGTACAGCTGGCAATGTCACGTGATGTTCAAAACTATTAGTACCACTGCCAACCCCTTTGGAGATGTACGGCGTGAACGTTTGAGTTTAATAAAGTAACTTCTGTTGGAAATCTATTAGCTTCCAGTATATAATGCTCAAATGAGGATTCTCGCAGATTTTTTTATTTCGATTTACCGCTATTATTTATCCAGTCATCAAACTAGATCTCTTGAAATAAAACGCTTATTATTAAAACTATAATTATCACTACAGAAATGACTGATTCAATATATTAAAGCAGTGAAGTGTTGGCTTAGAATAGCACTAACCCATTTCTTCCCATTGGTGTCCTAAGAGGCAACTTAGGGATTGGGGCTTTTTAAGTGATTCTTGGGTGATTTGGCTGAAGAAGAATCATCGACCACCCGTTCTTTTACAACCTTTTCTCAAATCAACTTCGAGAAGTGTAAGACAAATTTCTAATATTTATATTCGGGCACCCTACCTCTTTTTAGAATTAATAACCACTAGGATTTTTATATTTTTACTTGTTGTGGTTTTTATATAAAATGTATTTTAATTTATATCATATAAACAGCCGTTATGCCGTTATGCCGTGTAGAATGTCGCTACCCCTTTCTACCCACGGGTGTCGTAAGAGGCGACTAAGGGTATTGGGGTATTTTATTGGATTTTTGGGCGATGCGGTTGGAGACCCATGACCAAAAACCTTTATTTTTACCATCTTTTCCCCACTCAACTTCCAAAAATGGCTGAGGAATTTATAATTCCTTAGCTCTGGTTACCCCTTCTAGGGAAATATAGCCGTGAGTATATGTATCATATAAACAGCCTAACAATTATTTATCTACACAGAAACTATCGATCGCCACTTTGTGCAATCCTGCACTTCTTGAGCTTTATTTTCATTCATCGATCTTTACAGACTAATACTTTTTTCTTAAACTTGGGACGTTTGCATTTTTGAACACATTCTCTATTTGATCTTAATGTGTACTCCGTGGATCTCTAGCGCCATTACCGTCACATTGGCTCTGGATATCTCTTTCAAAAATTTCATTTCATACATCCTTTCTATTAACCCGAAACATCTTGTTTTCTTGCTTTATTTTTACCGCATCGTATTTCATAAAGTACCTTTCACGAACCATATTATTTTGCACTCGATTACATAACCTAATACACATTATTCTAGTATATATACTCGCATAATAGTTTCGTGTAGTACCGTCTTAGAATGTCACTACCCCTTTCTACCCACGGGTGTCGTAAGAGGCGCCTAAGGGTATGGAGCTTACAAAGTGGTTTTTGGGCGATGAGGTTGGGGACCCATCACAAGCGATACTTTATTTCTACCATCTTGTCCCCAATCAACGTCCAAATGCGGCTGAAGAGTTTCTAGCTCTAAAGCTCTGTCTACCCTTTTTTCGGATTTATGGCTGTGATCATATGTATGTACTCATATAAACTCGAAAGCAGACGTTAGCTCTGACCACAGTAAGACTGTTTCCATAGTTGGTAAACGACACGATCTTGATACATCTGTTACTTTCCTAAACATTTTGCTCTAATTAGGTCCAATCGTTTGCCTCCCGGCGATAGTTTGACAGGGGCACGATCCGATAGCCACGCTTTTAACAACCAATTCATTTCACGTCGTGACTCATTCGATCTCGATAGCCAATGCGTGTTGACTTAGAAATCTAGAGATTAACCTACAACTCCAACAGCAATGTATCCAAAACATATTATAAACACCTCCCATTGTAGTCTTCAGTACAGGTGATCGTCACGAGGCCGTCTTTACACAAGATGAGAGGGAAATTATCGAAGCGCTAATTTAATAATGGCAATCTAGCCAATTTGAATAATTTAAGCACTATTAATATGGCCGATTTTGAAAATTACCTATGTTTGATGATATGTAGGGCAAATTCGTAAAGCTATCAATCAAACGTCGGCTAAGAATGTAGATTTTTGCATTATGCAGTTCATGTCAGTATAAAGCCTTTAATCAATATGCCACAATATTTTCAGTAAAAATAAAACTGTGTTTTGTTCTAGGAACAAATTTGATTCTAATTAGAAATCCCTTCGGGCGTCCGTCCTTTATGAGTGAACTATTTATAGAGGCGCTACTCGTGATCAACTGGGAGAAAATGTGTGGTTTTTATGATTCTTTTTCCATGTTATCATGTTGTAACCAACCGTGTGTAAGGCTCGTAAGCATAGTTTTCTTACATCGATAACGAACACCTAGCAGGCCGTGGGCCGTAATCTATGTTGGACTCCACCTCAGCTGGAACAATCAGAAATACCGACACCGCGTGTGGGTGGCTTAAACGAAATAGCAGCAGTCCATCAGGTGCGACGGAGACCGCGCTATATCGAGTGAGCGGGACGGGCAACGTCTCAGCCCGTGGGAAATGCACAGTAGTGGTCAGATCGGAGTGCGCGCGCGCGGCCCCATGCACGTATTATTGTATTGGAATCTCTGCCGCAAGCAAAGGCTTATGCGCACTGAAATTGCAAACGAGACAATATCTTAACTGAATCGATTTAAAGTCCATTTTGTGAATCTAGCTCTGATTCAGTTTTGTTTGAAATATTAGTCTGAAAGTTATGTAGGTAGTTACGCGGCGAGAATAATGCGATGAATTTTTTTAGCGGATCATTTGCGGTGGTTTCTGTGGTCCGGCCGGGCGAGATGCAAATGTTCTGTTTATAATGTTTGGCACACCTCGACCCGTGTACTGTGCTCATGCATCATAAATCAACCAGTTTTTCTATACCTGATTGACATGATATTTGGCGTAACATATATTGATGATAACACCATAAATAAGAA
Organism: Bedellia somnulentella; assembly: GCA_963576735.1. Taxonomy (NCBI): domain Eukaryota; kingdom Metazoa; phylum Arthropoda; class Insecta; order Lepidoptera; family Bedelliidae; genus Bedellia; species Bedellia somnulentella. The sequence continues at coordinate 8,768,543 of OY755186.1, read as the reverse complement.
ACTAGCATAAACTGAACATATTTTGTGTTATTTATCTTTGTAAATAATAAGTTTACAAGGTTGGAATAAAAAAAAACTAAATGAATTTTTGGTATATATTTACCATCTCACACTTAAATTTCTGGCGCAAAACCTTGTGGAAAAGAAATTGTCCGAAACTTGCTTTTTGATAATCTTATACTAAAGATGGCATTTTTTACATAAATTGTAAAATTAATGGAATACTACAAAAAGAAAAATATAATATAAGAAGTGAAACACTTTTTTAACCTTATAGTTAGCTATAAATGTGAGAACGATTTTATATCCATAAAATTAAGCAAGTTTTGTATACAAAAATCTATGTCTCAACCCACGATATGGATTGTGACTACAAATTAATAAACACATATTTATTTCCTTAAGAGCTTCAGTTAATCGCATTTATTAATCATCTTTTATATCACCAGTCTCTTCCATTCTAAACCATGTTAGATATGGAACTAAAACTATAGCCTGCCTTATAGCGTTTACAGATTCATTGTTTATTAAGATGAAATATATTTTACTAAATGTTGATTAATGAGTATTGGTATTGATTAATGAGTTCAGGAGTATTGGTACCTCTGCCAACCCCTTCGGGGATAAACGGCGTGAACGTTTATGTTTTATTTGATTAATGTACAAAACGTAGTCATCTCAAAATATAGTTACTGAGTTCTGTGTAAAAAAAAAAAATTTAGATAAGCTTTAAAATATGGAAGAATAAAAAAAATATTATAAAACAACTACAAAAATATTAGTAGCAAAACAGATCTGAGAGATTACATTAGATACATGTTTTGTTTGACACATTTCAAATATCCGAAGCGACAAAAAAAAGAAAACCTCAATAATATTTTCCCAACTCATTCATTCAAATTCCCACTCATTCATTCGATCAGTAAACTGATAAACAAGCTGTCGACTTCTCCATTTCTAATTATCGTCACATCTCGTCATGGTGGTAAAAAAAGAAGGTTGTTGATCAACTTGTGGGGCCTAATTAAGATATGTATCCTGAGATCAACCCCTGTCGAACCTCCTTAGTGACCGTCCCATCCAAGATATCAACTATACATTAAGCTCGTCTTATGAATGGAGGACATATTTGTAGCTTTGAGTTTCAATGGCGTTAGACGGTCATTTTTATCTACGGTTTTTTATCACGACGACATTTTTAGTTGTATTAATTGTTTTACAATTTAATTTGTATGGGATTTATTGATGCAGCCGTAGGTTTATAATATATGTGAGATTTCTCGGTTCCAAGTATTATTTAGATATTTTGAAATGAAGATCTTTGTGTTGGGAACTTAAGTTCAAGTATAAGCAGCAAATATAAAAAAAAAACTTTTGACATTATTGACGTATGCGTTTATATGTATATAAAATGCCAATACACACTAATACCTTTTTTGTGAAAGGTTTCTGTGAAAGTAAGTGATTCATTAAAATGTTGATAGTATGCTAAAGAAAAGTAAATGATAGTCTCAGCTCGCCCCTATATTATATGATATATCGAGTTATACAAGATCACCCTCTCAATAATCAGCAATCAACAAAACAATCGCAGTACATAGACTCATTAGGTATGCATAAAAAAGGAAGATATTTTCATTTGGTCTTCATACGAGGAGGTCTGCGTGGGTTGACGATACGAAATATCGTCCATTGTTGTTTATCGCCGGTTTCGCGGGGCGGGCTACATTGAAATTGTGCGTTTCGTGCTTTATTTTCAATAGCTAATGGAATGAACAATATTGAGAGTAATGACTACGGTTAGGAAATTGGAAATTGTACATGATTGTAGGGTTGATTTCAGTTTCAGTTGTTATGCAAACGCATATTTTGAATAATGCATAGTGAAGTGACTTATCATTTGTAAAAAGACTAGAAAGTAAGCATTAGGTGGCATTTTATAGTTTTGGAGATTTACAAATATTGTCCTATCCCAAACCGAAGTTTATTATATGATTTACAGGTTAATCCTATACAACATATATTCCTGATACAAACATGTATTATTATCGCCATTTAAAGATGATTTCTAGGATCGAACCTGACCCCTACCGGGACTCTTTTATCTTCTTTATATCTATACCAAATTACATCAAAATATATTTCGCAGGTAAATATAAATATCACAGTGTAGATATGTAGTGTAGGTATGATGTGCAGAGGAAACGTTGTAATTATGTAACCATCGCAGCATGTGGATAAATATAATCTCTTCTACTTAATATAAATACAAACAAATGCGTATACTGCATTTACATTTACAAAAACTGGCAGAAAATATATTTTTTTTGAACAATAAATGGTCTCAAGTATTTATGATGTCATGCAAAACATGTTTAAGGCGAAATCTAAAACAGTTGCTGATTTTCTTAATTTTTTCTCGATGTTTCCAATACAGACTAGCAGGCTATATGCTATAACTTTATGATTTAATATTGTGGGTATTAAAATATATGCATTACTGATATTATGTGTAGTATTCCATTGCAATCGATATTAAATATTTTAAATCAATACGTTGTTAATATATGCCATAATTATAACAAATACTTAATTTTTTGTAACATCGTTTTTTGTGACTAATCTGTTGCACAACATTTTGGTCATATACAAACAGAATTATAACAGTTGCCGTGTAGTGTCGGCTTAGAATAACACTACCCTATTTCTACCCGTGGGTGATCGTAAGAGGCGACTAAGGGTATAGGGGATTTTTAAGTGATTTTTGGGCAATGTGGTTGGAGACCCGTCACCGAAAACATTTATTATTACCATCTTTTCCCAAATGAACTTCCAAAAGTGGCTGAGGAATTTCTCATTCCAAAGCTCTGGCTACCCCGTTAAGGGTGGGTATGTATGTATGTAATTATAACAGGTTAAATATATCAACACAGAGGCGATCAATTATGTCCTGAATGGTGTGGTAAGGCCATATTCTACCACGCTGGTCCATTTCCGATTGGAAAACTTAAGTCAGTATATTGTCTGTAGAATAATTTCGCCACCGTAATACTTCATTTTAAATTTCCTCAGTTGAATAAATTCCTACCAATTCTGTCACAAACACCAATATTTTCTTCTTAAATCCTAGTACCAACTCCAACATACTCTTGTTAAGAACATTAACATCATCTCATATTAATTGCAAAGTACATCGTAAATTCACCGAAGCCGTGATTTAGTTACGTCTGAACACAACATCGGCAGCCGGAGTCGAATAAGTCACCTCCTAGGTAACCTTTACACCGTTTCTCGGGACACTTTTCTTAGTATTGTGAATACCCAATCGCTTGGATGGCGACACTTGATTATTATTACTTATAATAACTTAAATACAACTTCCACACATACATATACTCACGGCTATAAATCCAAAAAAAGGGTAGTCAGTGCTTCAGAATCGGAAATGCCTTAGTCACATTAGGAAACTTTGTAATAAAATACCTACAAATGCATTTTTAATATAATGTATGAATATGTTATACTTATACCATTGTAGCGCGCTGGTTTGAATACACAATCTGTAACATAGGCTATATAAAATAATAATCAATAATATATAAAAATCGATCATTCGATATGTAGTACTAGTAGGGATATGACAGTGTATTCGTACAAAACGGTGACAAAAATTATTACAAAATTTCCTTCAAGGATATAGGGCGTGACCCCTGTTTTAGGTTCGCAAATTGTTCTTCCAAAATATTTTATATAATATAATTCCTTTCAGAAAGCAAACTTCTGTACCTCCAGTAAAATTGCTGTTAGGTAAGTCGGCGGCAGTAAACAAGTGAGCGTGAGATACCCCGCTGATGCTGCATCAACAACCTGCTCCTGTATATCAGGGGTGAACATCGCGTTTATTACTGCCGCTATTCTACTACCACTCATTTGCATATATTTTTTATGAAGGCTCGACTGTGTCCCACTGCTGGGCAAAGGACAAATATTTTTAAATAAGATTAGATAATAGAAGATATTTTTATTGAAATATATAAATGAACGCTTTAAAGTAAATTTTTGTTTGACACTATATTATGAATCTTAAACCCACTTAGAATTCTAGACAAACTACGCGGGTTACTAGTTGGAAGCATTTTTAAACTAAAATATTGAGAGATTAGATATACATTGAAGATCTTTTCTTTATGCGTGGAACGCCTTTTCTGTATTTTTTGTGTGTAAGAGTTTGGCAAACGTAATTGTGATTATTTGAATTTAACCTACATTCTGACTTCAATAGTGATATGTTTAGCTTTCCGTTAAATAAATAATCTACGGTGGTGATGGGACTTTATCCACATCGCTCAGCAACCATTTAAATGTACAGCAAAATGGTGAGAAATAGAGTAGTAATATTGTCATCCAACATAACATATCTGTGATTAAATATTTAAAAATATCCTATAATCTAGAGAAAGGTAAGTATATTTCTCGTTACTTTTTTTCTGCTCGAAAACTTTATCCTCCACCATCAAATTATTTCGCAGGATGGCCATTGACTATCGGTTGCCATTTTGTACTGCCTGACAAAGTATTACCGCTTTTTTATAAATAAATATTTACATTCAAGCAAAATAATACACTTTATTTGATGAATTTATATTGAGTCATACAAATGATTCACATTAAAGTTCATTGCGTCATGATTTCACATTTTAAAAAGAATGAAAGAAAAACTTCTAAATATGGAAAAAAGCATATTGAAATAAAACTAATATGTAATCATTATTTTTTACATTTTCATGTTTTTTCAAAGGATGTATTTGTATAGTTCTCTAAAAAATTTAAACTTTTTTGTTGCTTGGTCTAAATAGTCTATAAATAATGTATTCAAACCGCGAGTGTTTAAAAATCAAATATATAAGAAAAAACAGAAATAAAGAAACAAATAAAAATTTCAAAAATAAATAAATTTAATGATTATGAAAAAAGCACACAAATCAGCAATAATATATAAAATAAATCACTAGGGTTAAAACACTGCCTAGTTATATATCAGATCAATATACAACAGTTTGTGATAATTGATTATATTCAAACATATTTCGATAAGGATAGATTTAAAAACATATAATTAAAACATAACATCTAGATTATGATAATAATGTTGCTACAGCACACATAAAACTTATCCATAACACATCAACTTTAACCTTGCACATAAAACATAAAAAACAAGACTCAAGGATACCCGCTCAAAATATCTGCAACACTCCATTAAGTTCGTCGTATAATGAAAAGTAATACATGTAATTGACATATTAATATATCTTTTTTGCTAAACGATTAAACTTATCTTACCCATCGGTATTTCAAAGGCAAACAAGTTTCAGTGAGGCTAATCCTCATCGTGTTTCAGACGAGCTTGGCGTAGCCTGCGGCGCTTTTCCGTGGGAACGCGCCTTACTGCTGCCTGCGCCTGCGCAGCCGAGATTAATACTTTTACTGCTTAAAAGATATACTACAAACGGCTATACTTACTCCAACCATTCTGTACATTGTCGTTGTTACAAGTTTCTCTCAAACTCAAGCAATTAATGGTACTAGGCAACGAGTATTTTCTAGCGGTTTCGGAAATAAACAAACAAGAAATGACCTATTGTAGTAAAATTCAAGCATATTCCGTTGTAGTTTATTACAAATACAACGAATGATTTACAAAGAACCGAATGTATACCCCGCGATAAATCCAGTAAAAGCTGCATTCTGAAGGTCTGTAAAGATCGCATGGAAGCTAATTTAAGATTGTCGGCGAGCCGCCTCCCATAACCATACCGCTAAGTAGGCACTTACTCGCCCTCGAATTATTACTATTGTACGGAGCCATGTATTCTCCGCGGCTCGAGAAGAAAACACTGAGATGAATGCTTTGAAACATATGTCTATGCATGCTCGGAGTTGAGCGCTTGTCCTTCTATTATAACATGCGGCATGCCTTTATGTTCCGACGTCACTGGATAAAGGGAGTTATAAATAAGGCGAGCATGCACGTCATGTAGCCAACGTCGAGAGGACAGCGTCGCCAAGTTTCAACGTCAATGGGCGATGTTATAGCCTTATATTATAGGTATCGCATGTAATTTATTCACATACGCTTTCGAGGGGAGGTCTGTATGAAGAAGACATTTTAGGCACGATTCAGCTCGAATCAAAGTGGGATGGTTCGTTCATTGTTTGGTATTCATGAACACGCGATAATAGAGATTCGCTTTCACGACTACGACTGCTAATACATTCTTATGGTGTACATACTCCCTAAGGTCGATATTTCTAATGTGTATTAAGAATTGACTTCTAGGACCAAGAATATGTATTTATTAAATCAATTTAAACACACTGTCACCATAATCATAGTATTAATTGGCTGTTTTCTTTCATTTAAACATACTTATGTTCAGGTACTGATAATAATATACAGCATACCATCACCCACATAAAATTCATGCATACTATACTTACTTATGACATGAAATCCGGGATAAATGATATCCTATATGTTGACCAGGTGTATAAGCTACATTCATACCAAATTTGATCAAGATCCGTCTGGTAGAATTAACGTGATGAACATACATACATACATGACATACAGACAGACAGTATTTTTTTTCAAAAAGCGCAAATATGGCTTCAGTACTGTAAATCAAACATATTCCACCGGTTTTTTCTTCTTCAATGTACAGTTTTGACATCGGTACAGTCTTATTATTTGAGTCTTATTATAGTATAGATAATAATGTGAATTTTAAATCCCGTAAGAATGCATACTTTTACCATAATATACAACAAAAGGAATGATGTGGTACTAGAACGTTGTATTAGGTGATCCTGATTATGTTATATTGTTTCTTCAATCTTAATATAACTGTGAATACATACTATTTGCGTTGTTTTGGAAAATGAAACAAAAGTTTTCATATCCATGTAAATATTGTGTTTTCTTCATTATTTCTTAGGGTTACGGGTATTTGATATGTGGCCAGAGTACCAAACGATGCTATTTTTGTATCATGAATTAACTTTAAGAAGATATAAGAAATATTCCTTGATGGTTTATTTCTTGATGTTTTATTTCTTTCTTATTGAAGCGGATGAATGAAAAACCAAAAATAGTATTATGCTTATAAGACGACGTCCGTGGCTTAGTGGATGGTCGACTTGTTTCTTCAGCCGGAGGTCAAGTGCTCGAATCCCACTGAAATATTTTCTTAGTTTTGAATGTTATTCGTATATGTTTTATATAACTTCAAAAAATCGTTGAACTAGTATCCCATACTACAAGTTATTACATTTTACTTACTAACCGTTTCTTTATAATAGGTCTATCAGTATTTATTATTATTAAGAACATATACATGAGAAGTGGATTTCATTTTTAACAGAAAAAATATTAACGTAATAATAATCGCAGAATTTTTCAACTATATAATAAAAAAAAGTATTGTTTTCGCAAATTACACTAAATTAATTTAAATCTTTTTGTTCATGAAAACCTCATGTGTTACTAATAAATAAAGAATAAATAAAGGAAAGAAAAATTTCGAAACCCGCCTGTGTCGAAATTTTTCTTTCCTTTATTTATTCTTTATTTATTACACTAAATTATTTTTATTCGTACTAAGTTGCAATTAACAGTCCCTACAAACCCAAAAGGGAACTGAAGGCAAAAGTAAATATTAGCATTTATATTCAATTAACATTCTCAAGACCATTAAAACTGACTCATCGGCTCTTTATTACCTTTTCATATAAAACAACTTCTTATTTACTTTTTCGGACTAACTTGATTAACTACCGTTCGCTAATTTTGATCATTAAACAAAATTAGCATTTAAAATATTATTTTAATGATGATAAAATAGCTATTATGTATTATGAAATATTTTTAGTGTAACAGACGTTTAGTTTGCTATTTAGGGCTCAAACGCGCCGACTCCCTTGGACGCCAACTGATGGTGGTCTATCCATTTTAGTTAAACAGTTTTATCTATTAGGGATGTCAGTTACATTTATGAAAATTATCGATAGTCGGTAAATTAAACTTTTCGATAGTTTTGTAAAAGCAGTGACATCACCTATAGGTAAAGGGTTATAGATTAAGAAATAAAAGTGTTAATCTTATTGTAACTATAAAGTGAATATTTTTTAACAATTGATAGTGTTTTAATATAATAATAATAATAATATGAAGTGCTATAGTGTAACATTATTGTTCTAGTATAATTACTTATAAATATCTAAAACTATGCAAGCGACGCTGTTAAAAAATCTATATAATGCATTGCGTTTGCTAGCACCAAACATTGATCTTAAACAATAAAAAACTAAAAAATAAGGCCTAAATCCTAGGTAATCTAAGCGTTAACTTCTGCCAAGAATTATAAAAAAAAACAGCTATCGGTAATAGTCAATATCGATAAACTTCCTCCATGCATCTCTAAAGCCAAAAGTCACCACCCGTCGTAGATCCTTCATTCGCAAGACCCCTATCGCTTTTCCATCCTTGTTTTTCTAAACATTTGACGGAAACCATATTTGAAGACTCAAAGGTGCTTTGTCGGCGCCAAACAAGGACTTCCTGTGAACGGACCACTTTTGACGTAACCTTTATCAGTGGGACATCACTATTGGGGACAATTCGTATTGTGTGGCGCTTGGGAGGTGCGAATTAGCGATATTGATCTTGGTCAGTACGAAATTGAGTGCTTATTTTTATTTGTTACGGCTCTTTGGGGTGGTAAATATATTACCTTTTTTTTGGGAATTTTGACGCGACAAAATTGGGACCGCTATATTTATGAATTGGGACAGACAATAAAGGCAATTTGAGCTGAATTTGAAATACTTATATTGTACTGAACTTACATTTTTAAAATATACGGAATTAGAAGTTGTGTTTACGAAATTGCTATATGAGGGGTTTAAACCATAGTTATAATTTTTGATGGTTCGCAAACTTACTACAATTTTTTCAGGAATTTTATTAACAAATCTGAATAATAATATATGTTATGAATGCTGAAATAATATAAATTCAGTAATTGGTTTGACTAAAACTAAAACACATTAGTTAATAGGCGAAAATTTCAGAAAGGAATGTTTTTTACAATCTTCTTATGTCATTTCCTTTCCACTAAACATAAAAGTATCAATTGAATTCTTTTTATAAATTAATGATAAATACAACATCATTTTCTTTTGTTTGCTTCAAAAATAGAAAAGGTTTAAATATAATCTTATTGCACAAGTATCCTCACAACTGGAATAAAACAAACTTGTTATAAGTGAAAGAAACATTTTTAAAAATAATAAGTTTAGTCTGTCAATTTATTTCTAATAAAAAAATACGCAAAATTCCACCTGGAATAATATTACTAACTTAGATCGTAATTCATCCAGAAAACTGTAAAGATAATCTTATTTGTTGCTTGAACAAACCACTCGATATATAATAAAGATATTACTAAATGAATTAATAAGAGGCGAATACCGCTAAGCCTGGGCAGCGTGATTTCGAATCGCCAATATCACATTACGTATCGATTCAACACGAATCGAGATGTGTTATTTAATGGCCAACAAAGTATTGGCTTACATCTTAATGACTCTGACTCATTATTCGACAAATAAAAAGCACTTGCGTACATTTTTGGGTTAGTGGTGTTTGTTTAGCAAAACGTATTATTTATGCTGTGTAGCGTCGGCTTAGAATAGCACTACCCCATTTCTTCCGGTGGGTGTACGTAAGAGGCGACTAACGGTATTGGGGCTTTTAGGGATTTTTGGGCGATGCGGTTGGAGACCCATCACTAAAAACCTTTATTTTTACCATCTTTTCCCCACTCAACTTCCAAAAGTGGCTGAGGAAGTTATAATTCCTTAGCTCTGGCTACCCCTTCTAGGGAAATATAGCCGTGAGTATATGTATGTATGTATTATTTATGTTACCTTTTTTAGCCGTGTAGTGCCGGCTTGGAATGTCACTACCCCTTTCTACCCTCGGGTGTCGTAAGAGGCAACTAAGAACACTATATAACTTACTAAAGGACTTTTGTAAGTGGTTTTTGAACGATGCTGTTGGAGATACATAACCAACAATACTTTATTTCTACTAATTTGTCCCCTATCAACTTCTGAATGTGGCTGAGGAGTTTCTAGCTCCAAAGCTCTGTCTAGGGATTTATGGCCATGAGTATATGTATGTATTTATTTTTTTAGATTATTAGAATAAGATATTGTGTAATAAAGAAAACTGTTCTAACCATACTATGACAGTGTTTGCTAACCCGTGATAAAAGTCTTGCCACCAATCACGTAGATACACTGGCTAGGTCAAAATTTGGTACATTTAACATCATAACAACCTCGTCAATATAAAGTGAACAATAAAATAATATTTCTAGCATGTAATTATGACTGCTATTACCATTATCTTTATTTTATTAAACACGATTATCATAAACCATTTTTTGTGTGTAATAAGATGATTGCAGGATTAAACTGTATTTTTGAACGAGTATAAGAACAAAGAAGTTATAATTTTATAAATAAGCAATCTCAAAATACACTAATGGATTAGTAAAACATTGACAATATTTTATTCTAAAGCCTCAAACACGAAAACAAGCTTAAAAATGTTAACAAAAAGATCGCTAAAAAACCTTTTTGCATGTCCTTTGAATGTTATGACGTATAAGTTCGAACCCGGACCAAAGGAAGATTTATTGTTTCTCGCTGAATAAATTCGATAAAATCTGCATAGGACATTCATTAAATAACTTTGTAAATTGATTTTTTGGGTACGCTCAGGCGATACATTTTCATAATACGACCATATGGTATTATTTAAAACGTAAAAAAAGATGAACACATTTTGGTACAGATTTATGATTTCTCATTTAACATGTACTTTTAAATGCACGTGATAAACCAAAGCAGTGCATTACTACCAACTCTGGAATGAAGTTTTATAGTTTAAAGTATGTAGGTAACAAATGGTGGAAAAATTGCATGCGTTGATGTCTAATATATAGCGGCAAGCAAATCATTGCTCACAAAAGATAGGCGTGGAAAAGATTTCAGTATACCTATTGTTTAATTATTGTTGAGGAATTGTTAATTTTTGGTGAGGGTCATGGGATGCCGGTGATGCAACAGCCCAGTAATTGAGAGATCTATTAGGAAGGGCTTTATCTAATAGTGGAAGTATATAATCTAAGATGAAGATAAAAATTGCTAATATTTCCATGACCTTTTAGTTATATGTAGTTGTTATTTATCTGTGTTGTTTATTTTTCCCAATAAATGTCTTTTTCTTAACGCTGAGATAGTGTTATCCGTCACATTTATTTAAGCAATAAAGGAAGGCCAATACGATATTCAGTTACATATCATATTTGCTCAATTGCCATTTAAGTCTTACGCATCTCAAGTATCCCTTTACACTAGAAAGGGAAAACTAAGTTATGATATTGAAAGTGGATGGTGAAAGCAAAGAATAGTCATCACTGCCAATATTTGTCCTCAACAAGGGGCTCCAACCTATTATGATAAGGCTGGATTTAGTGTGTTCGACGCTTGCTTAATAAATATATATGGGGACAATTTAAATAAATCAAGTTAGCTGAAAATTAAGTACAATAATGAGTTGTGACATTGGATATTAATTTGACTACTAATGAAGACTAGAAACATAACCTATATTCATTACCATATAAATGTTACCCTCAGCGGGGATCAAACCCGAAACTTCGCACCCAGAAGCTGGTCTTCTATGAAATCATAAGTCAGTTTGACAAAGAACTAATATAAAATAATAAAGTTGCAGTGTTTTTTGTCCCAATGATGACAAAGATAAATGTTGTTTAATTTCCGTGTGTAACTTATCAAGAGATGAAGTCACAATAAAAACCATTTAACGCAAACACCAGAGCTTTATTATAAATGGTCGTCATACTGTGATATCACTTAAGATTAAATTAGGTAGCTTTTTGGATGTTTGTCATAAAAAGGTAATGACATTGAGGCGATTGTCTTCGCGTCATCGCTTCGTAATAAATAACAGGATGCTTGTGAAAAAACATTTGCATTTTTATAGTCCTGCTGCATTCAGAATGGACAAAGATTGTAATTTTATCTTCGGAACGGCGAAATTGAATTATTTATTACAGTAGATGATTGTAAAACACGAAATTCGGCGGCGGCAATGTATCTCTGTTGGTTTTTTATGTCTTTTTATTTAAATTCGTCTCTTTTGGCCGGTTTGAAAATATTCGTCTCAATTATTTGGGTGGTATATTATATATTGGATAGGAATTAAACAATGCGCATAAAATACTGAATTGTTCTGTTATGGTGTAAGTATTATAACTTTTAGGTAACGAATTAATTAGAAATTATTATAAGTTATTATTATTTAATTGGTATTAGCTAACTTATAATTGTGAGTAGTAAATTGTATGTAAAATATTGATTGATAGAGCAATAAAAGAAACTGTAATTTGAAGATGTGCAAGCAGGATTAAGAAACGGTATGGGATGTGTGTATCAAGGCTTCGCTTTAATACAAATTGTTAAATAAATTTGGTGTTGGCGTATGATGGGGTTGTTGAAAGTTTTTGTAGGAGGTGTTATATGAGTTCGGTTTGGGAGCCAACGTATTCGTGAATTTGAATTAATGAGGATACCAGTTGATATACAAGCGTAAATGGAATAAACATAGACCACATTGGACCCTAAACTATACATACATACATACATACATACATACATATACTCACGGCTATAAATCCCTAGAAGGGGTAGCCAGAGTTAAGGAATGAGAAATTCTTCAACCACTTTTGTAAAGTTATGTGGGGAAAAGATGTTTAAATAAAGGTTGTTGGTGATGGGTCTCCAACCGCATCGCCCAAAAATCCCTTAAAAGCCCCAATACCGTTAGTCACCTCTTACGTACCCACCGGAAGAAATGGGGTAGTGCTATTCTAAGCCGACACTACACAGCAAACCCTAAACCCTAAACTATATGCAGTAGAAATTAGGGCCCTCATAAATATATGTGATATAAGGTAGTGGGACAGAGTAAAAATAGTATGATTCATGGACGATGTGCTGCGTGTGCGTTATTTTGTAATTCAAAGGTGTGGCTCGGACAGGAACTCTTTCCTATAATCGAATAAGTAAGTTAAGTAGTATCTAATGGCGTAAGAATATGTATTTATTTTTTGGTTAATTCATCAGAGTTATCGGTGCATTACCAAATGAAGCCAACACGATTAACAATAACATACCCGTACGAACGGGCATTAGCTTTCCCTCTATCATTCTTCAGTCATATGTTATGAAAAATATTCAATACCTCTGACAATGTTATGTTCATTGATGGTGAGATTGCACGCTTATGTCATATTTTATTACGTATATATTCAAGGTTACGCAAGGATTTCTGTAGAAGCATCACCATATTTGATTTAGTAGCAAGATGTGACTACCTGTAAAAGAATTCCCCGCGGTATTCGGTGGCTGATTGCAGATTAGAAACATTAATTTTACGATTGTCATCGCTATTTTATTTATTTTATGAATTTTTAATAGTTATTTCAGATGACATCCGTAGCCGAGCGGTTGGTTGACTAGCTTCTGGGACCGGAGGTTGTGGGTTCGAATGCCGCGGATGGCAACATTTATGTGATGAATATAGATGGTGTTTTTAGTCTTGGATGCTATTTATATGCATAATATATGATATCTTTGAGTTAATATCCCATATCAAAATTCATAAAGTTGTTCTTACTTTAGGGCTATCTTGATCTGAGTCATAAATCCCTATCTATATATTTTTATTTATTTATATTCTATCAATATTATGCAGGGTTAGTTTGAAAAACAAAAACTTATACATATCCGTAGGTATCTTGTCCGAGGGATTTCAATGATTGGCGGTTTCAGTTTTTATCCCAGTTTGACTTACCAAAGTAACAAAAAAAATATGTAATGGACGTCATAAACGTAATGGACCAAGGATCTGGACGTAATGGACTACGATCAGGGTTAGACCAAATGGCCAAACAGCTGAGTGCGATATAATTGATAATCTGGAAGCCTAGCACTAGACTGATGTAAAAATCATTTTAAATGATTTGCATTCAAAATTATACTGTGTATACATAATTATTTTCCTTATTTAATTGGAACAAAAATTACCTATTTGAGTTGAAATGTAAATATCAATTATTAATTTAATTGCAATAACTTTTTATCTTCTTATATTAATAAGTAATCTCTTTAGTATTTTGTTAACGTATTCAAGTAAATAAAAATAGTCTTAGGCCACGGCAGCTAAGTCAAGTCAAAGCGCGAGAGGAAGAAAACTCATGTGATTCTGATCGCCATTTTCTTTTGTCTCCAGCAACATATTTTGAAGGATACACAAGTTATACATTTTTAGTCTGATATATATATATGATAAAAGGTACTCATACTTTGTACTATATATATATATATGATAAAAGGTACTCATACTTTCTTTCTAGAAATATGACCAGATACCCTGATCTACAACAATTTGTCTTTTCTAATGGCATATGTCTGGTTAAATGATCATGGTTGTTAACGTTGAGGGAAAACATCGTGAGAAAACCCACATGGCTGATTTGTACTTGGTCATGTGACAGTGTATTCGTACCCTGCCCCCTATCACGTGAGTATACTGTCCATGCAAAACGTGGGTACTCTGAACACCAGGTGACAAAGTTACGTGATGTTCAGAAGTATTAGTACCTCTGCCAACCCCTTCGGGGATATTCGGCGTGAACGTTTATGTTATGTTATGTATGACCAGATAAAGGTGAATTTTAGAATTTTGTTTACAAATACTAAACCTTAATTCTAAAATAGAAAAAAACTTAACTGCTATTTTATAGGTAGTTACTACTCCTAGATAATGAAGTACCTACCTATATATAGAAGTACATGGAATAAGTTGTTGGCTGGAAAGTTCTCACCGTGTCATGAGAATGCTCTTTACAATCGATATATAAAAAAAGAACTTCGATGTCTCTGTTGTCAACGGACAATCCTCTTAATGATAAAGATCACAAAGTGAAAAAACGACCTTCACACAACGTACATAGAATCAAAATTGCTTGAGCTATTCCGGCAACTTTATTGTTCGGCATTGCGTCACCATCTAAGAAGACAAAGCATGAACTTTGTGCGGCTAATGATGAGCCAAAACATTATTTTTAGAAGTGGATCGGACAGCCGATCGCTTTATATGGGTGATAGACGATCCAAGCGACCGATACGGTTAGCTTTTATGGTGCCGGTAGCTCAGTGAGCAGCCAACGCAACTTTTCCGATATCCATGTTTATACTCGCGGGATTTTGTAATGGAAATTTTATAGATTACACACCGTTATAATGCTTTTTGTGTCGTTTTTGATGACTAAATTCCACGGTCTATAAGACGCTTTGTTCGAAAGAAACGCGCGTGTCCAATAAGGGTGAACATATTTCACATCGCACTCAAAGAAACGCATTGAACAAAAAGAATACATAATTGGAATGCCATATCATTCAAATTTTGAAATTAGAAAATTAGCAACGCATCTCAACGGCCAGTGTGGTCGATACAACCATTCATTCACAACAACAAAAGAGGACAGATTCACTATTTCGTACTGGCCAGTGTTTTTTTGAGGCCATAAAAGTCTGTTTGTTTATTGTGAGCAAACATTCGGTTTAGAATGGCTTTGTGTATGATCGTGAGATGTCACAGTTTGCGAGTCCATAATACGGAACAATGACTCTATGAGCTCCCCGTAGTTCAGAATAATGCTTTCCAATTTCGTAAACAATGCATTTTCTAATATGTTTTGATGTTTTCGGTGATTGTCGCGTCTTTGTCTCTCGTCATGGTTGATTGGGAAGTGATACCCGTGACGTTGGTCTTTGGAATGCTATTTTTGTCAGCTTTGTCTCGTTTGTTCCTTTGTCAGGTTGTGTATGAGGCGGGCGTCGCGTGTCGCAAAGCGGATGGCCACTTGCACCGTTATGATAAGCCGGGCTTTTTATCGGTTTAGCATCGTGTTCGGCTGCGAAACGTGTACAGATGGTGTCCATAGATATAGGATTTAACTCCAATGTCTGTGTCTTGATCATCTTAAAAGGAAACTTGTTTTATAGCTCTTATAGGATTATCAGTAGTGGTTGGGTACGAATAAACTATAAGGTGGAACTACGTCATTCTGACATGATCACAAAGCGACTGTTATTTCTTTTTATGGTCAATGTTATTGGTGATAATAGAGTATAAATTTTCAATAAACATAAAACTATGTAATTAAATTTTCAAATATCAGTATGTATTGTTTTAAAAAACTATATGATGAAATAGACTACCTATTAAAAACTTTAAGCTTTTATTTTAGATTTTATGTGGTGGCTTAAGAGTATTAAAACAATCATATTAAGTGGTGTAATTCTAATGCAAAAGAAGCAAAGTTCTCGTACAGGAATTGCATAATGCAAGTCGTCAAGTAGCACCTGGGAGTGGCAGTGAGGAGTGAGAGGCGGCGCGTAGGCCGGTAGCCGCGGGCAGCCACATAAATAACTCCGCACCGCAAACAACTCGCTATATACGACAACATATTATTATTTATTCATGCGCGGGCCCAGTACACGGAGGCTCTAACTCGCAACCTACATAATAACGAGAACGGAAGGCGTAACCCGGTAGCTATGTCTCCTCTCCTTCGCCCGCACCCCACACTCGCCATGCCCGAGCGAGACGCACAATCAAAAATTTATTGAAACAAGAAAAAAACATCAACTGCTACTGCACTCCGCTTCACCTTCCACGGAACTAGACGCACATATTCGAAATGAATGTGTGCACACGAATAGATCACCCACACACAGATCACATTAGAAAGAGACAGTTATAGAGATGGGAGTTGCGCGTCAATCTAAATGGTCCAAGATGTGGGCGCTGCTGGTGTTGCGCACGCGCAGCTACCTCGGCGGTGCGCGTGGCCCTTCGTGTTCACGCAGCTCGGATCGTCTTGACCTTTACTTGGTGAACTTAGGAAGCCTCTCTCTGTGTGAACCGTCCATTAGGAGCGGCTGCTGCCGAAGACGGAGGATGGAAAGGGACGACACGGTGGAGTGAGTGTCGTCGTATAAAGTATTGGTGGAACGCGTGATCGGTATCGCGCGGGCGGGGGGCGGCGGTGCGGGGCGCGGGTCGTTCGGAAGCGCGCGGTGGCAGCGGCAGGCCGGCAGCTCGCTCCCAGCGACTCCTGGGGTTATTCTTCCTCAGGCCACTGGTGCTCGAGCTACGTACCACGCGAGCCAGTTTTTTCTGTGTCCGTCGCAACACTCGTTAGGTCCGTGCCAACACGAGAAGTCGCCTACTAATAAATTACAGTTTTTTACTACAACCGAACAGTCTCCGCCGCGCAGCCGACTCATTTATAAGAAATATAAACATTAATCAAGAAGCTGTAATTGCAGTTCTTACAGCTTGACCTCAGTGAGTACCTTTATATCTGTATCATCTTGTTTTAATGTAATCCGTTATTCATTTGGAGAGTGAAGAGTAAATTATGATATACTCAAAGTCTTCGTTATTTTATGCAAATTTAAATACTTATTTATAAATGAATAATGGATTATTATTTATTTTTTATTAACTTACCTAGTATTAAGATTTTTTAAATTGTCAGTCTGTAAGTATTACTAAAAATAGTAGAAAGTTTATTGTTCATTTATTTCAAAAAGTATCACGTACTTAAAATTAATACAATTAATGTGGTCGAGTAACTATCGTCTTCGCTCTACTATCTTCGATATCGATTCAACTATTTTGATATTGATAAAAAAAACCTATACCTAAACACGATGTAACTAAAAAAACCTTCCTTTCCCTTTGATCCCGCGACAAAATCGAATTTGAATTATACACCTTTTTCATCTTATTATACATGTAAATTAAACTTAGCGCCATAACTATGCTCAATGCTTCAAAAGGGTATTCTATAAAATATTATGCTCATTTTTTCTATTCAACCCATGAGCACCCGAGTTGGGTCAACTATTCACTAGATTTAAGTAACCGTTTTGAAAGCGATTTATGGTTTATTTTGTAATAAAAGAATAATGGTGTTGAAAAAAGTATTGGATATTTAGAGTTTTTCGGATACCGGGTGATATTGTGAACGAATCATTAGTTTTATTCGACCCTTAAACGATTCTTGATGTAAAGTTCTCACAGATGCTTGCTTTTGTGATTTTTTTGTCGTGTTTAAAGTTTTTTTATTACTCACTGACTACTTAATTTTATACATTGTATGTATTATATTGCATGTCCTATTATCCTTGCATCAGAGACCCTTTAATTTAAATCTTAAGCATTTTATACTTACTTTATACATTAACTAAAATTCTGTCTGTCATCTGTCCTTTTTGGTATATACCTCCTCCGTATCGATCATGAGCAAATAAAACATTTTAAATACAAATTA
Organism: Bedellia somnulentella; assembly: GCA_963576735.1. Taxonomy (NCBI): domain Eukaryota; kingdom Metazoa; phylum Arthropoda; class Insecta; order Lepidoptera; family Bedelliidae; genus Bedellia; species Bedellia somnulentella. The sequence goes on along the minus strand of OY755186.1, from coordinate 8,749,977 downwards.
TTTATATAAAATGGCTAAATACGACATTAAATTGTCAATTTAATTACAATTTCATTGCAAGTTCCGACGGTGTAAATGTACATTTCAAAAAGGTTTCAAGCCATAATGAAACTTCCGTCAACCCATAACTGCTAAATACAATATTTTTTTTGTATTGGGTTTATTGATTTAAAATTGTTCATACAAAACATAGATACATTTCAATTATTATTTATTTGGTTATTTAAAACAATTATTTATGATTTTGATTATTCATTATCACTCCCAGCTTGTACAAGAGATTTTTTTTACTTTTTTTTTATGAATCCTCCTTACCGTTTTTAGTTACAACAAGTATTTTATTCATAATAGACTATGACTAATTCACCTATCAATGGTAGTTTAAAGTCCCTTTGTCGCATTATTTTATAAGATTACATACATAGTAATATAATGTATTATACCCTTACGAGCTGTGATGAACAGCACGGCATTAATAAAAATAAGTTTTTTAAATGGAGCTGTCACCATGCCCATAGGCCAGTACATAGTAAAGTTATGGTTCCACCAACAACAAATTTAATTACAAAGTGAATATTAAACGCGATTTTTATTCAAAAAGGAAGTCATGATCACCGATTACTTTTGCCATTTTCGCTCGCACAATGCCAAGTGTAATGAGTGTTAATTCGAGATATCTTGGTAATTTATAATTAATCATATTCTGAAGCCGGAGCAAACCAGTACCTTGCAGTATTATGAGACCTTCTTTTTGTTTCATTGGACTTTACTATATGAAGCTTGGAGCGAAGATTATACAGGCGATCTTGCGTTTATTATAATCAGTTATTGTCTCGTGATTGGTTTTAATTTACAAAAAAGCAAAGGTAATATTGTACACCTGACACTATAACGTCAGTAATTTAAATACGTTATTTGGTTATGCATATTAGTTGAAGAAAATAGAAAGTATGCTGGAAAAAGGAACCAACATAAATATCGACGTTATGTTACATTACTTTTTTTTAAATGTTTTAACAACGTAAGTGTCACAATAAAATAACTATTCAAGAACTTTCATTATACGCTACTTAAAACTTATCTCGATCTTAGAAGCAAATCTATAAATACAGCAATAAACTATAAATAATTGCAGAATTTTTTTTTTCGATTGAGTGACTAAAAGAAGTAAAACTTATTAATATAAAACAATTCGCTCAACTCCAAATATTCTGCAACAAAGTCACCTTAAAATATAAAAATCAAATTGCAGATCGAAGGTCAAATAATTACATCTATTCACACAAATGGTGCTCAGGCTTGAAAAATAAAAATTGAAAGGTGCTTTATCGTTTTGATCGGGAACTAATTTTGGTGGCGCACACGCATGCGCCCCAAGGCTTGCTTGAATTTACGTTCGTGATTATAGTCTTTAAGCTTAGTATAGACCAAGAGTTTGCTAAGCATTTTAGGCTATTCTTATCCAGATGATCATTTCGTTAGACTTACTCGAAAAAGTAATGTTGTGGTCGATCTTAACAGAATTATATCATATACTTTGCTTAAAAATACGTATTATATACAAAATTATAGGCAAAGACTGATGCCTATAAAATTTATTTAACTGCCTTTCAACATAAATCTAAACGAACAACTGAAGACATTGTCATTGTAGAATTACGTTTTTAAATATATTTCTTTCATTCCGGAATTAATTATACAAATTTACATTTCAAATTGTATAAAAACAATTGCACCTAATTTTTACGATAACCCAACATAAACAAGACTCTCTGAGCGCCCTATTGACTCTACTATAATTACGCCACTCAAAATAGTTGGTCGGCTCCCGGTCTACCCGCGTAACACGGTGGCAGCACTCTGGCGTCCAACCGAGACGCGCCTCGCCAATATCGTGCTCGCGTTACGAAACTCGCTTTTAACATCACCATTCGGATTTTACGGCCTTTTTTATTTATTTCGCAATTATTTTGTTGCTGCTATTTTCTTGTTAGATTAAGTGAGGTGTTTTTGTAGTTGTAAGCACGTCAGATGAGTGAACATTTCAAATTGTTATTTGAATAGGCGTACTCACCTTTCGTTTGGGGTAATCCATACGATGTGTCACAGTGACTCACTTGAATACGTACCTATACTAATTTATCGATATTTTCATTCTGTAGCAAATAATAAAAAAAATACACCTATGTTTTAAAATTTGAAAGAAAATAAGTAAAGATATTTAAATTCATTAGCAAATAATGAAACACATACGCATCTGTTTTATAATTAAAGTTTTAGAGAAAATATGTAAATGACCTCATAAGTATCTTTGTAAAGAAAAAATAAGCATTTGAAATACTTAAAAAAGAGTCCCTAAATATTACAAACATACAAAAATAAACGAAAGAATATTTAATTTGGTACGAATGAACGGAATGTGAAGCCATAGTCAGTATATCGAAAAGTCGCGACGGGGCGCATGCGCACACCTTTCTTTCAAGTCACCGATAACTCGACGACAAAAAGTCGTTTGTCACAGCGCGTATTAACACGTTGCCGCATCTTATGTCCCCCGGGGAGGAATAATTTTCAAAGGGTGTGAGTTTTTTATACTAGCACATCATTCGTATAGACAAGTCTGTAAATATGAAACCACTATAGTCTTGGGAACTCTGTGGAAAGAAATGTGACTTCGAATGCAGGGTTAAAATCCTAAGACGTTGGATCTTTCCTTTAACCACATGTAATACATACACTGTGGCTATAGACATTTCCTGTCAAGGTATTCTCAGGAAAATCTTATGAACAATTGTTTGCCAAATAACACGTAAAGTTGAGAAAAACCTCTGCAACTTTTCGGGTATATATGGCTTTTGGATTAACTTAATTATTCAATAAAATTCAGAGCGGTCATTTTGTAAATATGAAGATGATGATAATAAGAGATGGTTAATATTTCTACTAAAGAAGACACTGTCTACCCGGAAAGTTTCGCAAATTTACGTACTCACTATGTCTTAGAAGAAAGTATAAGCTACTTTTTAGAATACTCCTATATTAAATAAAGGCGTGATGCTAGATACTAATGTCACTAAGCACATATTTGAAGAGCAACAAAGCAAATGAAAACATTCCTCAATAATGTTATCTTTACGGGCGCGGACTTGTCAAAGAGTGAGCACATATGCTCAGTAATCTTAGGTGTAAAGAGATAAGTTATCAGTTTACTTCGTTCATAGGCTGGTTGGGTTTATATAGGTTTTTTGTAAGGATAGAGAAGTATGTCTTTGTTAAGATGTTTATTACATAAAAAAATCTTTTTTATAACGACATTATTAAAAATCATAGTATAGTATGTAAAAAATATATTATATGCAATGAATGAACATAAAACTGATTGCTTTTTTTAAGACTAACTCCTATCTAATCCAACTTACGCCTCGCAGATTTCAAATGCAACAGTCTCATTTAAGCTATAGAGTAAGATCCCGGTGCCCCCAGACGTTACTTATTTTCTCATAAGAAATATAAATTCGATAAAGTAATGTTAGTACGTACTTTGAGTGTGTGCATACCTGCTGCCTTGGGTCGACGGCCAATTCATAGGTACCAGGTGCTAAAGGTAGATAAATACAGTGCTGATTTTTCTTAAATTCTCAGTGCTGATTTTTACATATATTTTAGATATTGTTGTTAAAAATTAATAATTATTATTGCCAGACACTTTCCATCGGCGCTTACCCTTACCAGACGCTTTAAAGCTTAAAAAAAATTAACATATTCTTACTTACAATCTCACTCTTGATTTTTATATATATATTCCGTATTTATAGATAGATATAGATATAGATTCCGTACCATATTAGCTCTAGATTTTTCATAGAGCGACTATTTAACATATAGATTTGATAGCTAGATCCTTATTGAAATAAAGTTAGCACAAGGATGAAAAAAACTTTAAGATTTCCATTTATATTAACTATCTATACAGAAAATATCTCACTATGTGCATATGTTTAAACATCATTACATTTAACGTCTGTTATGATAATTATTACATACATACATACATATACTCACGGCTATAGATCCCTAGAAGGGGTAGCCAGAGCTAAGGAATAAAAAAAAAATCCTCAGCCACTTTTGAAAATTTTAGTGGGGAAAAGATGGTAATATAAAGGTTGTTGGTGATGGGTCTCCAACCGCATCGCCCAAAAAACCTTTAAAAGCCCCAATACCGTTAGTCGCCTCTTACGTACACCCACCGGAAGAAATGGGGTAGTGCTATTCTAATCCGACACTACACGGCATATGATAATTATTGTCATTTAATTACCTACCAATACTTTCAACGACAAATCCATGACTTTATAAACTATAATATCACCAACACAATCACTATTCAGAACAATAGTGTTCGAACCGTTTTTGTCTTATCTAAGTCAAACAAAAGTTTCCGGTGATTTCAAACAGTTTCGAGTTAAACATAAAGACTAGCTTTACACCTTGGCTTTGTTTGTTTAGTTGCATAACTCCGCTGAACGAAGGACCAACATGTATTTGAACGTCCTAAGTGCGACCCTGTATCTACAGTACTGGAAAACTTTAAATGATTTAAAATTACTTGTTTTATAGTCACAGAAGAACTTTTTCGAAATTACTGATGCTCTCTTAGTTGGAAAATAGAAATTAACTTACTGTTTATAGTAATATTACTTATAAGTTATAGTTTTTGTTACGTATTTTTAATAAGTAGTGAGTAAACAATATGTATTTAATTGAAAAAATACTTATAAATTATTGTTTTTGTTACATACTTTAATAAGTAGTGAGTAAATATTCAATTGAAAAAACAGTATATTAATATATAGTATGGGAATAGACAAAAATTACAACGGTATTAGTTTACCTTTGATATTTACTTTAATCCTTTCTAAAATAATATCTTAAGATTAATAATTTTGTATGATTAAATTCGTACTTGATATAATCCTTAATATTTATCGATAGAATGATGACAATCTCAAATTCTAAAGAAGAATAAAGGTATAACTATATAATAGTTAAAACAAATAATCGGTAAAAAATCTCGTTCACATAAAACAAGCGCAGTCTATCACGATTTGATCCCACGAGAAAATTCCCTCGGGCGATAGAAAGTCCCACCCACACGATTTCATCTCGGTTCGAAAATTCAGTGTTCTTTTTTTGAATACGCGCTCACAATTGGCTGCCGTGTTACGCGCCACGCCTTTACGTGCTCTGATTGGTGAACAGTAGCCGAGAGGGTTCGCTTTTATGTACTTATTTTGATATATCATGCTTTATTTAATATTTCTGTTTATATATTTTTCCTTTGTTACTTCTTGGTAAATTAATAAGTAGATACAATAAGAACATTTGAAAGAAATAATATAGTTTATACTCAACCTAAATCTACGCCAATTATCTTGCTGTTAAATGTTTAGCGCTTTACATAAAATCGATTGAGGTGTGTTTATAAATAACACAGAACCGATTTCGTGATTTAACAAAATAACCTAATGCAAACTTATTTGTAAAACGGAATTCTTCTAATTCTACATTAGCCGGCGGATTTAAATTTGGTACGTCAAATGTAACCCTATACTTAACAGGGTATTTGTTGAATTGACTTTTAATGGCTAAGTTATAAGGTTCTAAATTGGGTGTACAGTATATTTACATCGCAATGCCTGAGGCAGTTTTGGACGGGCGGACCTCAATATATCAGTCGGTCGCTCACAGATGCCTTGTTGTCTCAGCACAAATACTGCAATAGAGATGAGTTGCACTAAGAAATATTTCGAATATTTTTAAATTTTTCATATGCTTACAATTTAGAATAGTTTCCAGAATTGGGCAGGGTTTTTTGCAAGATTCAGTATACTAAATTTAAAACTTTCATGTTTGTATTAATTTGGTGTCAAATTATTATATTATCATAATATACTAGTCAGTATTACAACTTCCGTCAAATTAAGTTACTTACGTATCAAGCATTGTAAATACGCTATACTTTCCCTTTTCGTGTTGCTTTGAAATGGTCATATGTTTTGCATAACTTAATAGAGCGTCTTAAATATATTGATATGCAAAAACTACTTATAAAACATACAAAGATATACTTACATAATGAGATTGCGATGGGTAAAACGGAGATTTTCAGTCGCCATTACCACTTTAGAGTATCACATAAGATCCTGGCAAACCTGTAGCTATAGAACTTTATTGACAGACATATTATTTTTCTACATGCTCTTTTATTCCTTACTATAATTATTTTTATATTACCTTATTACAACAAAAAAATGATAAGGCAATATTTAATAACACTACTCCATGCACGTCTGTAGTAATTTGCGAGTAGCTTAGTCGCATATCGGCGCGCGCGCAGCTTTCCTGTGGGAACGCTTCACCTTAAACTGTTTCCATGTTCTGTCTACCCCCTCATTCGTCTCCCGCTAATTTATTCATCAACTATCTTTGTATATAGATATATGAATATTATTAGTTTTGAGTTATAGCAAATATTTATCAACGGTCTTGCTTTTTGATTGCATTTTTTTAATAAACAATATTACCTACGCAGCTACTACTACCCATGAAGCTATTGCAAATCTTTATATATGTATTATACAAGCTTCGACACCAGATGTTGTAGATATATAATTTCGCGAAATTGTTGTAATATTTTTACTGCCCATCACTTTTCTAGCAAAAATGAATTGGTGTTAAAATTAATTTAGGTATAAATGAATTTGATGTTACAAACAAATAAAAACCAGTCGTTTTTAAATGTATTTTGAGCTGATTTTTCTTAACACGTATTAAATAGGTCTAAAAGTTGATTTAACTGGTTGATTAGTTCTTGTTTCAAATACTAAATTAAACTTTTGTATTACTATTATTCTAATAAATATAATTCAAACCTACATTAGGAATGCAACATTGAACATAATTAAACTGTGGTCACATATGACATAGTTATTAAAGTTCACAGAAGTATATGATAAGTAATGTCCTGCCTATTCCATATTTAAAACAGTATTGATTTATTCATAAAATTCCAGACGGCTAATTGAAACAACGTGATTCTGCTTTTACTCACATTCTGTAGAGAAAGAATTACTCGACAGTTACTTTCCATCTCTCTTCTTTATTATTCATGACAATAAGAGAGAAGAGGATAACAAATGAGATCGAGTGTCAAATAGAATGATAAACATAAAATACAAGAGGATGGAATGCGGCGCGTGCATCTCTTTATTGGTCTAATCAATTTATTTAAATGTTAGCTTTTTTATAAAACGTTTAAAGAGAAAGGATTATAAGGATAGATATTTAAAAAATCCATAAAGGACATTGTTCAAGTATAAAAGTTGTTACCCGTTAGAATTTGAGAATAAATATTGGAAAAGATAGTATTAACTTACATTGATTTTGGTTTATAAATGTATCATAAGAAACTTTACATGAAATAGAACTGCATATTTTGAACATTCTATTCTGTTTAAATCACATTAACAAAAAGCCTATAAAACCATACTTTTTATACCATTGTTATTTTAAAAACTTCAATTGCTCATTAGGCTCGGTTGACATTTTAAAAACATATTCGTGTTCACTTTCATTTCCTTTTAATAATGTATTAATAAGTGCTATAGAATAACCAAAGACATTTCTCGCTTCATATCACTAAAGATATCTCGTTTTTATATCATCTCAACAAATTCTTCGAAATTCGACAACGGCCTCACGCTGACTCGGCATAGCTATTATAAAGGCTCAATGAAAGCTTTACAAAGCGTCAATGCGCTATAATGGCCGTATAAGATGCGGCTATACAACTTGGGACAGTAACTTGATAAATATTGGAGTTTAACAACGGAATTGTATTGTTATAATTGTCGGCGTTCTTTCTAATGCGTTTTGGTGTGATCTTTTCTCGATTCTACGGCTCATAAGAGTAAAGATGTTATGTAATTTTATATACGAGTAGTTTTTGAAAATTATGCAGTAGTTTGTTACATTCATTACCAAGTAGAAGTTTTAAATAATCCACATAGTCACTTCACAATAACTGAAACTGTAACGAAATTTATAAGCATTTGTTATTCTATTAGCCGTGTAGTGTCGGCTTAGAATAACACTACCCCATTTCTACCCGTGGGTGATCGTAAGAGGCGACTAAGGGTATAGGGGCTTATTGATTTTTGGGCGATGTGGTTGGAGACCCGTCACCAAAAACATTTATTATTACCATCTTTTCCCCAATCAACTTCCAAAAGTGGCTGAGGATTTTTTCATTCCAAAGTTCTGGCTACCCCGTTAAGGGATTTATAGCCGTGAGTATATGTATGTATGTTGTTATTCTATTTTGGTCATGCAATGACGGATTCACTTTCACTCTCGCTGAAGTCATTAACCCCGATAATGTTTTGATTGTTGATTCTATTATCAAAAATTAATTTATATCTGAAAGCTTATTTAAGAAAATCAACCATCTTGTTTTGAGCAATAGTATAGAAGTGTTGCGTTCTATTCACATGCATTCAAAGTACGAAAATTATACTGTACCTATGATGATTAATATATCTCTGTGTAAAAAATGAATAATTAAAAACAATTATTCAAACTCGAATTAACAACAATGGACTTAAAATTAAAAATATAAAAATTAAAGGAGGTCAAACAAAACATTGTTATATATATACATACATACATATGCTCACGGCTATAAATCCCTAGAAGGGGTAGCCAGAGCTAAGGAATTGGAAATTCCTCAGCCACGTTTGGAAATTTTAGTGGGGAAAAGATGGTAAAATAAAGGTTTTCGGTGATGGGTCTCCACCCACATCGCCCAAAAATCCCTTAAAAGCTCCAAATCCGTTAGTCGCCTCTTACGTACACCCACCGGAAGAAATGGGGTAGTGTTATTCTATGCCGACACTACACAGCAAATTAAAAAAACGACTCCCTAACGTATAAAATGTATGTAATGTAGTTGCTAATTAAGGACCGTATTGTGGTTTTGGTTGCAGTTTTCTTTATGATGTATTTTAATAGGGACGTGAGGTTGCGTATTATAAGTAATAAAATATGATTTTTCCTTTAGCTACATTGTAACAAACAAATCAATCTTCATACACATTCATCAATTGTAAGCAGCCTGATCTAAAGCTCAACAATAAGTAGTCCCTGCGGAATATTTTAATATTTACGAGTCGTATGAATAGAGCAAATTAAGTTGGAGTTTACGATCCGACTTTTATTAGTTGTGATAAAATTTAATTACAAAGAGTATCTATCCTTTGAGGTTTATTGCTTGCCATTTTTGATCCGTGGTTCAGCAGTTCAATGTCAAGATATATCTTGTAGTAGGGTAGACCGGGGACAATTGTACCATTTTTTGGAAATTGTTCAATATTGAGAAATCTAATGAAATATAACTTATTATGTTAGGACGCTGTAAAAACTAGATTCATTAGCTACAAATTTAAGAATGCAGAATTGAATTATTATTTCGAATACTTACTGAAAAACAAATTTAAACTATAGGATGTGTTATGTTACAATTGACCCCTGCAACGGGTCAATTGTACCAATAATATATAAGGCAATAAAACGCATTATGTTCATTTAATCATCAACTTTATTTGTATTCTATACTCTTAATCTCCTGCAATCATCAGTCTTTATTAATTGAGATCAAAATATTTAGGAACAAGTATGAAAAATCAATACTTAAGTTTAAAAACAAAAAAATAACTTTTCTTCCATAATAACAAAAAAAAATTAACTGTTTCCACATAGCATGTCATCTATTTGGCTCGGATATTGCTTCTGAATCAACAATAAGCATAATAACAATCATAGAAATATCAAAACTTAAAAATCTATTTTTATATGAAGGTACAATTGACCCCTGGTACAATTGACCCAAATAATTTATACCTACTAGAAAAGGGAGCAAAAAATTAATCTGATTCACAGTTGTGACATATATAATTAGTTTCCTGTGGCGTACATTCTTCGTGTGCCCACATCCCGCATTGCGAACACTGAACCCAAATTTCGTTAGGGCGACTTCTACTATATGGCTCCATGCATAAAACACAAAAACATTCTTCTTCCTCTTCAAAACTCATAGGATCATTTTCTGCAGCTTTCCTTTTTAAAGTTTTTGGTTGACTACTTTTCCCTTTCCTTTACCCTGTCCAAAGCTTCCTAAATCCTTTTTGACTTGTTTGGCCCTCTTCTTCTTTTCCGCTTCTTCTGCTTCTTTCTGTATAGCATCCTTCTCCGGTGTGTCAGTATATATAGCTGTTTGCCTCTTCTTTCTTCCACGATTGGTCGTTTTTCGAGGCGGTGCTTTAGGTAGTGGACGAACTGCTTCTGGAGAAAAGTGCTGGTGACTTTTACTTGGTGAAGGCGAAGTGTAAGAGAGCGGTCTGTTTCGAAGTTCACTACTTAAGTTATTGGAAAGTGTACAAAAGGTCTTCTATGTGTGAGTTCAGGGGAGGATTCTCTATTTGTAAATTAAAATGCAATGAGTAGGGTTAATTGTACCACGGGGTTGATTGTACCGGTACAATTGACCCCACGGAGACTGGTACAACTGTTCCAAGTAGGTAGTCAAGAAAACTTCACTTAAAATCCATTCAATTTCACAGTGAATGTCAAGAATTCGTTGTCCATACAAAATTTCAAGCCTGGATAAACTATTGAAAACAATACCTTGGTAACAAAGAGCATATTACGCATCTTATGGGCATATATATTTGAGGTGAAAACTTACCGCAGCTGGTCAAAAAACAAAAATCCTTCCTATCCACGTCCGTTTCTCAGCGCGAGCAACGCCGACTTGTGAGCGGTTCGAAACACAAAAAGCGCATATTCTGACGCTACGCACACAAACAAACGTCGCTTGTGTGCAGAAATATCGCCGATGGTACTATTGACCCGTGGTACTATTGTACCCGGTCTACCCTACCGCAGCAACGGATTATTTTCGAGCGTACCGCATACATTGCCGCTGTTACAAGTAACGTAGATTGGCTTTAATGCTTGGAGCAGCAATCGTAAGAGGGTTGTAAAAGATTATCGTACGGCGAAAGTTGCACAACATAGTTGTACAGACAATACATTCGTTTTAATATACCACATCTTTTGTCCGCCCTGCGGAATTTTGCGTAATTAAGTTGATGTTGATGAATGTTTGTGTGTATGTATGTTAACGCAAATTATCCATTGAGTCTATTGTGTGGTGCATTGCAGACATATGCGATATTTTATATGACGCTAATAATGAATTTAAAATCTTGGTTAAGTACCGACTCCTGCGATATAAACAGAAATAATTGTTGTTATCTGTCTTTGTTACTAACAATGTTGCGAAGACATCCAGTCGACTCTGTTAGTGTATGACATATACACATATACTTACGGCTATATATCTCTAGAAAGGGTAACCAAATCTTCACTAAGAAATTCCTCAGTCTATGAGCTATTACAATATACGATGTCAACCCATACCTCGTTTTTTTATTGATTGAATATTAGTGAGAATTTAACCAGAATTGTTATAAACTAATTAAGATGATTAAATATTTAATTAAAATAACTGATTCTCAATAACGTATCTGTTACGTAAAAATCGGAATGTAATTAATATATTCTTAGTATAACCGCAACTAAATTAGTATACTTACTGTTTGGTAATTAGATAAAAAATGAATGTCTGGTATTTGTTCATTAATGTATTTTTTATTGTTTTACCACAACAAATTCGTGGAAAAGAATAGTTTTGAATTTCTAGAACCCATTAATTTAACTATTCACAAATAAGAGAATTGAAATATTATATCAATATTTTCAGGTGTCCCACCAATTGAAATGATGATGAATACAAAAATGAGATTTAATGAAATAGAAAATTAAATGAAAATGGTGTTCGTTAGAAACACAAATGTAATCGAAACATGTAATTATGTAAATGTAATTATATTAAAGCTATAATAGTAAATGGGGTATGCTTGATTTTATTCATACAGCCAACTACTACTAATTGCATAGTTGCGTCGAACCCTACACTTTTACTATAATTCATATGACTCCCAACTTACTTTCACAAAAATAAATACTTTTTTCGTAAAGGTGATCTTAAGACATTTAGTTACACCAAATGCCTTAAGACGCGAACAAAATTTTGTGGTTTTTGTCTTAATGAGTCATAAGAAATATGACGTCCGCTTGGACTAAATTTTATCAACGTAGATACTATTTAAGTTGCGGTGCAAAATTATCTCATTTATTAAGAGACTGTTTGTCTACTGGAATTGACGTTTAGTGATTAGTGTATTTGCTTCTAAAGCTGTGACGAAGGTTAGTGTAAATAGTAATTTTAAACTATGATTATTCCATGCAATGCTTGTTCAAATAAAAGTTTAAAATGAATAAATATATAATATACGGACAATGTGGATGGTTTGACGACCAGATTAAAAATGTCCTTACAAAATAAGGAGAGCGAAGCGAGAAGAGTGGAAGAGCATATTTGAGAAGGATTTAATGGATAGGAAGCCAAAGAGATGTCAGGATTGTGCAAAGTAGTGATCAAGTGTTTGCCATATCCTCAAGGCAATAAAAATGTTGAGTTTTTGAGTGAGAATTTCCTTAGGTTCCATTTAATATTACTTAGCAAGCAGTGTTTAAATTTGTAAAAGACTAGCCAAATGAGCGTTCAAACCGAATTTTAAATATTGTATTCCTAAAATTTGACCGCCAATTTCACGGTACTCATTCATTAAATCCAAACTATATAATGCATCGGCGCGCCCCTTCGAAAAAAGTGTGACCTTAAATTAAGAGGCGAAGTGTCACGGTCGTAAAATGCCGGGTAAATGTCCCCACACGCGGGTTCCAAGTATCACCACTTTTATAGCTCCTTACGAACGCGAAATTTGAATTTTACAACTCGGTGTTACACGCTCTTTATAATGCTTCATTTGATGTTCAAGCTGCGGAAGGTATTGTTGTAGTTGTAGTGGAAAAAGGAAAATTTGCATTAAAGTCGGGAGAGTTCGGTTTGATTATGAGTTTCTTTTGGTTCTCATTACACAGTTTAATGTCTAAGTTCTAGATTTTAATTTTGAAACTGTGTGTCCTTTGTAGTGTATTTATTCATGCTTAAAATGCGAGAATATCGGTTTGTATCTCATATTAGATTGGTATCGTTCAAAGGCAGCTGCATGGGTTATAATATACATACATTCAGTTTGCCTACTAATAAACACAAACGTTCACGCCGAATATCCCCGAAGGGGTTGACAGAGGTACTAATACTTCTGAACATCACGTTTGAATACTAAAATAATCCAAATTCACGTACTGTTTCGCATAAAAATGTTTTCAAGTTATTGAAAAAATAACTAAAGTTTATTTAATTTTTAAAAGCCATTAAAACAAGGAAACTCCACACTAAAAATATCATACCAAAAAAAATATACATACAGTAGCTCAACAACCGCAAATTGAAAGGCGGTACAGTGACAGACCCACGAGCCACGACACGAGAATTAAAAGTCGTCGCGTCGTGAGTGAAACTTCACGTGCACGGTAGCCGCAAGCCACCGGATATTTTCCCACACATCACTAACTGGACATGTTACCCTAGTTATTTTTTGACTCACGCCTTGGAATTGCGATGGGGGAGACAGAAAGATTGGGTTGAGAAAAAGCGTGTTCTGTAGGATGGAAACAGACAGTTAGGGATGAAATATATGCTTTAGGTGCTTCCTACAATCGTTACTGACGTCGTTATAAACAATTAATTAAAAGTATTTTTATGACATACTATTGTTAACCAGCGCAAAAAGTTTTAAAAAAGGAATATTTCAAGTCCAATTAATCTATTTTAATTTAATTTACTATTTAAAATGTATGTTTCGCTAATCAAACAGCGAGTATCTTATTACAATTGATAACTAAGATCGCCCTCATCCTTCCAACTGAACAGCTTCCCAATAAAAGCTGCAGGCTACCTGTTCATTGATCCGGCGCGTGGAGGCGTGGAGGGGCAGTCTTCCGCGTAACCTTATCAAGTAGTCACACTTTCCGCACCCTTACCGACTTGCCGGTGGCCGCCAGTTGCAAATAGCACCCGTCAATGGCCGCACGCCTTCTCTATCCGTCATCTATTTAAATTGAATTTAAAACACTTGTGTTTAACTTGTTGTGAGTTTTTAAGTTTGAAGAAACTTAGGTAAATTTAATTGTGTTTTAAAATTTGAGCTATCATCCAGTTTATGATAACACGGCGGCCATTTTGTCGCGAACAATTAACAGCTGATAACATTATCACTTTTGCGTAGGCGTCTCCTCTTGCCCCGCCCTTGTTCGCGCATCGCTCAGACAAAATGTTCGCTGTCATGCAAATAGACGAAGATCACACTCGCGACTTCAGGCGTAAATTGCGCCCGAAGTGCGAGTTTGTCTGCAAGTACTGCCAGCGCAGGTTCACGAAGTCCTACAACCTGATGATCCATGAGAGGACCCACAAGAGCCCCGAGCTTTCCTTCAGCTGCGAAGTCTGCGGGAAAAGCTTCAAGCGACAAGACAATCTGCGTCAACACAGGTGAGTGTTTTTCGTTTTTTACATTGCACTTTTGTAAATTTTACCACCACTAAATTAACTATGGTTCTCTTGTTGAATAATTTAGTTTAAGAGGCGTATGGTTTCACAATTTCTGCTTTGAAATGTAACATAAAAGGGTTTTAACTTTTAAATATTTTGGAATTGATGGCACATAAAAAATATTATACTGAACAGGTTTTATTAATTACTGTGAAGACGTAATTAATTCGCCTATTAATTAGTTATCAATACCATAATTAATATTTTAATGGACGTCATAAAACACTACACATAAGTTTAACCAAATAAGCAATATTCATGTTCTCTGTCCATGTTATTTGTAGATGGCAACTTTGCATTTAAGATATTGAAAATAATGGAAAATAACTTATAATTATCCTTCGTTACGTTTAATGAAAGTAATGTATTTTGTCGCAAAAGCTAATTCATTGGTTTAATTATAAATTTTGCAACACTATGAAACATAAAAATTAACTAAACTACAAATAATTTCTGAACACCAACAACTGCTTAAAACAATTACATTCATGGAAGATAAACCCTTATAAACTTAGCGTTGAACATGTAACAGTAGTAGCTGATGATTAAACCCGCAAGTATGGGATGTGTCATTGCTCATGTGACGGGCGAGACCCTAATAGAATAGGGCAGGCAGCCGCAACGGCCTTCGGGTGACCACGAGGCAATGGTTGACATCTGAGATTCTTTAAGTTTCGCGACTTTTAACAACGGGATTGAAGGGAATACGTATATTGTCGTTTTAATCATTGGGTGATGATAATGGGCGAATGAAAATATTGGCTCAATCCTTATGAAATATCGGCCTAACAAAAAAGATGACATAAAATTGTTTTAAATATTAGATTTCTATTAACCATAAAATTTCTCGAATTTGGTTCAGTTGTACTTGAAGCAATTGATGCTACAGAGTCACTAGCGGTAATATATCAATGTTTAGCGTAGAATTTTCCAATATGTGATCATGATTACTATGAACATATTGCATATATCTTTGATAAATGTGATATAATGTAATTCTTATAACGAACCTACTAGGTTCGGTCTTAAATTATAATTTCAAGTGTCAACACGGCTTTGTTAATAAAAAAAACAAAACTCGGCATTCACCAACCTGTCAGTGCCAATGTCGTTTTGAAATTCTAATGAGTTCATTACACTTTAAAATTGTGGAGGTGTAATTGCGTTGCCAGTAGGCTATGCCAGCGGGAGGCTTTCGGTGACATGTGACAATCTTGTGACATAATGTCTTGTGACGTCACATGATATTAACATACAATGTGTAAGTAGCGACGGCTGGGTGACTGATGGAGGTCGCAACCCTACACATTAAATCCTTACCTCATTTCGTAAATCTTGTCACTTAATTAAGAATGTTGAAGTTTGAATTTAGAAAGCGTTTTTAAATGTCTTTATTCTGCTTTAGAAAGTTTAGTCAGAATCATAAAGAGCATTAACCAAGGTTTATTTTAAGTTACAACCATTCATAAACTTATTCAGTCGAGCGTCACATCATGAAAATTCGTCAATCAATAACGTTTATTGAAGACTTTTCCACTACTACTTCCAATTCTGTACGGTCAGTTACCTCAACTCAGTTCAAAAATTATTTTTACTAAAATATACATCGGGTAAATCATCCCTATATTGATATAGTCAGATATGAATGATCATTGAAACGGCTCTTTGACATATAGTTATATAAATATGAGCGCCATACGTAACGAAAATGTTCCATTGCAAATACAATAAAACCCTGGCAATTATCAAATGCCTTCACAGAACCAGTACACCACCTTCGCCAAGTTCTAACAATCGCTCCCGCAGCATCTCCGCCGCCTCTCACGTTTAAAAACAATAGTTTCGCGGCGGCACCCGTTTAATCGTCGAACATACGTTTCGTATCAAATTGTCGCATCTGGAACAAGCTACCGAGATCATCTTAGCCCGATCGCTCACGAGAGCATGCGAATCGTGAATCGTGAGTGAATCGTGTGTTAACGGTGCATAATAGGCACTAATGTTGCCTCCGAAACTGTGCGAACTCTCCCGGTAGCGTAGGGAGACCTCCACACGTGAACTCAGTACTGCAATTTGCGAATCCATACACGCTGCAAGTTTACCGGTATTTTGATGCGCGGAAATCAGCTCTGTGGCCTTATAAGGGCATGTAACATCATGGCGTGACATTGTGGTTTGGGATTAGTTTGATGCATCTACGTTAGCTTATAAACGTTTTATAAAGAGTTACAGCTTGAAGTAGTAAATGCGATTTGTATGTACAAATCCTACGTGCATAAGTATCAACCTTTTAGTCTCTTCATTGCAAACTAGTTGACATCAAACTCTCAAGTTTTTACAAATATTCCAAAATATACTCGCAATCTCATGTTTAATGAAATATCTCCAGACTCATATATTATACCACGAATGGATACAGTACCCCAAGATCCCAAGTAATGGACATTGACAATGTGTTTTTAAGTAAAAGATTGCGTGTGAAGTACTCTACCTCCGGGTTCCGGAGAGCGTGAGTGCCACCGGCCATGTGTACCGCTACCGACACACGAACACACAAACATACACCCATTACGTCTTATCTGCATCATGTGATGTTCACTGATATTATTTTATGGTTGAGGACGACACGACTATTGTATTAATGTAGTCTTTGTTCTAGACTTGGTTTTAACGGAAAATTTGGATTTTTTTATCTTTTATGTAGGTACTTTTAAGTAAAAATGATAAAGTCATGTTAGCGAAATAAAATTCTGTTTAGGGAAATAAGTATTTTTATAATGACATAAATTAAAATTGCTCTCTTAAACAAGAGCTAGTACATTGATAAGAATTCATGTCGTAATAAACTCATATTCTATGATTCATAAAATTCTGTTCCGTACTTAGTAATATGAATTTCCACAAGCCGTGAGTTATCAGCTAATCTAGGTCCATCTCTTACCGTGGGTGTAGTGCGAGGCCTCTAAAAGACCAGGGTCTTATTAAAGGGATTGGTGGGCGATGAGATTTAAAACAAAATATTGAATCCAAAGCTCTGGCTACCCCTTTTATGGATTGTGGCCTTGACTTTATTTTCTAAAACCGTCATTTGGTTATTATATGATATACAAAATCGTAAATTTAGTACATACTACATGTATGGTTACTTTTGAACTGACTCGACTAGTAGATATTTTGCATTTTTTATTTCCAATTAAACAATTGACCTACAAATCTATTGTAACACAGAATGGCCATTGCAATATAAGGCGTAATAATGTCACGTGTGTTTAAAGTGAGGTTCGCTAGGTGAGTGGGTCATCAGCTTAGTAAGGCTACTTAAATCGTTGCGTAGGTTTATCATGGCGATCGCATAGAATCTCCAACAAAATCGGCTTTCTATTCGATTGCCTTGGCAGTTTATCTTGATTCTGGTTATTTACGATAGTCTCTGTGATGTGGGAGATGTAATTAACGTGGTTGGCATTTAATACAATCTATTAATGACTGGTTAGAGGAATCCAAAATTTGAAAATCAAACTGTTTTAAACTGAAACTTGTGAAAAAATAAATGTAGTTTTATATTAAATATTTTTGCTTTCTGTTTCCGTTTTGCAAATAAAATTTCTCACGTTAAGCATATACTAATATTGCATACAAATATGATTTATTTGTGGACGAATTAATTAGTGGGAATGCCTTTGAGTTAAAACAAAGTAAATATTTAGCATACAGTAAAATACTAGTAACGGCATTATGGTGAGTCTCGGAAATATATTTGCAAATTTGTATGCAATTAAACTTTTCTCTTCGTGTCACTTCAGTAAAGTATTCTTAGACTTGTCGAACTGTTACGTGTAATGCAATGTCTTGGGATAACCCCGTTCCGTATTCTAAGTAACGTTATTGACCTTCCTATTGTCCTTTGAACACTCTTGCGGCGATACGGTTAATTAGACCAGCTTTCGATAAATTGCTTTTATACAGAATGTTGTAAGATTAATCGGATTGAGGCTGCAATATCGTAGCAATTGGTGGTTTATAATCACCATTTCAATATTATTGATAAGAAAAAGAAAGAAAGGAATATCTCTAGTTCATGTCATGATGTAACATGACTGCAGTCCAGAAACTATTTCATTTTAGATAAAGTTTGACATTTGCTTTCTACTGTAATATAATTATTTCAACTAAATAAAAGTCAAGAAGTCTGCCATTTAATATAACTTAGACATATATATCTCTCAAAGTATTTTACGTAAAACATAAGATCATATTTATATCCATGAAAAAGTATGCCTGAAATCGCGAAACATAAAAAATCATCCTGTAGCAGAGAGTGTAAAGATCTCTAGCAAAGAGTGTGGGAATAGTCACACGTACAGGGTGTGCAATCACGATCTGGTCTATTCGGCTGCACCTAGATCGGCGCTTCACCTCCGGCCTTTGTATTCCGTTTTACTACCTAATTGCCTTGAGTCGATACTGGTGCAATGTTTAGTTGAAAGAACTGTGTTGGGGTATTTGCTCTGGAATCCATGATAGTTCGTTTAAACACTCATTAGACAAAGAATACAGAAGAGCTATGTTTTATTTATAAGGTTTGTACAAAATATTTGAATTTAAAAAGGATTAAACATGTTAAAGAAAAAAAAAGTTATTTGATCACAGGCGGAAGACAAATAGCTAGGAACTGAGTAAAAAATACAAACAATTCTAATGCTGAGTAAAATTAGTCATGCTGATCAATGAAGCAGATCTTGAAATTCAATTTCGAGAGTATATTTAAAATACATTTCATGTAATGTATAATGAGATTGGCGAAATATAAAAAGCTTCATGTTAGCAGTCAACACTTTAATATCTTAATCACGAGTGCATATTAATTAGGCGGTCATTATCTTGTATCGATGCGATGATATGTACAAATGTGCCGCAGACGACGTATAAATAAAGATTTGTGTGTATTCTGACACGTTCGAACTCGAATGCTCTGCCATATTCGAAATTTTTACGAGATTTTTTGCGCTTGAATTGACTCTTTAGTGGTCTTTAGCCACGCCATAGTTTGCGTCCGAAATTTTAAATAAGTTGTTGCGACTTTGACGTTAATCTCCTTAAAATGTTAAAACTGCTCTTTGTTGTTCGCGAAAACAGAAAATACACAATAAGGTTCGTAACGGACAGATAGGGATTTAAAAAAGAGTTAATCGTATTTCAGCTACGGTTCTTTTTAGTTTTCTTCGAATATTTTTAGAATTAATTTTGTGCCGTTAGTTGTTAACCCCGCTTAAAAAAAGGATTAAACTATTGTAAATATCTGTTGAAACTTCTAACCATTCTTTTTCAGCTATAACTGTTTATAATATTGAAATAACATCTTTAACAAACCAGCACTTCTCAAACTCTTTGCACAATCGTTGACTAACTTTTGATATCTACTGAACAGTTTGAGTAAAATGGCACTGACAAAGTGTTGATGTTAATACGTAACAAGTTTGTTAAATAATTAACATGTTTTTCTCAATTGTTGTAGATGTAGTCAATGCTTGTGGCGGTGAAGGTGAGCGAGATAGCACGATCCAACCACAGCGGTCTTTCTTTCACAATAGAGTAAGATGCACATATTACTTACAATGAATAAATAATAACTCTCTTCTGATATGCAATGCCCAAAACCAGTTATTAAGATATCAAAATATGTTTTTCAATAATTTGTTGTGGGCATTTCTCTTAGTAATCTTAATATAATTAATATTTAGTTGTACATATTCTATGATATTTAAGAATACTTCCCTCAAAACGACTGTAACAAATCAATTTAATTTATTACAATTTTTACAAAAGTATTTTTAAATTAAAAGTATAATTACTAAATTAAGTCGATTTGAGGGAAAAATCAGTACATGAAATATCTTAGAATATGATATTACACAAAATGGCCGCTAAAAATATTGGTCGTGCTTTGTTTTTCCATGATGATTATGTTTTATTATTTCTCCCAAATCTATTGTACAAAGAAGATAAAATTTTATCTTACCTCTTACCGATATTGACATAGTATTTTCATTTCGTTTCTCTAATATAAATTGTTTGTTTCAGGGAAGTTCATTACAATCCGGCAAAAGAGACTACATGTATACGATGGTAATGCAGCCTCGAATACGTAAAACAATCATCTCGCAAACCTCAATATTAACAGTATTTTCGTCTTATAATTTTAATTTATTACACCAGAATATGATGGGTTTATGCAATTATATTTCAACAAAACGTTCTTACTGGCATAGATACAAACACATACAATATTTGTTTTTTTCAAAAACGTTGTGGTCTGGATTCGATTTTTAAAAAGCCATAAATAAATAGAACTGATGAACATTCTGGTGATCTGTAAATAGTATTTATTAGGTTAAGTTAAGATAGCTTAAACGACTTAACAGCTTGATATTTTAATGTAAAAAATATTTATATTATATTTAATTAAAATATATTGTTATAACAGCTTTCTAAAGAATCCGGCGTATTTTCTTTACTAAGTATTAAATTTACATTTCTATTTATTGAGCAAATGCATAGTATGTAAAGGCTTATTGTATATTGAGGGTGGTTCCTAATATTTAGTTGTAGGGTTGAAAGTAGGAAAATAATGTGCAGCAACTTTTAGAAAACGTGTTTTTTAATAGTAAAATACTTGTAAAAGTGTTTTTAGGCTTTATTTTGACTTATTGCATCAATATGCAGTTACTCATAAAATATGTTTTTCTATAATGTTTTTAAATTATTCCAGTGGTGGTTATTCGATAGATTCTTATAATAATATAAAAAATAAGCTTTTATGTATCAAGTTTCTAGTTTTGAAAAATAATAATTATAATGTTGCCTTTAACTTTCAAAAATTTTTTTTTTATATAGAAAAATTTAATAAAGATACAAATTTCAGAACATTTAAACAAGTATTTTATTGTTAAAACTATAATGACGATGTAAAAAACTTTGCCGTATTTCGATACAAATGCGAAATATAATGTAAGGTTTTCTGATTCGGTTTTGTCTGTGAACACAATATATGTAAATCTATATATGTACTGTCATGAGAGACAATAAAATCATGTTGCTGTTATTTATAATTCTTTGCTTAAAATCACATTTTGTCTAAATAAAAACGAACACGAAAAATGTGAAAATAAACTTTATCTTATGGCAATAAGATACAAATTAGCATTCCAATTTGATTGTTATCTACGTTTAGTGTTTACGTGCCAATAAATTAACAATTTTAGTGACATGTCTGTCACGTAGCCATATTTCTGATATAGTTTTAGATGTAACATATGATATTTACAATAATTCTGTATGTGTATTCCATTCCATTGTAGATCAATGATAAATAAATGAATGAAATATTAGATATCGTGTTTTGATTGTTCCCGTCTTCGTATACTCACTTCGTAGCCATAAGAAGAGTTCTCATATAAACGCGTCCTCTGACACTTTCCTGAAAGTCTAGGTTTTCTTAAAAAAAATCTTTTCGCCTCATTTGAACAGAGGCGGTAGATTTATCCTAAAATCAAGACTGGGATTACCGGGATACTACCTATGTTTTCTAATGGGTTTTCGAAATTGTTAGTACAGGTACAAAAGTTTAATTAAGTTTAAAAATGAATAAGTATGAAATTATTTTACATACTGAGGAATTTGCCTACCGACAATCAAAAAGAAAATTTAAATTAAATAGAACTTCTTTAAAACACAGTCTTCTGTGTGTATGCGTTTAAAGGCATTAAGTTCTAAACGCCAATGCACGATTCATGTGATAAAAAGGTTAATTGAAAGCCAAAATTATTTGCTTGATCGAATAGATTTAAATTTGAAAAATCTAAGTAAGTTTTACGATGCTTCGACCAATCACGCAACAAGCTTTTATATCATTAAAATTGTGAAAGTATGTCTTTAATTGATAGCGAAGTTGTAAAGAAAACAATTATTTATTCATGTTGCGCGTCACGTAACAATACACATGAACAGTCATCACTGTTATAGATGTCATCTTCAGCCAATAATCTAAGACTCCTGGCAATCACTAAAGAGCTTCACAGAGACTAGTCCTATGGTCCCTATCGGAATCGTGTAACCTTCACCAAGTCGTCTTGTTAGACCCGGGGAGGCCTACCACACAACTTCGTCCGCAGTTTGCCTCCACTCGAGCACCTTCAAATCCCTACCCAGTGTGCTAACCAATTGCTATTTCAGTTTCGCAGTTCTGCAAGTTATGTAGTTATAAAATTAAGGAAAAATTAAGTAATACAAATTCCATCGGCTAAAAATCCCTAGGCGGGGTAGCAAGAGCTTTGTAATGAGAAATTCTTCAGCCACATTTGGAAGTTGATATGGAAAAAGATGGTAGAAATAAAGTACTACTACTAAACGCATCACTCAAAAACCACCCAAAAGACCTTTAGTCGCCTCTTACGACACCCGTAGGTAGATAGGGGTAGTGACATTCTAAGCCGGCACTACAGCTTATTTTAATCAGGTAGATCAAACCCATGCTAAACAAACCACTTTTTGATTCTTATAATACCGACTTCTTATCTTAATTCCAAATTCAAATCACCCGCATTCGAGAAGGGATTACAATGTTAATCTATCTGCTGATTAAATAAAATATATCAAGAGGCCTAGCACAAGCGTTATTCTGTCAGTTTGAATGAAACAAAAGTATACGATACTATGTAAGTGCGAAAGAGATGGCTGTTTTATAACACGCGTTATCTCGTTAAAAGGTCGCTTGTGCTAGCAATGCTGATGTCGTAATTAGCGGTCCCTATTTCTTTCTCAACTCAAAATGAGATTTAACTGTAAATGTTGTTAGTCGTGTAGTGCCGGCTTAGAATGTCGCTACCACTTTCTACCCACGGGTGTCGTAAGAGGCGACTAAGGGTATTGGGGCTCTTTATTGGATTTTTGGGCGATGCGGTTGGAGACCCATCACCAAAAACCTTTATTTTACCATCTTTTCCCCGCTCATCTTCCAAAAGTGGCTGAGGAATTTATAATTCCTTGGCTCTGGCTACCCCTTCTAGGGAATTAAAGTCGTGAGTATATGTATGTATGTATGTATGTTATTTCATAAATACTTCCTCCTTAATCACACCATTAGTTTTCATTAGCCATTTGTACTTTTTTTCAATTACATAATGTATGTGAAAAGATACAAATAGATCTTCAATAAAGTGTTTTCCATTGTATTGTACAACCTAACTTTACACTATTTTATGAGAGTACTTACCTCATCTAATCCTGGGTTGGGCCTACACTAATTTGTCTTTTCTAAAGTCATATGTGTGGTTAATTTATCATGGTTGTTCTACTTAGTCATGTGACAATCTATTCGTACAAAAACAGCGACAAGCCTGCCCTCTATCACGTGAGTACACTGTCCAAGCAAAACGTAGGTATTTTGAACACCAGGTGACAACGTCACTCGATTTTTAGAAGTATTAGTACCGCTGCCAACTCCTTTAGGGATATACGGCGTGAAAGTTTGAGTTACCTCATCTTTACTGCATTAACTCTGTTCTCATGCTTTTCTAACATGCAAATACAACATTCAATGCTATACATGCGAGTTGTTTTCTTCACAGAAAAGTTTTCCTCGGACTTTTTATATCATGTTAAACCTCCCATATACATACATACATACATATACCCATTATGATATATCCCGAAAAGGTGTAGCCAAAGCTTTAGAGCTAGAAACTCCTCAACCACATTTGGAAGTTGAAAGGGGGCAAGATGGTAGAAATAAAGTATCGTTGGTGATGGTGGGGTAAGATGCATGCATTTTCTTAAGATCTATTCTGTCAGTGAAACAGTGCTTACCATATAAAAAAGCACTGTTTGTACGGGCCGTTTTTCGTGCTTTGTTGGTGTATCTTTGGTATGTATGATCGAAGATAACAATTAAAACACATCGCTATAAGGTTTGTTAATAAATGAGTATATTGCAAACACAGTACAACATTGCCCACGAATCGTCTCGTCTGTGTCCGAGTGCGTAACGCGGCCGCCGAGACTTGGCATGCTGTTAGTCATACCACCAAATAGGCTCGGAGCCGGATAAGTAAAAAAGTGTTGAATAAAATTTACGTTTTTTATTTATTTATTTCTAGATTTAGGAAATAATACTAAACTAGTGATTGTTCAGTGATTTAAATTGTACAATTATTTCCCTGTTAATCCATTAAAACTGTATATAAACAATATTCAGGACGAACAATATACGTCTATTCTCAATTTTATTACAGAATTGAGAATACATCATGCATATACTTACGGCTATAAATCCCTTTAGGCGTAGCCAGAGCTTTATAATCAGAGAATTCTACAGCCACTTTAGGAAGTTGAGTCGAGAAAAAATTGTAAAATAAATGTTTGGTGATTGGTCCTTATATAATACCTTTAGTCGTCTTTTACCACCCATGGGAAGAAATGAGGTAGTGCTATTCTAAGCCGACAATACATACCATTTGAGAATGAAGTGAATAAGTGCGTCAAACACACTGTAGTGTGTGTATTGTACTGTATCATGTCTTTCTGTCTTGTCGGTCTTATTCGTTAGCATACCTTCTTTGAAGAACCCTATGAGTCTCCTAACTTATCTGCTCCCCTCCCATTTTTTGCTATTGAAAATTTCACTGGACATAAAAATTCAACTGAGAAAAATGAGAAAAAATAAATGCTCGGTGAAATTACGTACATTAAAAAAAATGTTAAAAAAAACGGTTTGTACAGTTGTTTTTGGCCTACGAAAATATGTATATGGAATGATAGAGTATTACTCGTAAGTCTATAGCCATCCGAATAATTTGAAAGACCGTAGATCTGAGTAACCAAACAAAATATGCGGATTTTTTATTCGAATTCAATTCGATTGTCTTAACGTTCCGGATATGAATAATCGGAACCTTTATACGATTAATGTCAGCTGTCCAATTGATTGGTATTTGGTCATTATATTAAAATACACAAAAAATGTTGATATTACAAATGGTTCTCGGTTGGTATAAATAAGAGTGTTTAAATGTATTTTTTGCTTTCCCATTCGGTAATTGAATTATTTTAGTGCAATGATTTGTTGCCGAGGTCTAATGCAGAGATAATGTTTAAAATTAATTTGTCCACTTAATTTTTTACGGTAATTTAATAAAATCTCAGTAAATGTATTTAGGTTAAACGTATTTTTCTTGTTAACTTTGTTTAAATAAAAGGATGCTTTATTTAAGGGTCTCATACCTCCACAAATATTTGACTTACTTTTGCTTTTCTATATTGGCCTCTTCCTATATCAGATTTTGGATTCTGTCCAAGCTTGGACACTTTTAAAATATGAACGCAAAAATATAAATACATAAATAAATAAATGTGAGTCAGAGATCGGTTTTTTATCACATCACATACTTTACTGTTCAAACACATTAAGCATGTTTTATTATATATTTTTATGTTTAATTGTTTATGTTTTTATTTTACCTAGCTGTGTAGTGTCGGCTTAGAATAACACTACCCCATTTCTACCGGTGGGTGTACGTAAGAGGCGACTAACGGTATTGGGGCTTTTAAGGGATTTTTGGGCGATGCGGTTGGAGACCCATCACCAACAACCTTTATTTTGCCATCTTTTCCCCACTCAACTTTCCAAAAGTGGCTGAGGAATTTCTAGTTCCTTAGCTCTGGCTACCCCTCCTAGGGCTTTATAGCCGTGAGTATATGTATGTATGTTTACCTAAGCCAACTTTTTAATATAACCATCAAGACGAGCCCCAATGGTTTGGTACCATAAATAACCTCATAACTCAATCCCCACCATAGAGTCAGTACGACAATCATTTCCCAACAATGCTGCACAAGATCCTGGTGTCCAAGTGCAAAGTGCACCAAGTCTGAGTCAGAGAGCTGGCGTATCTTCAATCTCCGATCGTATCATTCCTCACCACACGGAAGCCCCGGTTAACGTGAAAGCTAAATTTTTATACCGACTGTAGGGCTGTCTCGGTTGCTTTAGTGCAGTGTTTTTCAACCTGTGGGTCGCGACCCCCTGGGGGGTCGCGAAGCTTCTATAGGGGGGTCGCCAGAGGTCGAAAATAGTGGGTACTTAAATAGTAAAAAAAACAATAAAGACAGTTAATATTTATTTATTATGGAAGAAAAAGACAATGACTCATAAACATTTTAATATGTTACAAACAAAAAGAAAAGCTAAGACGCGCGTTAATGCGAAGGTTGAGCTTGTTTTTTATTAATTAATTTGTGGAAACAGCAAAGATATACTGGCCAGTACACCCTGCTGTGCACCAACTTATAATTTGTATCTATGCTTAACTCGAAAAACACTTACACTCCGCGATGTAGGAATATGAGTGAGACGCTGCTATGTGCGTTTGAGTCCGCAGTAGTGTGCGCTCTAACATGACTCCCACAGTACAGGTCCCAACGTGGATCTGTTTTTGCGACACAGAAAATTTTCCAAATTAAAGCGATTTCTGTGCTTACTTTTTATCTGTTCCATCGATGAAAATGTCAACTCGCATAAGTACGAGGTGGCAAATGGAATCAAACACTTCAAAGCCTCGTTTGTCAATTCCGGGTATTCTGTTTTTCTCATTAATCAAAAGTTATCCAAATTAGAAGAATTAAATTCCAGGTGTAAAGTAGCCATTACACAATGGCCGACGTTGGCCCACTACTCGCCATCGCCAATGTGTACAGGAGGCAATGGTGCATGTTGGCGGACAATTGCCGATCGAAGCGCGCAATGGCGAAGTTGTCGGTTTTTCGGGCACACTTCAAAGGAATCGTGGCGTAGCGTGGCCGGTGGTGTTTCCACAATGGGCCAATGTTTAGGTGGTCACCGACCGCTCATAGATACTTATACTTTTTTTGGAATATTTTATTGCAAAATGTATTTATAACCACTATATGACATAAAAATAACATAAATAGCGCCATATATAAAATAAATTACATACATAATAATAAAAACATAGCTGCCACCATAATTACTTCGAAGTCCGTCGCAAGTGGATTGCCAGGCAGTAATGAGCAATGTAGTAAGTACCGGCTTAGAATGTCGCTACCCCTTTCTACCCACGGGTGTCGTAAGAGGCGAATGTGTTTTTAGTTTTTATATCCGATAGGTATGTGTTTATATCCGAATTCTAATCATGGAGACCATAAATACGTCTTATGGAATGAATATTGGTAATACTGTAAAATACACATACATGATAAATAAGGTCAAGGGGGTCGCAAAATATTTTTTCATACCAGGGGGGTCGCATCATGAAAAAGGTTGAAAAACACTGCTTTAGTGTATCAACTGTAAAGTCAAAAGTCAAAAAGTTTATTTTTCAAAATTAAGTTAAAAACTAACATTTTATGAACGTCAAATTTTTTAAATTTATCATTAGTCCGTTAGCAACAAAGCAACATTTTTTCATTTTTTCAAAATATGGTTTGTATAATTTCAGTTTATAAACATGTTTTTACTTTATAGAAGATGTATGGAAAGTAAAAGCTATGGTATAAACGTTATGGCTCTGGTATTGTTTAATTAAGTTTATCTTAAAATCTTAATGGGGATAAATGTCAGGCGTGGTAATATTAATCCAGAAATCCACAAAACGTCTACTACAGGATATATATAAATCACCTAATGTAGAAGAAACCATTGCATGGTAACATAATGACAATAATATTGGAATTACCGTCTCATTTACAAGTATGTGAACACTATTCTTGGTAAGACCTTTCTATAGATTTTAATAAATATGCGAGAAACTCTGCTGAATTAAAAAGTATGACACACGTATGTTGTATGATGATCTTGACAACATACATACATACATACATATACTCACGCCATTAGTTCCCATTGGGGTAGGCAGAGACTATTGATCGCCACTTCGCACGGTCCTGACAAACCTCTCTAGCTTCGTTTACATCCATCAATCTTTTCATACATGCTCTTTTATTCTTCATACTTCGGACGCCAGCCTTTTTGAGCACACTCTCAATTTGGTCCAAGTGTGTTGTCCGTGGTCGTCCTCTACTAACATTACCATCCACACTAGCTCTATAGATCCCTTTTACCAATTTACTATCATCCATCCTCTCTATGTGCCCAAACCATCTCAACATTCCTTTTTCTATCTTTCTTACAATATCATCTTTCACACCACACTTGTCACGAATAACACTATTTCTCACTCGGTCACATAATCTAACATTACAAATTTTTCTGAGGGACCTCATCTCTACTGCATTCAATCTGCTCTCATGCTTCTTCTGCCACACCCAACATTCGCTTCCATACATAAGCGTAGGAACAAGAACAGCATCATGCACAGCCATTCGGGCCTTTTCAGACATCGATTGACAGGTCATTAGGCTATATTCATTGCTCCATTTCCCGCTTTACCCTTTTTCACTCTTCTTGACAAAAACAACCTAATTTAAGGAACGATATGTTTTCACTTTTATACAAAAAACAGGTTCACCTTTTCATTTACTCGACAGTGTGGCAACCCTACATGATTCACTTCAGATGCTAGTTCTCACGACACAGATTCAGAGCACACCGCCTAAAGGTAATGTGCTTTTGTAAAGTCACTTTTATATAATTAGTCATGGACATTTTAGAGCGAGCAAAGATGAATCATAAGATATGTATAGGGAAAATCCTGTGCGCAATTTGGTGATGAAATGATGTATTATGTAATGATGGAATATTAATAAGTTTGTAATTCTAGTTTAAAAGCTTTTATGAGTCATATTTTTAATGGTTGTATTGCATGGTGTCTAGAATGTGGTTTGATAACAAGTTTACAATGTCGATTATCTTGCTTCGTTGTCATATAAAACGAAGCATGTAAGAAAAAATACAAATAAAATTGGATTTTTGATACTAAAACGGAAACCGTCATATAAAGGTGTGGACATGTTTAATACTTAAGGTTCCAACATACACTCATTGCACTAATAACGCCTTATTTATTTGATTACAGTTGACTAGCTGCCCGTAATTTCTCGACCGGATTCCTCGTGTACAAGTCTGGTACTCAATAAGAGACAGAAGATAAAATATGGTTTAAAGTTCTAAATATGGTCTCGAGTTCAAAACTATATTGACTTTTTCATTTAGCAAAGCTCCTGATGTTTCTTCTATTCCTCATGTGTCAATATTCATATACATATTTTTTCGGTTCATTTAGGATAGACTTGCTATCCGACTGTCTGATTATCTAACTGTTTAAATATGTAATAACAAGTAAGACCCAAAATTTTTACGGAATATTTTATATTGAAGTTTATTTTGTTTATTGTAGTTTTGTTTAGGGGTAAAAGGATACTCATGATTCTAAAACCATGTGATATTAATTATGGCACCTGTTCAGTGTTTTGCTAGGACAGTTTATTCACCTAAAAGGGGGAGTCTATCACCACTTGTAGATTTAATAACTTCAATAAAATATGAAAGTTTAAAAACGCTAAGCCTTCGGGAATGTCGTAACTATTCCACAGTAAGCTAGTAAATTTGAGCGACTGTTCTCAGTTTTGTAATATTGCAGCAGCATTTATATAAGTACAGACATTTAAAACAATAACTTAGTGAAAGTATTGAATAGACAATTAGGTATTAGCAGATCTGCATCGATCGCGCTCACAGAATAGCACATAACTCTTGGCGCGGGTATCGTCACGAGTTTTCCTGCTCTCGCTTGCTTAATATGGATAATACTTCGTTTTAGAATACGTTGATACGGAGTATCCTTTTTGGATTTATACAAGTTTGTGACATATTTAAATAAATAATAACATATGTTTTGTTTGACATGATATTTTAGCTAAATCTTTTTTTTTAGATTGAGTATCTAATACTTTTATAGAGTTTACGTCTATAATCTTTTCTTTCTATCGCCTTTCTCTCTAATAATATTTTCTAAAGTGTTGCCACATGTCTTTATGAAATCGCTGTCTTTCATGCATGAAGTTGTTAACAGAGGGGGTCAATATTGTCAGGAAATCATCCTAGTAGAGATTTACTTAGTCATGTGGCAATGGACTCATATTAAGCGACGATAGACATGCTCCCTATTGCAATTCCCTGTTACATCTGGGATTTTTCACTTATCTCGGGGGTGTCGTACGAAATAAATGAGGAATCAGGGAGTTTTTATTCATTAAAGTGATTTATTTAATCATATTTTGTCCCAACTGTCACTTTTGGGCGTGCCAAAGTTTACAGTTTGCCAAAATTGCCGCGAGATTTGTTGGTATCGAATATATGGTTTCCCTCCTTTCGAACTTTAATATGAGTGTAAGTATAGTATATATATGTTATAACATCCATGTCCGTAGCGTGGTAGAGTGCCATCGCCTTGGTAACTCGCAGGACGGTATTACGGCTATTGTAAAGACACATAACCCGCATGCGCTATTCTGCAAACAAGGAGGATGCACTACACCACGCCACTTCAGCAGCCTTAGCATCGCCCTAAAAGCATTGTAGTATTGTACTCGGAGCGCGCTGCTGCCTCGACGCCTAAATCTCCACAACACATAGGCTACATATGCACAAACATTGACAATACGATTTTAATTACGTCAAAATTATAAGGATTTCAAATGTTTTTTGTACAATTTAGTTCAGAGTCAGTACCGTTCTGCTATACAGAGATGTTTGTATTAAAAACCTTTTGTCTAAAGTGTTACTGTAGCTATAACAGGGGCCATGAAGACAACACCAACTGCAGCCCTCCAAGCAATGTTAAAACTTCCACCGCTACATTTATACATTCAACAAGAGGCAGCAATAACAGCCATACGACTTGAAACAAGCAAAATGCTACGCAAAGCTGGAGAATAAAAACAATACACACGACAATAAAAACAGAAGCCTACTAATATCAACCTATGATAGAAGGACCATGCGACAAAATAAAGAAGAGATACATCTTTAACAAACAATACGAAGTTCTACTACAAGAAGAACAAAAAAAATTCTCCGAATCCAATGAATTACGGATATATACAGATGGATCGAAGACAAAAGATGGAACAGGCGCAGGAGCCTTCTCATATATCCTCAACCTCAAACATACAAAACACTAGGCCAATACAATACAGTATATCAAGCAGAATGCATCGGCATACTGCTAGCCGCCATAGCCGTACTGGAAAAAAAAGTGAACACCACAAACATTAAGATACTTTCAGACAGCAAAGCGGTACTGCAAGCACTGAAGAGCAACACCTCAAATAACGGACTAATCCTACAATGTCACCGAACATTAGAGAAAGTCACTGAAACAACTGAAGTCACACTACAATGGATAAAAGGACACAGTTATTTGCTAGGAAACGATGCAGCTGATGAGCTAGCTCGTAGAGGATCCAACAACAAAATTGAAGGACCAGAACCAATTCCCTTCAACCAATACCGCACCTGGTTGAGGCAACGCACACAAGAACAACATAATTCTCTCTGGCGTGAAATGACTGAACGCCGCCAGTCAAAAGAAGCGATGCCGGACATAGATAAAAGACTAACAAGACGACTACTTCAACTCAACAGGAGAAGCCTAAAAATGATAACAGGAATCATCACTGGTCACTGCTCATTAAATAAACATTTTCACAACATCGGTGTAACAGATAGTCTGTGCAGAGCATGCATGGAGGCCGAGGAGACAGTAAATCACGTCATGTTTGAGTGCCAGGCTCTAAACAGCCCGTACTCAAAAGATGGGACAAGAACAGGTAGTACAAAAACCTTTTAAAAAGACTTAGGTCAACTTGAAAGATTTTGGACAGAGTTAGGGTGGATTGAATAAGATGGCCAGGGCCCACCTAAAAAAGTTCCATTAGTGAGCTATGTGCGGAAACCAAATTACTAATCTAATCTAAGGTGTTACTGTATGTTTTGTAAATAATAAGTGTACATTCTGTATGTACCTCACTGTAAACTGTATGATAATTTCTTTTGTAAATTTGTGTTTCATGTACAATAAAGAGTTATTCTATTCTATTCTACATTCTAGATGCTTAAAACTATGCAGCGAATAAATTGCGTAATTATGTATTTTCTCTTTTCTTTCTTTATATGTACTTTTGCCTCTTAATTTTTTTTCGCTTCACTAACGTAATAAACCATTCCACTTACCAAAAACCGAACATTGCATGCTAAAAATGCATATCCACACTATTCCAGCTCACCTACCGGACTACCCAAGTAGTGTACCCGCGGCAGACAAACAAACAGTCCGGGAATCGAACGTTTCGTGCCAACCGCCCGCGCCGGACAATACACGGAAGACTGTGCGATTGCATTGTAAGTGTAACGTCTGTGGACCTTAATTATTACCAACTTTGCTTAGCTAAGTTATTTGGTTGCGAAACGTCTGTACTGTTGAATTGTAACGCAGTTGTTTGTAGAATATAAACCCTAGCATGTACTACAAAGATTTGAGAATTAAGAAAATTACTTGACAGTTAGCCTCCTGGGGTTCAGAGTATCTAGTATCGTCTTGGCAGACCTTGACAATGCTACCATCGGCTTTGTATGAATGCCCTATCTCATTATCTCATCCCACAAAAGACTAGCCAGAGCTTCGATCTTAGAATTCCTCAGCCACTGTTCGATATTGAGTGGTAAAATAATTTGGTCAAATAAAGGAGTGTTGGTGATGCCATGTTTGTTAATAGAATTATGTACTCGCCGAGTACCTACGATACCCACGGACAGATAGGAGTGCTCTTATAGCCAACACTGATCACGCACCTGATTATATACACAAATTCTTCTAAATAAAATAATGATATGCCTGATTTGACACTGGGCTTTATCACTTCCAAGGTTGCCATTATTACTTTTCTACGAGCCTAATCTGTTTGATAATCCTCACTATTTGCGCTTATACATATACGGTCCAGTAGGTAAGGCGCATTCTAACCTGAACTAGAGATCCTGGGTTCGAGGCACACAGCAATTGATATAGTTTATTCGATGAGTATGATGGCCTATTTCTTCCTATCCTAGTCTTGGATATTAAATTTGTAATCAAGTCGTATACTATACATAGAATATAAAATTGTGTGCAAAGGTTTACCAAATTTGATCTATGTTTGATGTCGTTTATTTATTAGAGAAGTGTTGTGGCTTTTTAAGGAATTGTCCCTGGCTATTATATGAGATATGGAACTCGATATTTTTCATCAACCCTCACCAAGCTCACCACCAGGAATGGCCTTGTTTCCATATCAGAGATTTACACTTTAACGATTGGGGCATGAATGAATTGTAATAATGATAAGGCCGATTGAAAAATACCGGCAATTTAATAAAAGCTGAATGAAAATAAAAGACCAAAATAGTAACTTCATTCACAAAAAATCCAATAAAAAGTTATTTCCGTGTTTAATTGCTTGGATACGCTATTAGATGCGAATAACATTAAATTACCTAAATAGGCGGCAAAATGGTTTAATTTGAAATTTTGAATGGAGAATATGTGAATGATATTACGATGATTGGTTTTGGTTCCAGACTGGCTCGTGTGTAGGCTCACTATTGCATCATGTTTGCTTTAAGAAATAAAGATGAAAAGTTCATGGTTTTATTTGAAATGTTTTAATTACAAATACAATATTTTAATCTTTTTATACCCAAATATTAGCCACTTTCTAGTAGACGCTGTATAAGCTGGCCTGACATAAGACGGACCAAAGAAAAATGAACAGATGATGGATTAGTCAGGAAATAAGAAAAGTTCGAAAATAAGAAGGGAATAATATTTTCGAAAAAAAAACCTGGAATAGATTAAGTGGAGTTCTAAAGTAAACAGTATTATACAAACAGTGAAACAAAAGGTAGTAAATCGAATAATTAAGCCAAAAGACGAATTAATCATACGTTCAATAGACGTCTACTGAAGGCCTGCCAAAAGATCTTTATTACGACAGATCCTGACTAATCCATCATCTGTTCATTTTTCTTCGGTCCGTCTTATCTTATGTCAGGCCAGCTTATACAGCGTCTACTAGAAAGTGGCTAATATTTGGGTATAAAAAGATAGATGTGAAAATAAAGAATATTGTGTCAAATTTTGTAGAATTTTTAGACTTGATGGTTTGTTTCTGGTCAGTAGTGTGCTCCTGTGGCCTGAGTGTTGTGTGTCAGGCAGCTGAGTGCCGCCCTAATGTTAGCACCTAGGATAAATCGGATAGAGTTATGCCATACAGGGCCGGGCTCCTGACTTTCGGGTTACTTGAATATGATGCTGTCACATACCAAGTTTACGCCGTTTGCGGCTACCATCACGGGCGAAGTCATTAATGTATGATATATCTTATTTCTAATGACAATATCCAAATAGCCCTTTATAGCTTTATTCCCTCTGTTATAATTTGATAACTTGAATAATTTTGTTTCGTCATAGCCTATAAAGGCAACCCAAAAGTATGGGCTCTGATAAAATAAACTTTATGCAAATTTTGGTAATTTTTTTATTAAATTTCCACCATATTTTTCATTTGGGTTTAAGTAATAAGGTAGAGTCATTTAATTTCACATTGCCGCTATAACATAGAAGATAATTTTTCTACTTGTGCTGAAACCAATGTTTTATTGATGAAATCGGAGTTGAAAAGTTTAATAAATGTATTGAATCTGTTGAGTAATATCTGAAATTAATTTGTGGCGGTACACGTAGATATTCAGGGAATTGGATGGATATAGCGATATTTTGGGGATAGCTTGATTTTTTGCGTTATGTTTTTCAGTTATACAAACCTTATAACAATGATATAATTTTTAAATTCATTTCAGTTGTTCTCCAAAGATTTGTTGCTAACTTTCCAACTTTTACTTAGTAGTTCAATTAACAATAAATAGATTCTATTAAAATTTATATAAGATTTCAAATTAACTATTATATTCAGTGTTGTATTGTAGTGTGTTGCGACATGATAGTCCAGTGGGTAGAACACCCGCCCGAAAAACAGAAGGGCGTGAGTTCCAATCCTGGGACGGGCCTACACCAATTTGTCTTTTCTAAAGTCGTATGTGTGGTTAATTTATCATGGTTGCTAACGGTGAGGGAAAACATCGTGAGGAAACCCACATGGCTGAGTTGTACTTAGTCATGTGACAGTGTATTCGTACAAAACGGCGATAGGCCTGCCCCCTATCACGTGAGTACACTGTCTAAGCAAAACGTGGGTACCTTCTCTGGAAACTAGATGGCGCTTGCCATGTGAGTTCAGGAGTATTGGTACCTCTGCCAACCCCTTTGGGGATAAACGGCGTGAACGTTTATGTTATATATGTTATGTTATTATGTTATGTTGTATTGTGTCTTATTCATTATTATTTATCCAAAAATTCGCCCGTATTAGGCAATGCAGAAAAGTAACGGTTTATCAAGTTTTGATTTCTTTGTATTCAGCAGGAAAATTTTCATATGCTTTATTAGTATTCAAGCTAAGTCAGGTGGAGCGACCCAGGACATTCGTGAGAGAGTATAAAATACACTCTTTTCTAAAATCTACCAACAGGATATATTTGCATCTATGGAAATATATGGAGTCGCATTCATTTTTTTTCCTTAATTCTCAAACTCAAAACTCATACTTTCACACCCTATATCCCCGAAGGGGTTCGCATGGCAGAGGTACTAATACTTCTGAACATCACATGATATTGTCACCTGGTGTTCAGAGAACCCACGTTTTGCTTGGACTGTGTTCACGTGATAGGGCGCAGGTCTATCGCCGTTTTGTGCGAATACACTATCACATGACTAAGTACAACTCATCCATGTGAGATTCCTCAAGATGTTATCCCTAACCGTTAACAACCATGATAAATTAACCACTCCTAAGTCCTTAGAAGAAACAAATTGGTGCAGGCCCGATCCAGGATTTGAACCCTCATCATTAACTTAATCTATAACAAAATGTTCGATTTCTAGAAATACAATAATTATATTATAACTAGCTGTTCCCCGCGACTTCGTCCGCGTCAATTTATGTTTTTAAATAAGATATCATATATCTTAAAGAACTTCCGCGTAAATGATATATTTTTTTGTTTTCCTGCGGCAGAAAACCAAGAACATACTGATTTTGCCCGCAACCCGATCTTGACAACGCGACATGTAGTTGGCCGTTGGCCGTTTGAAAAACAATGTTAGCCGTAAATATTTAAAAAAACTACTACAAAACGAATGTGTATTGAGTGAGTATTAGGTATAACACGTTGAAAGTATGTATCGGATGTTTTATTATTATTACACTTTGATGTATCATACATATATACATGTACTCCCATATGGGTAGGCAGAGACTATTGACTATCGCCACTTCGTACGATCCTGGCAAACCTCTCTAGCTTCGTCTACATCCATCAATCTTTTCATACATGCTCTGTTATTCTTCATACTTCGGACGCCTGCCTTTTTGAGCACACTCTGAATTTGGTCCAAGTGTGTCAAATCATACTTCGCAAAAACCAATAATACATTGAATTCTGATTACTACAGTTCCGTAAAGAGAAGAGATACCAAGAAAACCGTGAAAGTCAAGTTTAAGTATTAATACAAAAACAAAAAAAAAACATACCGCGATGTAGAATATATAAAAAATATACACAGTATACAGCGCCTTCTTGTGTAAATCCATGACCACAAAAAGAAATATATTTGTTTCAACGACTATACCTTCAAACATAGATAGTACACAAATTTAAATGATGATTTGTTAATTAATATTATATTACTTATAACTATTCCTTAAAAAATTTAAACATAAGCCTCTCGCGCGGGTCACCTCGCTCTCCGGCCAGCGCAGCAGCGTCTTGTCTTGCGCTTCATGCACGCGTGTCAATTTTGATGCGGAGTAATTTTAAAATTGTATTATCTTCTAAGATATTTAAATGAAGTGATGTGAAGGACAATTTTGTTCACAATTAAATACTCTTAATCAACAACACATTTGTTTTGATAAGGATTAATATTAGGTTGATAAAAAAAATATGCAAACAATTGGCAGTAATGCATTAATTTCGACCAAATTTGATTACCATAGAAATGGTTATAGTAAGTCAATCTTAAAGGCTAGACAAATACTGTCCTGGTAATTTTTTTAGATCGTTTAAAGAGAAACAATTCTTCTTTACATTTTTTTTGGGTAACTTCAACCGTTTACGCAGCGCACTAAACGGAAGCCTGCAAATATGAACAATTTTCCCCGTTTTTGCAACATCTTTCGCTGATTTTTTGCTCCTATTAGTTGCAGCGTAAAGATATATAGCCTAAAGCCTTCCTCAATAAATGGACTATCCAACACAAAAATATTTTTTCAATTTGATTGGGCAGTTCCTGAGAT
Organism: Bedellia somnulentella; assembly: GCA_963576735.1. NCBI lineage: Eukaryota > Metazoa > Arthropoda > Insecta > Lepidoptera > Bedelliidae > Bedellia > Bedellia somnulentella. The sequence goes on along the minus strand of OY755186.1, from coordinate 8,711,852 downwards.
CCTAGCGTTCAAACAAACAAACAAACAAACTCTTCAGCTTTATAATATTAGTATAGATAAGTATTATAAGCCAGCGGTGTCACGGTGTCTTGGTTGTATAATAATATACAAAAACAATATGTACGTATGTACATATTGTTTTCTGGATGATTGTAGCGAGTACATCATGAGTTCATATCATGAAAAAATCGGCTATAAGAAAAGTTTACAAAGTTTGGATTGAGATATCCAAGGTTCAATCTCAACTCAACTTTTGAAAGCAGGGTGGGGCAACGACTGTAAAATAAAGAAAGATTGGTGACCCTAAGTCGTCGCCCACGTCATATGTAGGAAGACATAGTGCATGCCTTTTTCTTAATTTCAAAATTTGTGTTTTTTGTGCATAGATCGGTTTTGTCTCTGACAGTTAATATACAACAAAATATCCGATGAAGAACAAAAAAATAAAAAAATCCAACCTATTGCCTTTCCTATATTTTTTATACTCACGGCTATAAATCTTGTAACTGTAAAATAAACAGTATTCCCCAAACCTCGAGTCACCTCGTACATACGATATTCTTGGGAGGATATATTTATTTATTTATTTATTTATTTATTTAGGTACAATTACAGAACTTAAACTAAAAACATATATTAAATCTAATTACAACATGAACATTCCTAGTCTAAGTTCCAGTTACAACTGCACACAACATTCACTTGTAATATATGCACGACAAAAAAAGAGAGAACATTACAGATCGAATAAAGTTATACATTTTTTTTTTTTTTCATTTGCTTTTTTTTATAATTAGAATTAACTTAAACTAACTAAGCTTATATACATTAACTTAAGATTAGACTATCTACAAAAAAGGAGAGATAAAAAGATAACCTATAATTAAATATTATTTTGTTGATTGTTAACATAACGTTTAAAAGAACTCAGTGAGCATCCAAAGATGTCAACATCGTAACATATATTATTATAAGATTGGCACATTCTGCGTAGTGGGTGATTAAGAGCAATATTATTTTTTGGGATTGATAAGGTAAACAATTGCTGAATTCGCACTGATCGAGAGGGAACCCTGAATTCTAATTGCTCCAACAGCGCGCTATCCAGGAATCCGTTAGCTATTTTAAATAGAGTTGAGAGATCAGCTACTCGTCTACGATCCTCAAGACTTTGCAACTTGAACCTTAAAATCCGATCGTCGTATTGTGGGATCTGACGCCTGATACCCAACCTGGAGCACAAGGATCTAACAAATCGCTTCTGGATGGATTCAATCCTATCAATATGGTTTTGATACAAGGGAGACCAGACTTGAGAGCAATATTCAAGAGTACTTCTAACTAAGCTTGTATATACAATGATCCATGAACTAGGATTTTTAAATGATTTGCAATTCCTAAGCACAAAAGATAGATTTCGATTAGCCTTAGAACATATATAATCATAATGTGCTCTGAATGACAAATCAGAATCAAAGTAAACCCCCAGGTCTCGTACGACATTAACACGCGTGAGAACAAGCCCAGTTATTGCGTATAAATGTAATATGGGGTTCCTACTTTTGGAAAAGGTAATGATTTGGCACTTCTCAATATTTAGTTTCATTTCATTACGAACACACCAGTTGATTATGATATTTATATCATTTTGAAGTGCTATGCAGTCGCTGATATCATTTATTTTCCTGTAAATTTTTATTTCATCGGCGTATGCTAGACAATTGCTGTTTATCTTTCCAAGTAAATCATTAATATAGATAAGGAACAAAAGTGGCCCTAAGTTAGACCCCTGTGGAACTCCAGAATCAGGTGAGAAGGGCAGAGAGTTGTATCCATTCACAGATACCAGTTGTGATCGATTCAAGAGATATGATGTTAACCATCTGTGAAGATTACCGTGTATACCCAGATGATAGGCCTTGGTAAGGGTAACAAAATGATTAACTAAGTCAAAAGCCTTGCGAAAATCCGTATATATAGCATCTACCTGAACTCTTAAGTTAAATGAATCACATAAATATGTACTATATACAAGCAAATTTGAGAGTGTCGATTTTCCAGAAATAAAGCCATGTTGCTTTGGGTTAATTATATTCTTAAGGTGATTGTACATATGATCATAGACCAGTCCCTCAAGCACCTTCGCGAACCAGTTTATTATACTTATAGGCCGGTAGTTAGATACATCTTCTCTTTTGCCAGACTTATGTATTGGTACTATTCTGGTGGATTTCCATCTTGTTGGGAAAGTCCCAGTGCTTAAAGATTTGTTATAAATTAAGCAGAGGGGTTTAGCTAGTGCAGACGAACAACTTCGAATGAACACTGGTGGAATATTGTCTGGCCCAGAGCCTTTACATACGTCTATTGATTTTAATCTCACAAGAACATCTTCTGTTTTAAGTTTTACATTATGTATAATTGAGTCTGCCGCAGGAAAGTCGGGGTGATAATTCGTTGAAGAGCTAGTTGAATATACAGAAGAAAAGTAATCAGCAAATAAATTTGCAATGGTCTCACCCGTATCGGCATGTCGACCGTTATAGAACATGCTTCGAGGAATATTGTTGGTTACTCGCTTTGATTTAGTATAACGCCAAAAAGACTTGACGTTAATTTTGAGATCCTCTTCTATGTTTGCAATATATTGCGTGAAACATTTGCCAATCATACTCTTAGCACTTGCTCTCAGTAAAGAGTAGGTATCATAATCTCTGGGATTAGAGTATTGTTTGAACCTTGTGTGGTACCTGTTTTTACTCTTCAGTACTTTTACAAGAGGAGTAGAAAACCAAGAGGGGTAGCAGTTATTCTTAGGTTTCTTTTTTGGGGTGTATTTTTCAATGACCTCATATACTTTAATGTAAAACTCATCGACAAACTCATCGCAATCCAAACTTTTATTCATCGACTTCCAATCAGTGTCCTCGAGGTCTTCTCTGCACTTAATAAAATCAGTTTTATGGAAACATAACTTAGGTTGTGATTCATGGCCTAAGAATGATAAACTGTGATTAAACACAATTTCCAGCGGTGGATGATGATGGTCAACACGACTAATTGGAATAGCGTTTATGGACTTAAAAAGATGTAGATTATCAGTGATTATAAGGTCTAAAATTCTGTTATTTTGGTTAGTTGTAGTATTAAGTTGTTTGATATCGCAGGATTGGAATAATTGATAAAGTGATTGGGATTTTTGACATGTATAGCTCAAAGGAATTTCAAGATGGTCAGACCATTTTATATCACCAAGGTTAAAATCGCCGATTATTATGTTAATGTTATTTTGTTGTCTTATAAACAGATTGTTACATTTTTTGATGAACTGTTCATAGACTAAAATGGGTAGGTAATCAGGTAAATAAACTAAACAAATATTTAACGATAAATGATCATTGACCTTCACTCTGACCCATAAATCCTCTACGTAGCTTGATTGCCAATCGGTCATGACACTAAAGTTATTTTTTTTTGCAATTGCTATTAATACCCCACCACCGCCGTGCCGTTTATTGTATTTTTGACAAAAAGATGCATCTCGGTCTCTACGAATAACATTATATCTAGTATCAAACAGTTCTGAGGAATGTATTGAGTCATCAAGCCAAGTCTCACAAAGACACACTATTTCAAAATTATTAAGCAATATATTGTTATGAATATCAATCGTTTAAGTTTTCATTCCCCTTATATTTTGATAATACATTGTGATTTTAGAAGGCATTTTTAAAACAGATTTAGACTTATAATGATATCTATATAAAATATTAAATTAAAATTATTTACTTAATTAGGTCTAGGCTTGTTGTATTTTTAATTAGAATAAAAGGAGCGTCTGAGCATTTTCTGACGTAAATTCTACCATTGCGCACCCACACATATTCGTATTTAAATTCACGTGCTTTTTTTCTAGCTGCCATATGCAAGTTCTTGTAGTAGGGAGCAAGGTGTTCCGATACAAACACGGGTCTTTTTTCACCAGCTAAACCAAATGATGCTGTGTTAAGTTTCTCATTAGGATTGGATTTGTTGTATCTGTTTATTTTGGAATAAAACTCATCCCGGCGCAGTGCGCTCTTAAACTTTATGATGATGGTACGAGGCAACTTACTTTCTTTATTCATTTTTGATACCCTAGTGCAGTTAGCAATGTCATCGGAGTCGAGTTTATGTCCTATCACATTTGAGCATTGCGTTATCAAGCTAGGTAAATTTTCATTCTTACGTTCCGGGATACCATGAATTTCCAGATTATTTTCGCGTAAATGTTGCTCTAAATTATTCAACCGATCTGACATTTCCGAAACGGTGGACCTTAGATGGTCGTTTTCCTTACTTATTTCATCATTCTGACTCTTCAGCTTACTAATGGTACTCACAAATTCATCGCTCATGTTGCTCAAGAAAGAAACTGAAACGCGCAGCTCGTTCAAGTCGGTCTGTATCTTTTTTAATTCCGATTTTATTGTTCGGGTAAGTAAGATCGGTAATTCAGTCTTTAAAATGTCTAAGACTTGACTACGAACAATTTCAGCCATGAGTTTTTCAGTAGTGACAAATGATGTTGACGGGGAGGATTCTTCTAAAATTTGCTGCTTGCCCTGGCGCGACTTCACCGTTTCAGAATCGGAATCGTTGCTACAGTTTTCAAATTGTCCAGTATCAGTATAATCCTTTTGTGATCTAATTGGTGTATCTGTATTATTTAACTTAGGTTCCTTGCTAACACATTCCTGACAGATCCATTTCTGTTTCCGATAGTTTGTCATACTGCGAAATCCCGTTTCTGTCATATTAGCACAGGTGAGATCGTAGCTTAACGCACATTTCGCGCATTTCAAAAAATCCCGAGAGTCGAAGTTTTGACGACATCCCGCACAGTTCTTCAAGCTACTAGTAGATCGCTTCATTGTGTAAAATAAAAATCTTCTCCGTCTTCTTGCATTAAATAATAATATCAAGGTAGGATTAAATAAATATTATCTTGAATCAGAATAAAAATAATATTAAAAACTAAAATAAAAAAGAAGGAGATTTATTTTAAAAAAGTATGTTCCGGCTGTGGGATTTGAACCAGAGCGTCGCATTCGCACTAGGTTTTTGAAAAAAGTATGTACGTCCAAGCACTTTGCTGTTACGCCATTTGGTGGATACACAGAGTGACGAAATTGTGTTACATATCAGACAATTTCCAGGCAATAATGATTTATATGATACACAAGTGAGTCACCAAGTTTTTTTATTCGGCATCAACAAAAGTAGCACTTGTACGCTATTATATTGAGAATGTTAATTTTGAAAACTTTAACGGTTAAAAGTTTCACTATTTTAGTCACTAAAACTTTATTAACTTTTCAATCTGTAATGTTTTTAGTGTAAAAGTCACTTCCAAACTATATTTATTAAACACACTTGTTTTTAGTAACTAAATATCACTTCAAGCAATAAAAAAATAATTTATTTTACGCAGCTACCTGCGTACGTGCGAATAAGTTGTAATACTTTTTGATATATGTATATAACGTACATTCTATTTATTTCAAATTAAAAGTTTATACCGTCGCAATATTCTATATACCGTCTCTGTTGGTTAGTCTACAACAAAACGTCCGATCTCCAGACATTAAATGATTGCCAGTGGTGTCACCTTGTGGTTACGGACGTGGCGGGTAAAATAGAATTAAAAAATATATAATGGAATTTGGAATCCCCACCAATACTCATGGCAATAAATCCTAAAAAAGGTAAGAAAATCACTCACTCTCTTCCTCAGCCACTTTTGGAAGTTGAGTAGGGATGAAGACTGTAGACTTAGGAAAAAATAGCGTGGTTCTTCAGCTACATCTTCCAACGATCTACAAAATCTTAAGTTGCCTCATACATACATACATATGTTCACGGCTATAAATCCCTTAACGGGGTAGCCAGAGCTTTGGAATGAAAAATTCCTCAGCCAATTTTGGAAGTTGATTGGGGAAAAGATGGTAATAATAAATGTTTTTGGTGACGGGTCTCCAACCACATCGCCCAAAAACATCAAAGTTGCCTCATACGACTAACAATTCCAAAAATCGTCACCTCTTACGACTATCTAGCCCTCATTAGTTATCATTAGTATTGGTGCTTTCCAATATCATTCCTGTTACTTCAAAGCAATTTGTTTTTCTTGTATAAATAAATATTCTCTATAGTGTCTGTCGCTTTATCTACATCAAAAGTTCGATCTCCAGACATTACAATAATTGCCAGCGTGTCACCTTGGTTAGTTCATACGTTTGTGGTTATGGACGGGGCGGGTAAAATAGCATTAAAAATATATAATGGAATCTGGGATCCCCGCCAATACTCATGGCAATAAATCCTTAAAAAGTTATGGAAGTCACTCATTCGCTGCCTCAGCCACTTTTAGAAGTTTAGTGGGGATACAGACTGTAAACTAAGGAATGATGGCAATGGGTCTCTAGCTACATCGTCCAAAAATCCTCAAAACCCTAAGTCACCTCATTCGAGTATCGAAGGAATCATTACTATAACAAGGATTAGTCCTAATTGAAACAACTATTGATTTTCGGATATTTTAATCGCGTGTTATTACATTATTTTTAATAGCCCGACGTTTCGAAAACTTTTCAGTTATCATGGTCACGGGAAGACTGAGGTGTTATTTGTCATTATACAGTACTATAAAATTATTAATACTAACTACCTTCACAAAATTTTAAGTTACAGTTACATTTTAAGTTAATTTTAAGTTTTGTGAAGGTAGTTAGTATTAATAATTTTATAGTACTGTATAATGACAAATAACACCTCAGTCTTCCCGTGACCATGATAACTGAAAAGTTTTCGAAACGTCGGGCTATTAAAAATAATGTAATAACACGCGATTAAAATATCCGAAAATCAATAGTTGTTTCAATTATAATGTGCAATCGTGAAAATCTTAGAAAATACTAAGGATTAGTCCTTTAATCCAATCCTTTAATTTCAAAATAAATTGTATTTCTTGTGTAAATAAATATTCTCTATAGCGTTTCTGTTGGTTAATCTACAACCAAACGTCCGATCTCTCGACATTACAATGATTGCCAGCGGTGTCACCTTGGTTTGTGCATACGTTTGTGGTTACGGACGTGGCGGGTAAAATAGCATGAAATTACTTTTCAGTGATTTATCGAGTATCATATGGCAATATAGTGCTCTTTGTCAGGTTTGATGGTCTTTGCGAGTTATTGGGTCAGTGGAGTTATCTGTAACGGTATTATTTGGTGGTATTTTGATTGGTTGCATTGCGGTTGTTTAGTTACAAGTATGTTGTGAATTTGGGTTGAATCTCATGTTAAGATTAAATTGTTGCTATGTGTTAGACTTAACTCTACGTTCTCGCCATATTCTCTGAAGGGTAAAGTACTCAAACTTCGGAACGACACATGACATCCTTTGTCACATGTGTGTTTAAAATATCCATTTATTGCTGGGACAGTGTTTTTACGTGATAAGGGTACGGCTATCTCCGTTTCGTATTAATACACTGTCACATGACTTAATACAACTAAGTCAAATGGTTTTATTCTTCACGATGATTTCTCTCATCGCTATTAACCATGATACTCATACATACATGAACAAGAACATACAACTGTGGTCACTGACCAATGAACTAAAATAACAAACAAACATTGACTATTATTTAAATATGATTTACTATTAATTGTTGATTTAACTAAAAGTCAAAGTCAGGTGACTTAGCTCCGTGTTATATCTCTTTTGAATTATAAAATCTGTTCAGTTTTATTATGCTCAACCTGTCTTTAATGTAAAAATACGCAATTTATAATATAAATCTTATAGTGTCAAGACTTTAATGAAACTTGTAACGGATATTGTCCAACAATGTTGTTATATTAAGTCTGCGTCACTCAAACCACACAAAACGCCCAATTCAAGTATGCCCTAAGGTCTATATCCTACGAGCTGATGGGCAGCATGAGCCATGATCCTAATTCATCAACGAGAGGGTCATGTTACCGGAGCAACTATAGTCTAGTTACTCTTTTACATTTTAAAATGTGTTTAGTATAATAATAATAAATTGAACTGTGTAGTGTCGGCTTGGAATAGCACTATCCCTTTTCTTCCGGTGGGTGTACGTAAGAGGCGACTAACGGTATTGGGGCTTTTTAAGGGATTTTTGGGCGATGCGGTTGGAGACCCATCACAAACAACCTTTATTTTACCATCTTTTACCCACGCAACTTCCAAAAGTGGCTGAGGAATTTCTGATTCGATAGCTATGGCTACCCCTTCTAGGGATTTATAGCCGTTGTATGTATGTATAATAATGCTCAATCTTGACCATATAATACCGGACATATAACTGACTAATTTATAAAACTTGAAGTGACAGAACATCCGAGTTTCCAATTACATCAATGAAACTCGTAACGGATAGTGTCCAACAATGTTTAGTCTGAGTCACTCAAACCACACAAAACGCCCAGCTCAAGTATGCCCTAAGGTCTAAATCCCACGAGCTGATGGGCAGTATAAACCATGATCCTAATCCATCAACGGGAGGGTCATGTTACCGGAGCAACGACAGTCGTTTGGCAAATAAATGGTTATGTTCGTGATGCATTCAAGGGGCGGTGTTAGGGTTGGCTGAGCGAGACTCGTCACGTTGCCAGCACAGATTGCTGGGTGGCGCTTTTGATGCAGATTTTGAGAACCAGTGGATTGAATGGTGTTTTAGTTTGTTAGTTATTTGTTTTAAATATGATTCGTATTCTTTTTATAAGACAGTCAGGAGGTGTTATTGTCTTTAATCTTTTTTTAGACATATACAATATAGAATAAAAAAAAACCTATATGCATTGGTTGACACATTAGTAGCATACGCATGTGTTACCCGAATACGGCAGAGAAAATGATTTTGGCAGTCTGTCGGTATGTATGTACGTATTTTCTTATAAACGAGGTGTCAAAAGATTTTTTTCAATTGAGAGAATATATTTAGTGGTTATATATATCTAGAGTTATAATTATAAGTTCTTTGCTAATGCAAAAAGACATCAGTACTTTACTTTGGATGATGGCGCGCTGTTAATACTGTTAGCTCCCTTTTCTCGTAGTCGTATTGTTATTTTTGTTTGATTTTTATTTTAGAGACACAAACTTTTTCATGAGAATAAATTGTAATAATTTATCAATTGTAATAATCTATCAGTCGTGCTTATAATATATTTAGGTGCACTGCTTAAAGGTAACTAAGGCAGAAATTAGCCTGACACAAACTCCTTCGTTTATTCATGCTATTTTATCATTAAACTGAGAGTAGAGAAAGCTAGTTTTTGGAACACCCACTCTATATTTTTTGTGAATGGCGATGTGTAGACGCACGTGTGTGCAATTAAAAATGCTGTCCATTAACAAATCATCAAGACATTAAACGTTAACAATTACACGAAGTCAAGGCTATTATGACTGTCAGACCGACAGACGGGATCAACTAAAATTAAAGTTTCGCTACGGTGGTTTCGCACCCACACATTTCCGCATTAAAATCATAGTTGATAACACCATCGCACCGCAAATGGTCTTACAATATTATGACGCGCTCTTCCATTCATCTTCGACCGGATCAATGAAGAAATCGATAAACAGAAATTGAGGAAACACGATACAAATGAAACAATTTATAACACAATCAGACGTGCCCCTTTTCGAAGGTTATTTACTCAAAAATTTATCGATCAATCGAGCGAATAAAATCGATTCATTATCGGAACGGCAATGAAGTTAGCAATTTGAATTTCGAAAAAATACGCGTGGGTTTGAAACATGATGGCGCGTTTTAAATGTCTATTTCACAAGGTAATAAAGCGATTAATCTAGACTTAGTTTCATGGTCGCACAAAGGTTGGTGAGGCATGGCGGTGTTGTGAGAGAGGTGCGCGATTTTGTCGTCTTGGCGGCGTGACCTCGCGACCCGCGTGGGCGGCGGCCGTGAACAGGGATGTGCACTGAATATTTAAGTTATCCATTCCATGGATTACATTTAGTTTTATCTCTTGTTTTAGTGACAACATTGCTCGGCTGATTAAGGTATGCTGTCATCAATCGTAGTGCTATCGATTTGTTTTACAATGTTGTTGGGAACAGTTAGCACCGAGTAGGTTGTTATGAAAAGTTTTTGCTTTATTGGATTTATTTAACTTTTGTGAAATTCATTCTAAAATAATTGAAACAACTATTGATTTTCGGATATTTTAATCGCGTGTTATTACATTATTTTTAATAGCCCGACGTTTCGAAAACTTTTCAGTTATCATGGTCACGGGAAGACTGAGGTGTTATTTGTCATTATACAGTACTATAAAATTATTAAGAATATTTGATAACTGATATGAAGAATAGGCGTCCTGGAAGATCTGCTTTGTGTGAACACACCTTCGATAAGCCAAACCACCACATGCGTTTTGACAAACCTACAATTCTAGCAAAAGAGAATCGATTGATACCTAGAATGATACGCGAGTCTATTGAAATAAAGAAACATCCAAACTTCAATAGAGATGATGGTTGGCAATTACCACCTGCTTGGAACCCGATCATTAGCACAACCAAGCGAGGGAAGAACACTAGCAAGACTCCAGATAACATTAGCTCTTTTTGTACATAGCAAATATTAAACGCAAATGTAACTTAAAATTTTGTGAAGGTAGTTAGTATTAATAATTTTATAGTACTGTATAATGACAAATAACACCTCAGTCTTCCCGTGACCATGATAACTGAAAAGTTTTCGAAACGTCGGGCTATTAAAAATAATGTAATAACACGCGATTAAAATATCCGAAAATCAATAGTTGTTTCAATTATAATGTGCAATCGTGAAAATCTTAGAAAATACTATTCATTCTAAAATATTGTAAAGTTTTCTTATTAGCTTTATTTCTTTTTGGAAATAATTATAATTGTATTCAATTAATTAGTTAAACTTTACCAATAATCAATTAAACTGAAATTCATATCTCAAAGTGTGTTCTTAGTGTCTACATATTTGCAGTTCCACGAGTTCTTTTTACCTTTGTATCTTGTTTGTCTGACTCTTTATAGATTATATTTTAATATGTTAGAAATTTCAGAGCTTAATTGCTTTTATATATTTTGTATAAGCTTTAACTAAAATTTTAATGTTTTAATGTAAAGCCATTTTAAAAAGATATTTCTACAACAATGTAAAACAGGGCCGATTTCACGGGTGGCGGAGGGTGGTGGTGGGGCAGATGAGCTATGAACTCTTATAGAATTCTTGCCTAATCTGTCACGCGGGTATCATCCGCGGCCTGTGAAATCGGGCCATGTTACGATGGTCAGTCACCAACGTATATACATAGAGAACGTCACTAAGACGTGATACAATCAATTGTGATTTGAAATGTAAGAGCGGGGGACGCTGGTCACAATTAAACATTAGAAGAGGATTAAGTGACCACTGTATAATTATTGTAAAATGTAACATAACATAACATAAACGTTCACACCGAATATCCCCGAAGGGGTTGGCAGAGGTACTAATACTTCTGAACATCACGTGACTTTGTCACCTGGTGTTCAGAGTACCCACGTTTTGCATGGACAGTGTACTCACGTGATAGGGGGCAGGCCTATCGCCGTTTTGTACGAATACACTGTCACATGACTAAGTACAACTCAGCCATGTGGGTTTCCTCACGATGTTTTCCCTCACCGTTAACAACCATGATAAATTAACCACACATATGTCTTTAGAAAAGACAAATTGGTGTAGGCCCGACCCAGGATTCGAACACTAGTCGCTTGCACGATAACCAAGTGTTCTACCCACTGGGCTATCACGGTTGTTGTAAAATGTAACTTCTTTATTATTAATAAATAATAAAAAAAGAACTATTTAAGTCTATGATACAGATTGAAATAAGGTATACTCAATGTATTCGTACAACACTATTACTAACTTTAGACCTCGAAAGGCTCACATTCAGTCATTAACACGAGTACGTTAGGTGACATAAAAAAGGATGGTCTATCTAGTGCTTATCTTTATGTTGGTACCATTGTAAAGTTAACTTCCGGCGCCATACAAGGTGCCGTCCAATATTCTTTGAGCGGACAGGAAGTGTAGTATTTGTTCCTCGCACTTATTTGTTTTGTTTTTCAAACCTCTTTGGTGTTATTGGGTGGAATTTTGACGCCTGGCCGCATTTTGTTTGTCTATACGTATTAATTTTGAAGGCGGGTTATTGTTTTTTCAAATAGTTTCACATTTTATTTGCTTTTGTTTTACGATCTCTCGATGATCTTCAGTCATTTGTTTATTATTTGAATGAGTGTGAAAACTGTAGGTAAAAAACTTGGAAGACGAGTATATGTATTGGTTATAAACTATGTATTTCCGTTCATTAATTTCTTTAATCCTTTTCATTTCTTCCTTATTTTAAATCTTGCCCTTATTTTTTCATTAACTTCCATGAAAAAGGCATAACCTTTTCTTATTAATAATTATTATTTGGGGTGTTTTAAAATAGCGGTGGGCAATATGGTTCCCATCACCAAAGTTCGATTTGTATTACAAAAATAACCTACTCCAGAATTTATTATTCTATCATACTCCATTATTATTATTTTTAAGGCTGGGTATAAATATTTTACTCATTGATGTGATGAAGTTATTAAATAACGCATGTTAGCAGGAGAAAAACAGTTGTATATTTATAAAACAGTTACATTTATTTTTGCTATTAAAATTTCATAAAGGTTTGTGTATCACAAAAATAAAACTGCGGGCAATATTAAATTCGGTTGAAAAGAAGCATAATAAACCAGTGCCTATACGGGTAAACGTCACTGAATAATGTAAATGTTTAGTAAGTTCATTAAGTTATGGTGATGCATTTCACCACTGAATTATTTACACTTCGGTCTCCTGTTAGCAATACCACTGGTGAAACTGTATAAAATTACAATATAGCATCATCAAGTGAACGTCGCGATACTTCCTTATGAGCTCTTCATCAGTGTTTAAATCAAAATTAATATATGCAATGTATGCAGCATGTTTGTATGTTCAAGAAAATGCGATCGTGCGTATTCGTCGCTCATTATTATTCTGAGCCGCTCTGGGATGCGCCGACACTGTCATTGTGAAAGCTTGGAACGCAAGGGTTGTTCCTCTTACGGTTACCTGATTAAAATCAAAATTTATAATAAATCTATACCTATACCTATACTCACGGCTATAAATCCCTAAAAGGGGTAGCCAGAGCTGAGAAATTAGAAATTTCTGAGCCACTTTTGGAAGTCGAGTGGGGAAAAGATGGTAGAATAAAGGTTGTTGGTGATGGGTCTCCAACCACATCGCCCAAAAATCCCTTAAAAAGCCCCAATACCGTCAGTTGCCTCTTACGTACACCTACCGGAAGAAATGGGGTAGTGCTATTATACAGACATATAAATTATAAATATTGGATGGTAAGTTCTATCTAAGATAATTAACACAGGCTGCATCTTCGAATGAAAAAAAGAGAGAGCATGTAACAAGAAAGGAACAGAATGGCGGGATTTTTATAAGCGCAATCTTGCAAACAATATGTAAACGAAATGGTTTCTTAAATTTCAGATCGATAAATGTTCTTGAAAGTTACTTGTATGAATGTAATTTGTAGTGAATCATGTAAAATTGTAGTAACAGAAACTGCAGATATTATTCTTTATAGCTTCTATCATAGCTAAAGATTCAAGCCCGGGATTCGTCAAGACTCTCTTCTGTTTCCGGTTCCAAATGATAAAGTAACAAAAACTTTATTATTACCAGATAATCTAAAAAAGGGATATTCGTCTATCTGTAGTTATGGTCAATGTATGTTAATCTGTACTAGAGCCTCGTACCGACGCTCGCGTGCTGAACTATAGTCTCAGGACACTATTTAGGAGACCTTACATTTACTGCGCTTTTATATATATTCAACACATACATGTGACATAGCTACATCAAATCATAATGTATGTTTGTTTTATTTATTTTAATTTGTTGCTACAATAAAACATTTATTTTATTGTAGCAACAAATAAATGTTTTATTTCATTCCTTAATTGACTGTAGACAATAGAGAGGTAAAATAATGGAACTGATTCAGGTTCAAGCAAAGGTAGGTATAATTAAAAAGTCCAAATGATACGCGATGTGCAGAATTCATAATTTTATTAGTTTTTCCACCATTACGACAAAGAGGATGGATGACATCAAATTGGAGAAACAGATATATAGAGCCAATGTGGATTGTAATGTTAGTAGAGGACGACCTCGAAGGACACATTTGGATCAAATAGGTAATGTGCTCAAAAAGGCAGGTGTCCGAAGTATGAAAAATAAAGGAGCATGTATGAAAAGATTGATGGATGTGAACGAAGCCAGGGTGGTTTGCCAGGATCGTACAAAGTGGCGATCGATAGTCTCTGCCTACCCCATTCGGAACTAATGGCGCGAGAATATGTATCTAGGTTCCACCATTACATTACAAACACACACACACACATACATATAAAGTCTATTTTTTGAATTTGAGTGTAAAAGAAAAGATGCTTGGTGAATTATTTTCAGTCACAGTGCCCAACAATATCTAAGGAATCCCCAAAACTCGAAGTAACCCTCTTACAATATGCACGGAAAGTTGTGAGTTACTGCTATTTTAAATCGTAACTATACAGCTATACATTATAAGTTCACTTTCCAAACATAAAAAAACTGGTAAGGGCTTCACAATCACTGCTATCATAGTAAAGTAAAAAACCATGTACTGTAGTAATATCAACTAAACCACAAAATGTAAATCTATTTACTTATACTGTATACTACAGAATAAATCAACTCCCGAAATCTATCTTTACCAACTACTTTTTGTTGAATCGTTAAATGAGAAAAAAAACTTATATTATTTTAAACGAATTTAAATTGAGTATAAAAATATGTATGCATGCAATAAGAACCACCCAAAAGCTGCAATGTTCGGTGCAAACGCTCCTCATGAATGGGTTCCCTCCCCCTCCTCGTTCCCCGCAGCCCTCCTCCCATTGTTTATAGCGACACAAATAGGTTCCCAGCAGATCAAACATCTCTGAATTTCAGACAATCAATAATTAACTAAATTACTTTTGTTCTTTCTTACTGTTACTATGTAGTTCGATGTTTATCTTGTGGGTATTTATTTACTGTGTAGTGTCGGTTTAGAATAGCACTACCACATTTCTTCCGGTGGTTGTACGTAAGAGGCGACTAACGGTGTTGGGGCTTTTAAGGTCTACCGGGTCCGGGATTTTTGTGCGATGCGGTTGGAGACCCATCACCAACAACCTTTATTTAACCATCTTTTCCCCACTCAATTTTCCAAAAGTGGGTAAAAAAATTTTAATTCCTTAGCTCTGGCTTCCCTTCTAGGGATTTATAACCGTGAAAATATGTATGTATTTATTTTCATTATAAACATAATCATATAGAAGTATTTTGTCATTCGCGACGCACTCTTGTGTCTTTCCTCGTTGGTGTCATACTGGAACTTAGCGTACTAATTATTTTAAGTGATTGGTTAGGAATGCATTTAATTATTAGAAACAATTTATTGGGTTTTCTATAAATTTTAAAAAGCTGCATTTTGTCCTGTAGAACAAAAGGGGTAGCAGATCTACTAATACTTCTGAACATCACGGAACATTTCACCACCTGATATCAGAAATATTATTGGTAGAATATGAGTTCGTTAATTTTATTATGATTTATTTAATTTTTTTTGGTTATTGTTTAATGCATTTTCCATTTTTATTTTTGTATAAGGTGTTAATTAGATTTATCCGATTTAATGTGTTTATTTTATGTTAGCTTTTGCCCCATTAAATGACAAATAAACTTGTTTCATGATTTGCTTGGACAGTTTATTCACGTGATAGGGGGGTGAGGATGTGTGCTTATCGCCTTATTGTTCAAATACACTGTCACATTTCTAAGTTCAACTCTGCCATTTTTGCTACCTTAAAATGCTTTCTCTCACCGTCAATATAGTAGGTAAATTAAACACACATAAGATTATTTTAACTAACGCCTCCTGCATAAGGAGCGTTGGTGTGCCGGCTCAGAATGTCACTACCCCTTTTTACCCACGGGTGTCGTAAGAGGCGACTAAGGATGTGGGGCTTTTAAAGTGGTTTTTGGGAGATGCGGGTGGAAAACCATCACCAACGATACTTTATTTCCGCCACCAAATGTGGCTGAAGAGTTTCAGGCTATAAAGCTCTGGCCACCCCTATAGGAATTCTTGGCCGTGAGTATATGTTTGTAAGTACGTACTTGCATAAGAATATTTTAACTAACGTCTCCTGCATAAGGAGCGATGGTGTTCCCCTGGTATCGTCACGGTATTTGTACATGTTTAAGTAAATCGTGCTAGTGTTTCACACAAATAGTATTTAAAGAAATAGAAAAAAGAAAGAAAGATTTTCTATTTCACTTAATCTGAAGTTAACTTAAATGCCGATAAAATGTTCGTATGTTGATTAATTTAGCAGGTGCTTTTCTTTTAGTGATATCTATCTAACTAGAAGTACAATTAGCGGTCTTATTGCTTAAAGCAATCTCTTCCAGACAACCTTTAGTGTGACCACCACCTGAATGGTGAGATCAGTACGTTAAGAAAAACAGTACATTAAAAATTATTTACATTATACAAAAACTTCACAACTAAACTTATTTCTAGTGAAGAATTAATTAATACACAACACTAATAAATATAGTTTATACAAATAACATAACATAAACATAAACGTTCACGCCGAATATCCCCGAAGGGGTTGGCAGAGGTACTAATACTTCTGAACATCACGTGACATTGTCACCTGGCGTTCAGAGTACCCACGTTTTGCATGGACAGTGTACTCACGTGATAGGGGGCAGGCCTATCGCCGTTTTGTACGAATACACGGTCACATGACTATGTACAACTCAGCCATGTTGGTTTCCTCACCAAGTTTTCCCTTACCGTTAACTACCGTGATAAATTAACCACACATATGTCTTTAGAAAAGACAAATGGGTGTAGGCCCGACCCGGGATTTGAACACTAGTCGCTTGCACGTTAACCGGTGTTCTACCCATTGAGCTATCACGTCGTCAAATATACAAATAAAAATACGTAAATATACATACATATATCAATATATATACATATACATACATATATGTAATGCCTAAATGTGTACTGAGTCATGTAGTTATAAAATACATAAATACAAATAATAAATTATTGTAATAAATACACACAAATCACAGATTACAATATATGTACTAATGACACAAATATGCAACATTTTACTAAGTATATGCTAGGTAAAGATTTTTTTTCCAGATTTTTGAACAGCTATGAGTAAGTTTTCGAACGTCTAAAGGAAGGGCGTTCCACAATTGAACAGCCTGTACTGTGAAAGAGGACGAGTAAAAATTAGTGGAATGCGAAGGGATGCTTAAGAGAAAGTTATTACATGATAAGGTATTTAATTACTAAAAACATACAAAACATACTCTATTTGTACTGAGTTCTAATTTTAACCAAAGTTTTAGAAAACTGAAAAATATATTTTAAAACCGAACAAGATAATCAGAATAAACTTTTATCAGATTCACTCAACTTCACAACAAAATAAAACATTACAATGAAACATAAAATCGAATTACACGTAACACCAGTAGCCGACTATCTGCACAAAATCCAGACTACATCTACACAACAAAAGCCATTTGAAAATCGCCTCTATACTTCAAACACACAGTTCAAATTTGAAAATTTGTAGTTGGTATATACAACCTTTAGTGATAGGATGTTAAAACCAGTAGCGGTATGAACGAATCATCAGTCATCAAGTTAGATAGCAGGCGGGATGATTACTGAACACATTGTGCCTCAGGACATTGGTCCTCTTTTTATGACCACTTATATCGAATTAAGCTCTTTGGTACTGTATTTTGTGGTTTATTATGTAAATTTTCGTTCCCGGTGGGCAAAGGCTTTTGTCACCTTTGTTCTTGCAAGTTTTTCTCCTAAATCTTTTAACTTCTACATTTTTGTTATGTGTTTGGATAGTTTTGATGTATGTCTTGTTTCGGATATATGTATACGACGGTATTTGTAGGAAAGGCAAGTCAGAGTTTGGTTTGGAATACTTCATGTTTGATCCCGTACTACCTAAAATTTACTTTAAATTGCTTAGCTATTATGCTGACTCTCATTATGAAACCTTGTACGCAATTTCAAATTTCGAGATACCGAACAAAATAAAAAAAGGATGAAACCGTTTATCTCATTACCTTCTCCCCACATTTACCATTTTAGGGGTGAAATGAGTCCAAGGAGTTAATTCTAAAATATTGTATTGTATATTGTTTGTTTATAATGCATTTCACCGTCATATTTCTTCCAAAATTGCGCCAAATTTATTCGTTCGTCTTTCATAAATTAAAATATTCATATTTCTGCAATAAAAAATGTTTAATATACACTGCGCGTAGAAGTTGAATATTTCTAAAGTCCTTTATAATTTGATATTTCTTTTAACCATACCATTGTACTAAGTATCAAGAGACGGCTGGAGACCCATCATTAACAACCTTTGTTTTACTATCTTTTCTCACTCAACTTCCAAAAGTGGTCAAACAATTATTAATTCTGAAGCTCCGATTACTTATTGTTGGCATTTGTAGTTGTTATTTATATATGATAAATGAATTATTAGTGATTGAAACTATTATGTTTTTTTAGATCTACATTCGAAGTTTTTCGCATTCATGCATACATATGCTCACGGCTATATATCCTTCTTATAAATTCTTCAGCCACTTTCGGAAGTTAGGTGGGGAAAAGATTGTAAAGTTATTGTTATTGGTAATGGGTCTCCAAATGCATCGCCCAAATTATTTTTTTTAAAAATTGCAATACTCGTAGTCGCTTCTTACGATCACCCATAAGAAGAAATGGGGTAGTGTTATTCTAAGCCGACACTACACAGCTAAACAATAAGGAAAGAAAGAAGAAAGTGACTGTACAGTGTTATTCAAAGTCGATTTTCTACGGCAAAAGCGATCGTCAAAATCGTAAATTAAAATAAAGATTTCCAATGTGAAAATGAGTGTCTATTACTAATAACGTATTTGATTGTCACAACCCATCTTCAGACAGACATGTTAATCAAAAAGACGGTACTAATTTATCAACGTCCTTTTAAATGAAGATGTCTGTTTGTTTGAACCTTAACATGGTTTGGTCAAATAGCGAATGCTTGTATTAAATTATTTACATCGAGAAAGTACCGTTTTTGAATTATTTAAATCTGTGAATGGAAATAACTATGAGTAAGTTTTATTAAATTATGTATGAGTCCGATTTGTTTCTGACTGATGAGGTAGATAAACATAATATAATATAGCCGGCTGATGTCTACAAAAAGTGACTAATGACTGGTGCTTTTTCAGGTGTGATGACAATAGTCCAAGATCCCGGTGCCCCCAGACGTTACTTATTTTCTCATAAGAAATATAAATGGGATAAAGTAGTGTTAGTACGTACTTTGAGTGTGTGCATACCTGCTACCTTGGGTCGACGGCCAATTCATAGGTACCAGGTGCTAAAGGTAGATAAATACAGTACTGATTTTTCTTAAATTCTCAGTGCTGATTTTTACATAAGTTTTAGATATTGTTGTTAAAAATTAATAATCATTATTGCCAGACACTTTCCATCGGCGCTTACCCTTACCAGACGCTTTAAAGCTTCAAAAAAAAAACATATTCTTACTTACAATCTCACTCTTGATTTTTATGTATGATACTTGGGGAACTATTTGAACACCCCTGGTCAGCAGCCAGACCGATTGGAGGGGTCAAACATCCCCCCAGACACACATAAAGTGTCGCTAAAATTCTGCTCTGTTCGATATAATCAAGAGAGATTAAAGATTGGTTACATACAAAATAGAATCGAACCTGAAGATTACAAGGTATTTTAAAGTGATCTGGGTTGAATTTTTTTTATAAATAATATATATAAGTTTCTTTAACCTATGTTTCACATCTTATCATAGAGTTAAATTGAATACAACTATTTAAAAAATTCATGTTTATTAAATCTTAAAATTATACAAAGCTATACATGTCTTTCTTCTTTCGGATTATTTGTAGTTTGAACATTCAGCGTGATCTTTACTGTCATCATCGTCTAAGTTTGATAAGTCATTATCAACCCAATGTTGGCATTGACTATCTTCATTATCATCCATATTACTTTCATTTTCTGTAACAAAAATAACATAATTAAGAATCAAAGAGTTATACGGTTATATCAATTAAATTTAAAGTATAATACCTGATTCTTCTTGAAGCGGTTCACTGACAAAGCTCCGCAATTGGTCCCCATCGAACCAGTTAAAATGATATTTATTATCTTTCATCGTCCACCCATTATTTTCAGGACTAAAAATACTAATTTTCTTCATATGAGCATTTTTCCAGAGACTAGTGATATAATTAGCTCGTCGAAACTGCTGTGAAAGCTCACTTTTGCATGGTGGTAAGTAACTAGCATCAAAGTTTTTCACATTTTTACGATTGAACTCTTCATTTACGTCACAAACCATACAAGTGTTGATGAAGAGTTGGAGTCGGGCAGCATCTACGTCAATTATTCCGGCTACGTTGTACAGTTCACAAATAAATTTTTGTATAGTGTTGAACACATTTTGCTCCAGTTCTAAGTCACTGAATAAGTCTACATCGCCGAGTCTCATAAATGCTATCTGGTACTCTACTTTTTTTTTCAATACATTAAATGGCCTTTGCTTGCCTAAAAAGAGCTGGATTGTAATCACAACCAGTTATTGCGTGAAATCCTGGCAAGCAACGGCTTAATGTAGGTCCTAAATGTTTATAAATCTCAGTGATATCAATGTATCTAACTTTATTTCCAGTGCCAGTCAATATCCACACATGGGAGTCATCATTTTTTAAATGATGCATATTGCCCAGCATAATTACTGCAATATCAGTGTCAGCACACTGAATAACAAAATAAATAGATATCCATAAATAGATATCTCTCCCACACTCAAGCGTACAAATAATGACCTCGCGCTTATACACATAGCGACACTTTATGTGTGTCTGGGGGGATGTTTGACCCCTCCAATTGGTCTGGCTGCTGACCAGGGGTGTTCAAATAGTTCCCCAAGTATCATACATAAAAATCAAGAGTGAGATTGTAAGTAAGAATATGTTATTTTTTTTTGAAGCTTTAAAGCGTCTGGTAAGGGTAAGCGCCGATGGAAAGTGTCTGGCAATAATGATTATTAATTTTTAACAACAATATCTAAAACATATGTAAAAATCAGCACTGAGAATTTAAGAAAAATCAGCACTGTATTTATCTACCTTTAGCACCTGGTACCTATGAATTGGCCGTCGACCCAAGGTAGCAGGTATGCACACGCTTAAAGTACGTACTAACACTACTTTATCCCATTTATATTTCTTATGAGAAAATAAGTAACGTCTGGGGGCACCGGGATCTTACTCTACAACGCTCATATTACTACACGACCTGGTTTTTCCCTATATAATAAATGCCTTCGTAGCTATTAAATAAAAGTGGCGCTTCTGATCAAAAAAGGGAGGGTTCATATCCTCAATTTAGCCTAAATTAATGTCGTTTCTTGAGGTAAATGGAAAGTCACATTTCTGATTTGTATTGTGATCGTATAACCCTGAATGCACGCACTTTACAGGCAAAAGTTTGTATGTGTGTAAACGATGAGCAATTGTTACACAAGAATGTGAAAACTATTACAGTTGTCAAGGATATAAAGGTAAGTAAAAAATAAATCTTTGTAAATCAGTAACAGTACTTAAAAATCAAGTGCCGAATAACAAGATGGTTTTTCAGTATATCATGCTTCCGCATGCAATGTCAAGGAGTAGACTTTCTAGTATATAAGATGATGGCGGAATATAATAACTGGATATTTTTGGAAGCAGCAATATGTATGAGACCACCATACTTATAAGTAGCTGTATCTATAAGCAATATATTATTATAGTTTCTCAATGTTAAAACTGATAGATAAATTATAGAACGACGTGAACGCTCAATGGGTAGAACACCGGTTAACGTGCAAGCGACTAGTGTTCAAATCCCGGGTCAGGCCTACACCAATTTGTCTTTTCTAAAGACATATGTGTGGTTAATTTGTCATGGTTGTTAATGGTGAGGGAAAACGTCGTGAGGAAACCCACATGACTGAGTTGTACTTAGTCATGTGACAGTGAGTGCCCCCTATCACGTGAGTACACTGTCCATGCAAAACGTGGGTACTCTGAACACCAGGTGACAAAGTCACGTGATGTTCAGAAGTATTAGTACCTCTTCCAACCCCTTCGGGGATATTTGGCGTGAACGTTTATGTTATTATTATATTATTACTTTATTAAATTATAGAAGAGTTTTATTCCAATCAATAGCGTTACAGTTTTATCAATGCTGTGTAGTGTCGGCTTAGAATAGCACTACCCCATTGCTTGCGGTGTGTGTACGTAAGAGGCGACTAACGGTATTGGGGCTTTTTGGGCGATGCGGTAAGAGACCCATCACCAACAACCTTTATTTTACTATCTTTTCCCCACTCAACTTTCCAAAAGTGGCTGAGGAACTTCTAGTTTCTTAGCCAGAGGGCTACCCCTTCTAGGGATTTACAGCCGTGAGTATATGTATGTATGTATGTTTTATCAAATGAAAACGTCTGCCTTATTATTATTTTGTATATTTCTTAGGTGTGGTCTAAAAACAATTTGTAGGCGATCGGTAGAGTACATAAATATATTGATTCATTAACGATTTCCATTTATCGGCCAATCATCACAAATAAATGATCGAAGTAACGATTCAGCTGCGCCTGCGCATCTATTCAATTCGTTAATTAAAATAACAGGCAACACGCGTGGAAGGACCTTCAATAAACTTTAACATTTAATTATACTTTATTAGACCAAATTGGTATTGTCTTTTTTTTCATAGTTCTGACCGGGCCCTTTGTGTATCGATCGGTTTTATTGATGATTTTCTAAGGTCAATAATCATTATTGATAGAAGCAATATTACTGAGTGAGGGCTGATAAAGGTTGGAAAAATCCCGGATTTTTAGTGCCAGGAGTCATTATGAGTTTATTAGTAGAATTGACTTACTGGGAATCGTTTTTTCATTATTATTTCACTCGTTTATTAGGAGGCGCTATTTGAGTTTTTATTTTACTATTTTATTAATGATGAGGCTACCTTTTATGTTTTTATATTTTTACACGGAAACTAAGCTTGAACGGCTTATGAAGTTTTTTTGAGTGATGCATTCTTATTTTGCTTGGGGTTTTGAAATAATGTTACCTTCGCAATTGCTCAATGTAACTAAAAGTGAAATAACTACAATACGACTAAGTGAAAAGAGTTGTCGAAATAGGTCATTTAACATTTTTGTATATTCACCATTTACATATATTCAAGAGACTCGTTTATTTCTGTGAGTGTTGAACACGTTAACAATGTTTTTTACATACTTATTATTATTATTATTTAAGTACGAATGTTTATTATGATACTTTTTTGTCATTTTTCGTAAGAAAATATTATTTAATCTTCACTTTTATAAGCCAAATATCGTAATGTCTTATGTCGTTATAGTAACCGGATATTGTAATACTTGTCGTGATGTATAAAGTACTCTAAATTGTAAAGATAACCTGTTAATTAGGTGTTTCTGTTTATGAAAACTCACCAAACTGTGCTAAAATGAAAATCTCAAAAGTGAATTTTTTTAGCGTCCCTCTGGGAACCGAACCCACAACGTTTGGTTCGTGAGTAATTGCTCTGTCCACCAAACGCTTAAAAGTATACATCGGAAAAGTTGGACTAGCATTTTATACAAAGCTTGATTTTTTTTTCATTTAAAGGAAAACAATCGCATTAAATTAAGCCTAAAACAATAATACAACTTAATACTATTTACATTACAAGATAAAAAAACCAAGTTAAATGTGCCTTTATAATTCTCCACTATAAATACATCCGAGTAGAGCTACCCGTAATAACTAAAGTGTATAGAAGTTTGATAAGGGTAAATGATCGTAATACGCGGCATGAAATATTAAATTTCCTCTGTTATAATGACAGACATTATAAGTAGCTCACTCTGTAATTAACTCAATATTCCTGTCAATCAAAATACAAAGTGTGAAAGAAGTTCTTGTAGTTGCGGCTAGGAATTTGAACTATTTTAAGTGACCTTTGGGATGCTTTAGTAGTTTTATTATTTATGAGGAAAATATTCGTATTACAATTAATAAATTCTCGTACTTACATATTTCAGGGAATAAATGAAATGATAAATGAGTGAGTAACCTTGAGCGTTAGAAATATTGTAAGTTTTTGTACATACCCAGATTTTAAAACTGAACAAGGCTTTATGACTATCTAACCTAGGTCAAATTAGGATATGTTTTGCGAAAACAGTACTGACGAGAACGAGTGCAACTAAAACATAATCGCAAAATGTCAGGAACGTAAAATTTAGCTGGATACAAATATTAAATTTATTCATGATTTCTAGGGAATAACTACTAAAATTTCAATTTATTTATAAATGTTTTTTGTATGACTTTAGCAATGAATGAATGTATCAATTGCAATTATTATAAAAAAACGCCAATGAAATAATCATATCTAAATCTAACACCATGTATTTTTCTGCACTGAGCATGCGACAGTAAAAGCAAACTCTTCGGCAAAAAAATGTATTGCATACAAGTTAACGTCACAAAAAATATATGCTACTGTTGCATCAGGGGCAAGGGCAATTCAATTTCTCTATCTGTAAATCTATACATTCCAAAAAGGGAAGCTGCAAGGTAACCCGCAGGTACGTAACATAAAAACCCATTAGAGTCGGTCGGAGTAATTAGCGAGTGCTCTGTTTAGTTTTTTGTTTGCAGTAGATGCGATTGATTGACGCGCACACTTTATCTTTTTGACAATTCTGACACATTTCACAGCACCGACTATATGTACAGGATGATTTTGCAAAAACATGCGTGAAAAAGAAAGTTATTTGTGTTTCATTTTCACTTTAAGATTGCTTTAAGGTTGATTTTATACAATTGTGTTAATCGAAACACATTGATTTATGGTCGTAGTGTCTAATTTATAATGTCTTATGGCAGGTATTATAATCACATCTTCCGATTATAAAGCCTTAATCATACTTCTTTTCTTCTACAACTTGGTCTTGACTAAAAAAATAATATCAAACAATCTCATCATCATGCACAATTAGATACAATATATTGAAAATAGCAATACTTTTTGTAAAAAAATATATGGTTATAGTTAATATGTTTATGTAAGCATCGATTAAGGACTTGGACCCACCCACACTATAGCTAGGTTATTCGTCCAAACAATACAAAATCCCACCCTGTGCATAACATTCTTCTACTGATCGCAATCGCTTTCGCATTATCGGTCGGTAATCGAGCGCCGCGCATTACGTCAAGTGCAAAAAGGCGTAACAGAAGCTCAGCAAATGGGTCTCTCGACTAATGACTTGCCTTATTTAAAACGATTACTTAGTCATTGATAGGATGCGTTTTGCGGTTTGTGTTTGGAGTTTCTTTGAGAGAAAATAATATTTTTTTATTTAAAAAAAAAACTGTGACTTGTCTGCGTGATGCATTTTTGTATATTATTGTTTACGTTTTTGCCATTTTGAAGACATTGTATTTTTTTAGGTACAACGTTAAAAAATATTAAAGCAAAATGATAAATTCTGAAGGTCTATATCCGTTGACTACAAAATACCAAAGCAAGTAGATTTTTTTTATTACCATTCATCACATCACATCTTTGACTTTTGATTATTTGCGCAACTAAAATTGATGCAATTGGAAGAAGAGTGTGTAAAATTCCTCATAGCCACGATTAGGTCTTCAATAATTAAAGATTATTTCACTGGTTCCAAAAAAGGGTTACATTATTTCAATGTTTCTAATATTAAAAACGTAGCAACATTTTATACTTTTAAATCATTTCAAATACCCAACCCAAACACTTACAACAACAATGATATCAGCATCCCAAATCACACATTTTATTATTGCTTTTTGACAAGCAAATTGCCAATCAATTGACGGAACGAGCCCAATAAAATGCTACTGCATAACCATCGGATACATCCGACCCACAATTAAACAATACAATGACGATCTCCGAATTTTAACACCAAAAAACGTGCGCCCATCATTCAGTATTACATATAATTATCTAATCTCAAACCTTTTAGCTGTAAACTTTAAGGATTGACTTCTAAGAAGCATATCATCTGAGATCGTGGGACTATGGCGCACCTTTGTTAGCCGATCGTGTTAATTACTAGTTTTGGCTAGTCGGATAGACAGTGCATTAGTTAGAGGTCAATAGAACTTGGCTCGGTATTTTGGGGTTGTTAGAGATACTGTATAACTAGAGCGTTTGACTCACGATTAACGAACGAATTTTAACTGATTATCCAATATGTACTGATGTTATCACAGTAGTAATTTTTGAAGTCTGCGAACCCTCTCTTAACTATATATATCTCAGTGGGGGATATTATATATGATATATTCATCATTTTTATATCATTAAATTAAATTTTTATTTAGTTTGTACGGTCGTGACAAACCTCTCTAGCTTCGTTAACATCAATCAATCTCCTCATACATGCTCTTTTAGTCATCATATTTCGGACGCCTGCCTTTTTGGGCACACTCGCTATTTGGTCCAAATGTGTCCTCGAAGGTCGTCCTCTACTAACATTAACATACACATTAGCTCTATAAATCTCTTCTACAATTTACTAACATCCATCATCTTTATGTGCCCAAACCATTTGATCAAATTCATACACATACATATACTCACGTCATTAGTTCTTATTGGGGTAGGCAGAGGCTATTGGTTGTCAAATAAAGGTAAATTGGTAAATCCCATATATAGAATAATATCAGTTAAAGAAGACTACGGAATTCCAATAAAACAGAGAATGTGCTGAAAAATAAAAATAAAAGGGGATAGTAAAAATATTTATGGATGTATAATTAGCTAGAACGATTGATAGTCTCTGCCTACCTTAAATCAAATTCATTACTTTAAAACACTTGAAAGACTATACATTTTTTTCAATCTCTGTGTTAATAATTTTATTTGGAAGACTTAACATCCTCATTACACAATTATTTAAAAATAAAAACTTAATAAAATATATTAAGATTTTAAGCGCCTTTGTTAAAGAAGATTACTTCAAAAGTTTCTATGCACAGCCATCAGAAACCGTCAAAACATGAATCAACCGCCAACAGACGGCGCTAAATATAATTAACATCACTAACTGCTTAACCCACATTTCTT
Source organism: Bedellia somnulentella (assembly GCA_963576735.1). Lineage (NCBI taxonomy): Eukaryota > Metazoa > Arthropoda > Insecta > Lepidoptera > Bedelliidae > Bedellia > Bedellia somnulentella. The sequence goes on along the minus strand of OY755186.1, from coordinate 8,684,295 downwards.
GAGCCATCAATCAAACTTTGAAACCCGATGAAACGATTGGAAGTCAACTACTAATGATTTATGTGGCGAATAATTTATTCATTTATTTGATAGACAAATAAATATATTTTCTGACTTAACATCAATCTTGCAAGTATATTCGTAGAAAGAAGGTATGCATATATCAATAGTAGTAGTGTTATTCTTAGGCGACAGTATGCATTTACTCTATAGTGTCGGCTTTGAATAGAACTATCTCATTTCTTCTATTCTGTAGCATGTCTGACTAACTTCCTTTCAATCATAACTCTGCTGTTATTTTGAGTATCTCTTTTTCTTCTCAGATGTATGGAGTACCCACTAATAGCCGAGACATGTCATAATAGACAAGACTTCTGTCATCTTGTAAAGATATACTGTCACATGACTAAGTGCTATTCAGTTGTGTGCATTTGTGTCTTGATAAATGAAGCACACATGCAAATATTCTAAGGTATCAGAGGTGTATGTAAACTCTGAATTAAAAGCGTGAAGGGGTGATGTGTCTCCTTGTCACTTGGTCTACTATACATAATATAATTTCCCATTGTAGTAGGCAGAGACAAACAATAGCCACCTCGTAAGATCCTGGCAGACCTTTCGTGCTTTATATACGTTCATCAATATTTTCATATATATTTTTTTTATTCTTCGGACTACAGACACCTGTCTTTGTGAGCAAATTTACATGCATCCATCCTCTCTATGTGTCCAAACCATCTTACCATTTATATTTCTAAAGTTTTTTACAATTTTTTCTTTTACTCTGCAACTTTCACAAATCACATTATTTTTTACTTGATCGCATTTCTAACACATTACGAACTTTTCTGAGGGCACTCATCTTTATTTATAAGAATATTATATCTATATTTTTTTTATTAAGGTGTGCAATAGAGAATTCTCTATTCGAATAACCTATCGATCTAGAACAACAATTAATATAATTGTAGTTGGGTAGTGCCGTGTAGTGTCGGCATAGAATTGCCGTGTAGTGTCGGCATAGAATAACACTATCCCATTTCTTCCGGTGGGTGTACGTAAGAGGCGACTAACGGTATTGGGGCTTTTAAGACATTTTTGGGCGATGCGGTTGGAGACCCATCACCAAAAACCTTTATTTCACCATCTTTTCCCCACGCAACTTCCAAAAGTGGCTGAGGAATTTCTGATTCCCTAGCTCGGTTACCCCGTCAAGGGATTCATAGCTGTGAGTATATGTATGTATGTATGTATGTAGTTGGGTTTGAGTCTATTCATATATCGCGTTAAGCTTTTTTATGCTTAATAATACGGTAAATCCTATTATTTATGTTACACATAAAACTGGAGCCAGTTTTAAATAATTTATCTAAAAACAAACAGTAATTTGAATATGTCTATTTCACTGTAATTTATGGGTGGCTACTCTATATCTACAGTGACATAAAATTTTATGGCACAACCTACTAAATTTTATTAATGACTACGGCTTTGTATTAACCTACTTTTAATGAGCTTAATATAGAGAATGAAATACATTATGCCTTATATTTGAATAGAGAAAAAAACAATATTTAATATTGTGGCTCATAAAATCTTTTTTAGCTTTATAATAAAGTTATTCGATGAAATTAGTAGCGATATAAGTATTCAGAAACTTAGCTGGGCAGTGTAAATTTAGATAAAACACAACAAAATCATTCCACATTGATGTCATATTAGATGAGTAATAAATGAATAGACACTAACTTAAATTTACAGATACAAATCCCAAAACCCCTTTTAGCCAGAGCTTTAAAATTTCTAAGCTACGGAGGTTGAGGGGAAAAGATAGCAAACTAAACAGTGTAGGTAAAGGGTCTCTAACTACAACGCCAATAATAATTAATGAAACATTATCATTATCCTTATTTTGATCGCCAAAAAAATTGTAGACTTGACCACTTGAAATGTTAATACATACCAAAAGTGTCATATCTACTACTTCCTTTGTTAATTATTCCTTAACTAATTAACAACAAAACATAAGAATATACCGAAGAAACCATTAGCAAAAAACGCCCTCCCGAATGATTCACAACGAAATAAATCATCAAACGCTCCATGATTTGCAACTTTGTACTACCGTAACCTATTATAATGAATGAGTCAAAATTATAATGTTCACGAATACAGCCATTGCAATTTATTGACTGCGCTAAACTTTGTTAGATTACAAAATAATTGATAGGTACATAAATGAGGTAGGCTTGCTTAAAGCAACCTTATTATTTGGCTATATTTTAAAAGGGTCAGGTTACTGAGAAAATGTTAATCTAAAATCTTTTGTAGCCTCTGTTGATTGGTTCTAACGATTTAGCTAGTTCACAGGTTTTATTATCTGACTTGATATTAAATAACGTTTGTTAAAACTGTAGTGTTGGCTTAGAATAACACTACCCGATTTCTACCCGTGGGTGATCGTAAGAGGCGACTAAGGGTATAAGGGACTTTTAAGTGATTTTTGGGCGATGTGGTTGGAGACCCGTCACCAAAAACATTTATTATCACCATCTTTTCCCCAATCAACTTCCCAAAGTGGCTGAAGAATTTCTTATTCTAAAGCTCTGGCTACCCCGTTAAGGGATTTATAGCCGTGAGTATATGTATGTATGTTTGTTAAAACTTAAACAAATAAATTTGTCTAATAAAATTAGACGACCTTGTTAGCTCAGTGAAAAAACAATCGCTTCTAATGCAAGACACGTCAGATTAAATTCTGAGTCGGGTCTACACCAATGTGTCCTTGCTTAAGTTATCATCATGATCATCAGCCATGAGATGGCTACTGATGGACATAGGTTTCATCCTCATCCATTGACTTCCCGCAACTTTACGACTTTCACTGAATCATCGGTTCACTTTTTGGACAGTCTACTCATACTGTATCGTCCAGTACGTGGATGCCACTATGGAACCTTAGAACCCCAACGGCCATGGGTGTATCGTGCAATGCCCAAACCCATTGTCACTAAAGTTTCGTAACTACAGCTATATGGGTTACCTCGGTTTTTCTAAAGATCGTCGTCACGGACTCGATCACGTAGGGAAGCTCCTAACATAGCCTTCTCCATTGGCTTTTGGGTGAATGTGATCCTTCTGAAGAGGCCAATTGAAAGAGGCGACAGTTTCGGAGAGATGCCATCTTAGTGATTCACTCGTCACAGCAACTGGATGAAATTTGTGTTGTTATTTTGAATTTCAACTGACATTGCCAGCTTTTTTATACAAACACTGTAGCGACTCGATGTATCTATAATCAAAATGGCATGTTGGTGTTTACCGAAATTATTACTAGTAAATTATTATTTAAAAAAAACTTCAATTGATCGTTGTATCCGAAGTTTTTTTATCCGTCTTTTTAAAGTTATAGTTATGAGTTTAATGATTGTTTAAGTAAACTAAGGTCTTATAGCATTCACGGATCACGGATTGAAAATAGATGAGTATTACTACCGTTCCAAATATAAATAGCTTTAAGTATACATAATTCTTAAAAACTCACACAAAGTAACTAAACCCAATAGCTTCAAAAATCAATCACTTATCTTCCAGACCACAAATTTGTGGCATCGTAAAATAAAAGGAATTTTAAATGCATGTGTGGTGTTAATAAATACGCACTCGTCCGTCATGTCGCTGCTTGGTGTGGTCAGATACGAAATTAGTCTGTGTTAATTTATTGGGAGCGATAGGTGTGGCCACCCTGCTCTTGTGATTACACTGTGTCACTGAACTACTCAAAGATTTATATAATGCTTCCTTTTGTTTGGATATGTTTCATGTTGTTTTTATCGGAATGATGAGATTTAGCGTGTTTTTATGCATGAAGATGTTTTTTTAGATAATCGGTATCCATTTATTTTGAAAGATATGGAAATGTAAAATCAAGGTCATTTAATTGTTTCAGTTTGGTTATGTTCTCTGTGAGGGTCTATTTGCTTCGCACATAGAATTTATTTTATAATTATTAACTAATATATAACAATAATGCAAATTATTGACGAAGTTCGTAGGTTATAGGTTATAGGTTCGTAGGGAATAAACAGGAAAATTAACGCAAGTTTGAAAAGAGATCAATTTTATATTAACTTACTTATGTCAATTAAAAATCAAAATATACTATAACATTCGAAGCACAAATCACAAACTAAATACAAGTTCAAACAAACATAGCTTTCAAATCACAAAATTAAATAAACCACTATTAAAATCGTCGAGTCCTACATTTTTATTAACACCCCGCGTCGAGATAAGAAGGGTACAGGCAACGAAACGTATTTATTTGACCAATCATCGAAATAAGGGATTCTCGGGTTACACCGCTGTAGTCGAGAGTGTCATTGATTTGTTGAGATAATCTCACTAATAAATAACGTACTCAGGTCGATTGAGCTGCTTCCAAGATATACTGGCGACTTTAACTGTACATATATGTTTTATTTCAGTCTTTGCGTGGTTTATTGGGAATTGGATGTAAATATTGACATTTGACAATTCTTTCAGAATTATGAATATTGAAAAATTCAATTGAAAATTATTTGTACTCTGATTCTATGTTCATATTTTCTTTTAAAATTCAACTTTATTGCTATGTGCAGCGATAAAAAACTACGTCGCTTAATCTTTTTTACTTTAAAACGTTTTTATATTAAATCAGAGGCCGTTTCTCAACCATGAAAATCTTTTTCCTGATGATAAAGTGCTAGTTCTATGTCTGCTTAACTCAATAATTTCTATTGTTTTATTTGATTGTTGGTATAGCTTGGTCGATGAAATTACGCTTCTCTTTGTTTCTTTCTAATGAATATAAAGTTTTCTAGTAATAATCAATAATGCAACGATAAAATATGTTCATGGATTTCCCGATCAACGATTAAACTTTTTGGTCATATAAATTGAAGAGAAAATATAACATAAATCATCACTGAACTAAACTGCATACCTGCAAAAATTGTTCCATATGATTTAAATTCTATCATTACATAGTAAAGATTATTTTTATGTCTTTTGAGTTTTATAGGCAGTGTTGGCTTCCGCTCTGACTAACAACTCTTAGCACGTTGCATAAAGAATGCTCAATAAAAATAGCACAGTGTGGGTGATCGTAATAACATCTTTGTTTTATGTAAGTATCCTTTTTATTAATGGTATTAAGACTTGTAGTATATTAGCTAGTATTTACTTAGTACTATGCACTCCTAGAGCATAATTGTCAAATAAATCTAGTTTCGATCGGTAGTATTTTTTGTGTTAAATGTCGGCTTGAAATCGCACTAACCATTTTGTTCTTACGGATGTTACGAGATGCGTTAGGGTATTGGGAGTTTTAATATTTTTCTCACTCAACTTCAGATAGAGGAATTCAAGAATTACAAGTATGTTCATGTTTATGTGTTATACATATGTTCTCTTTTAATTATTATGATGAAAAAGCTTTAATAATAATTTTTAAGCTAGAAAGTTTTTTGTTTATGAAAACCTCATGTAGGTACTATTTCTAGTAAATAAAGGAAAGAAAAATTTCGACACCAGCGGAGATCGAACCCACGGCCTCCGGGTGTACGCCCCCACAGCTCTGCCAATTGAGCTATATTTTATTAGAAATATTTTTTAAAGTTTTAGTTCACACTCAGTATACCACTAAATACCAACAAAATCGCTAAAGTTGAATATATGCATCGTAAATATTGAATAATTGTTGAATAATTTAGCTCTTCACAGCGACATTTAACACGAAATATGTGGCCTATTATTACTCTGTAGTAGTTTATGATGTCGCAAAGAAATAAATCTTAGCATGTTTAAAGTGGTTTATAAATCTGTAGGTAGGTTTACACTGAAATTAAGTGCATACATACATATACTCACGGCCATAAATCCCTAGAAGGGGTATCCAGAGCTTGAGATTGAAAAATTTCTCAGCCTCTTTTGGAAGTTATATTTAGTCTTTAATATAAAAAGTGTTGCAAGCATATGTATGTACCTAAAAAAAATACAGTTACTTTCTTTACTTACTATTTTAATTACTTACGTTTCAATTCTACTAGATTTCATGCTTTAAACTTGTATTTTCTATAGACATAGAGTGTTGATAAGAATTAATACAATGTTAAAGTGAATAAGTTTATAATTTTTTTATGAAAATCATATAGCTTATCGAAATATAAACATTCACGATTATTCCGACCCACTTTGAACTCATTATATTGCCATATTTATACAAACATACATACAAGGTTGTAATCCGTCCACAAAAATCATGTATGAAAAGAATAATGAATAGAAGGGAAGCAAGAGAGATTTGTCAAGTTTGTGCTAAGTGGCGATCGATATTCTCTGCCTACCCCAATGCGAATAATGGGCGTGAATATAAGTAAGTAAAAATCTTTATATACATACTTGTACTAGTACATACATATACTCACGGCTATAAATCCCTAGAAGGGGTAGCTATGGCTAGGAAATTAGAAATTCCTCAGGCACTTTTGGAAAACTGAGTGGGGAAAAGATAGTAAAGTAAAGGTTGTTGGTGATGGGTCTCCAACCGCATCGCCCAAAAATTCCTTAAAAGCCCCAACACCATTAGTTGCCTCTTACGTACACCCATCGGTAGAAACGGGGTAGTGCTATTGTTGCTATTGAAATTGGTTCTTAAAACAAAGATTTTTCATTTTAAACCAATTTTATTTTAAGAAGTGGCTATCTAATTTAATTTTACAATTTTGAACCTATGACTATGTAACAAGTAAATTATATTGATGTGGTATATCGGATATGTATCAAGCCCACAGCTAACCCTAACACTTTAATCCTTCACTTTTATTGTATTGTTATCGTAAAACTTGCGAATGCGTGTAAAGTTGTAACAAAATTCAATTAACACGTGTAAATTGAATGAATATTTAATTTGGCGGATTTACAAATTGGTGTAGGCTTGACCCGGGATTTGAACCCTTGCCTGAACGTTCCAGAATAACACCCTCCACCTCTATTGTGTGTCAAAATAGGCGACTTAGAATAATTTTAAATAAAGAAAAGGGTTGGCGTAGCTGTTTGTTTATTATGAAGCTTCTGCATCCAATTTTTGGAGTTTACAAAGCCAACATAGTGAGTGTGCTCAAAAATGTGGGCGTCCGAAGTATGCTAGAGAGCTTTGTCAGTATCGTACAAAGTGGCGATTAATAGTCTCTGCCTACGCCAATGGGAACTAATGGCGTGAGTATATGTAAGTATGTATAAGCCCAATGTAGCATATAAACAGAAGTTAAGAAACATACATACATATACATACATACATATACATACATACATATACTCACGGCTATATATCCCTAGAAGGGGTAGCCAGAGCTAAGGAATTATAAATTTATTTTTTAAGGAATTATATATTACAAATATATAAAATTAGAAGTTGAGTGGGGAAAAGATGGTAAAAATAAAGGTTTTTGGTGATGGGTCTCCAACCGCATCGCCCAAAAATCCAATAAAAAGCCCCAATACCCTTAGTCGCCTCTTACGACACCCGTGGGTAGAAAGGGGTAGCGACATTCTAAGCCGGCACAGAAACATATTTTATATTTTTATATATTCTAAAGCAGCGTACTCAAAAATATAGAAGCAAAAAACCCCAAGATCCCGCCGTATCAAGTGTTAGTGCAACAAATTGACTCGCCTAAGTTACGAGCGAGATAAGCATTTTATATCGTCACGGCAGCGTCTCCGTCACTCCGGCAAATTTTATTGGAAAACAAATGTGGACCACCAACATTACTTGCGGCCATTTTATATCGACGACCTCCGAGATAGTTACTTGTAATATTGCCATTAACTCCCATTGGGGTGAAGAAGAAATTGGCGATTGTCTTTTTTGTACATACATACATTCATTACTTGTAATATTGCCATTAGCTCCCAATGGGTTGGAAGAATAAACTGTCGATCCTTGTTTTTGTTCTTACATACATACTTTCAGACCTGGAAACTCCTCGGCCACATTTGGATGTTGATACGAGGACAAGATGGTAGAAATAAAGTATCGTTGGTGATGGTTCCAACTGCATCGTCGAAAAACCACTCAATAAACCCTATACCCTTAGTCCCCTCTTACGACACCCGTGGGTAGAAAGAGGTAGTGACATTCCAAGGCGGCACTACACGGCACTTGTTATAGTTATAATAACTAATTATGTATTCTTTTTAATCTTTACTTATATTGTTTTAATGTATCATTCATTTGTGTATTTTTAGGTTTCGTGTGTGTTCCTTTGTAAACGTAAACGTTCACGCCGTTTATCCCCGAAGGGGTTGGCAGAGGTACCAATACTCCTGAACTCACATGGCAAGCGCCATCTAGTTTCCAGAGAAGGTACCCACGTTTTGCTTAGACAGTGTACTCACGTGATAGGGGGCAGGCCTATCGCCGTTTTGTACGAATACACTGTCACATGACTAAGTGCAACTCAGCCATGTGGGTTTCCTCACGATGTTTTCCCTCACCGTTAGCAACCATGATAAATTAGTAGTAGTAGTAGTAGTAGTAGTAGTGTTCCTTTGCTTATGAATAAACGCTTTTATTTCTTTCTTTCTCTAGTTGAAGTTCGTAAAATCCACATAAAGTTTAACATCAAAGATACTTTGTCAAAACTCATCACAGTTTCAAAAGGGCTTGAGAATTATAATAATAATAATAATAATTTATTTATTGAAACATCATAAAAAAAAAGAACAAATGGGCTTATATAACCTTCATCACATTTGTTATAAACGAAGAATTTATACAATTTATAATAAGCCGTATGGAAGACTCTATTCCCTTTACTAGGTTAAACCTGTAAGAAAGGGTCATAGGGAAATACAACGGTTGCTTGTTCAACTTCGTAAAACTTTGTAAAGAATAAAATTTAAAAAGAAATAATAATAACTTAATAACTTATCGAAACATACAAATTAAAATTAAAAATTAAATTAAATTAAAATTAAATAGAAAACAATATTAAAATAATATTAAAATATTAAAATAAGGACATCCTTCAGAGTAATTAATCTGTTAATAAATATTAGTTTAAAGAACCGTTTCATAAAAATGTCGACAAATTGCTAATAAGTATAACACACAAAACATCAACTGGAAAAGAAGCTTGCTTGTCTTATTAATTTGTAGATTGTCCATTTTAACTTGATCTCTCGTCTGAAGGAATTTAGAAGCAGAATGTATGGGAATGTTTATTCGTGTCGTTAACAAAAGTGGGTCTTTTATTCGTTTTGATTAAGTGTTTCTTAGATGAAATATCTAAAAAGATTTTTATATTGAGAGCTTACTATTGCTATGCTGATATGTCACAATTACATTATGCAAAATTTGTGAACTTTGATGTACTTTGTGAAAGTGAAACTTCCAGATATATGCGTTTTATACAAATTTGTCTTTATTCATACAACAACACAGATGTAGCAATACTTTACATTTTCTCTCTAGCATCTAGAGTTTATCTACCATCATCTAGTAGAAGTTCGATTGTGAAATTTTATTTCTACTGCTATCAATCTCAGTTTTAACAGCCTACTGACATATGTTCTACTAGATAAAATACAAAGAAAATAGTTGTTAAATACCAAACCACTATATGTGCATTGTTAAATCACATATCTTTTTTTAAAAGGTACTTAAACCAAACAACTAATAACTTAATTAAGACCAATTTGTATTGCACTAATTGTGTTAAAATCTTGATGGCAGTTCTTGTTAATACATTTTTGAGCGCCAATAAATATTGTTACGTGCGACAAGCCGTGTCAAAATATAGTGGGACCAGAGGTCCAATTTACAACTTATCTATCCGAGATCTTGGCCCCTTTCACAGGTAGACGGGGTTAAAAAAATGTAGTAATAATCCAACCACAAGTTAATCTGCTGGTAACGCCATTTTGTCCTGTGTGGTTTGCCTAGAAAAAATGTGTGACATGATTATCGGCCGGTTGGGAAGTTAAAGACAAATAGTCGGTGCTTACATGCCTTATAAATACGTTTGTTTTTCTTTTTAGTTTCTTTTAACTGGTTTCATTCACATTTGCGTTTGGTATCTTTATTTATAACCTTTTTGTGGTGACAAAGTTTGATAGATTTAATTGCGAGAAAAATTGTTTTATATGGTGATTGCTAAGGTTGTCCTAAGTTTACCTTCTAGTATATTTGGAGTACTTTTATTAATAGAATACAAACAGTAGAATGATTTATCACAAATTCATCATTTACTTACGTTTATTTTACAGACAAATTAATCACTTGTATGTTAATTTTTATTCACTAAACCAATAATAATAATTGAGAAAATAATTTACGAAACATTATAAATATTATATTAAATAGTTTTAAAAATTTATTTCAAGGTATATGTATACAAATTATATGTATTGTTTGCATAGCAATGAAAAAATGGTTTTCTTTTTCTTCTTAAATTAAATTCCAGACATAACAATAGAAAATTGTGCAACAATTAAAATTACCTTAATATCCAACCAACAAAATTTAATCGTCATCATTCGCAGAGGCATGTAAGCCTAACCTACGTTAATTCTAAAATTGCTCATAAGAAGACAAGTTAGGGGTGTGCAGATAAACTTGACAATAATACTCGGCCGATCGATCGCCTGATAATAGGGTTGTCTCGTTAGAGCCAATAAAATGTTGTTTTTTGAGTAGACATATCCCGTGGTGTAAAGGAGCGTAAAATTATCAAATTATTTAAACCGGGGCAAATTTTTTGTCAACACTGTCGAGACGCTTATAAATGATTAGGCTGGGAACAAATTTCAGTAGACTGTTGCAGACAGTTTAAGTGAATTAGTTATAGAATTAATCTATGGGTTTGATTGCTCTTATAATATTGATCAATGACGAAAGCAATTTGATAGGACTCATATTAATTATATCTGCTTAATAACTCGGAATTCAAGTATAAAATCTTTACCATGGGTATTTAGAAATGAAGAAATTCGTAGCTTAAGCTTAATCTGACAAATACACACAATTAATACTGAAGTTTTTTTTGCTAAAGTTATGTGTTACGCAGAAAACAAAGGAATAAATTGAATGATACGATTTAAAAAATATACAGACGACAGGTCGTCTAAGCTACTGACTGCCTAACAACTGGACATTGTCCTCTCCTACATATTACTCGTATACACACAAACGCGAAAATATTTTCAACCTAGTCCGGGCATGTACTAGGAGTCCATATATCACCGCTAATTGCACGGTCGCAGTTGTATTATTTAAATAAATAATGTAATTTATGTAGTCCTCGAGAAAAACCAAATGATCTTTCCAATTCACTTCCCATATCTATCCCCCCAAATATCCCAGATATAAAGAGAGAATATCAACACAAAGACAACGAGTGATCCGTGTCCTTCCGTCCCCGATTCACGCCTACTTCATGTCTAATTGCGGTGTCGCGGTTGTAGTGATTAAATAATGTAATTTATGTTGTCTTACTCCAGAAAAACCGAATGATCTCATATTCACCTCCACCCAATCTCCCAAAAAAGACATGTCTTTATTTTAAACTAATACGCTTTGTACTAGGAGAACATCTCTAACTCAAACGTTCACGCTGTATATCCCCGAAGGAGTTGGCAGAGGTACTAATACTTCTGAACACTGACGTGACATTGTCACCGGGTTTTTAGAGTACCCGCGTTATGCTTGGGCAGTATACTCACGTTATAGGGAGCAGGCCTATCGCCCTTTTGTACGAATACACTGTCAAATGACTAAGTACAACTAAGCCATGTAGGTTTCCTCCGATGTTTTCCCTATCCATATCCATAATACCCCCAGATATCCCAGAGGCAAAGAGGGAATATATTCAAACTACTCTTGTTATCTACTAGGAGAACATATTTACAAAGATCTTAAATGATAGATATTACTGAAATCATCAAAACGAGTGATCCGTGTCCTTCCGTCCTCGAGTCACGCCTACCTCACCGCTAATTGCGGGGTCGCGGTTGTATTAATTAAATTATGTAATTTATGCGGACACACGAACCTTCTATAGTTGTTACGTGTACCGCGTCCAAAGAGCATTCTCTGTAGCAAGGATATCTTTGGCATTGTGTGCTGGTTACTAAGAGAAGTTTTGCTTTGAGATGCAATGTCGGTTTTCCGTTTGAAAAGATTAAGATGTTATGATTGATAGGAACGAAACATTAAAATGTAATATAGGAACTTTCGGTAGTAAAAGATACTTTAAAAGCGATATGTATGTTGTTGTTGATTTTTTTCAAGACATCTTCATAACTTCTTGACATGCCGACCAAAGTCACAAGACTTTGGGCGTCATGTAAGTTCTTTTTATTTTACCTGCAAGCATTTCTTCTTTAATCACTTCATTTTCATGTACACTGAAAAATTCATATTTCTTTAAACTTTAAACACTTCGATATAAACCTGCCCATAAATCTGTATAACGTGAAAAATAAAAATTTAATATTTTGTATATTATTTGTATGCGATTCACAAAGTTCAGAAACATCAACACACGACAAAGTTAGAAAACCAAGCTTGTCATTGGTCATTTATCCTCTCCCATTTGATTGTGGAGTCTTTTAAAATAAATTACCTTGAAGCTAATAAGAGGTTTGATGGCATTTCAAAATATTGAAGGTGTATGCAGATTGATGTACATGTAGGTGGACAGTATGAAACCCGACGCGGTAAATCACCTTTGACAGAACGAATTTGAACACCGTAATTACTGTTTGAACATGAACACCTCCGCTATTTTTTGGTTTGTATTGCGTAATGAAATACATTGGTTAGTTTAATTAGATTTTTACTTATTGTTAATTCGAAAATATAGGCTTTTCATATATAGATATCATTACAGTTTTGTTGCAGACTAAATAGCACTAGTCACCCTTATCAGCGAACCGTAACTTACATTATAGCGATCTCCCTCTGGATGATAATCCTATTATGATTATTAAAACGGCGATAGGCCTACCCCCTTTCACGCGAGTAAACTGTCCAAGCAAACTTGGGTGCTCTGAACACCAGGTCACAATGCCACGTGATGTTCAGAAGTATTAGTACCTCTACCAACCCCTTCGGGGATATGCGGCGTGATCGTTTGAGTTGAGTTGAGTTTATTATCCTGTACGACGTTCACGAGAAGATATGGAATAGTGCTATTTAAGCCGTCACTGCCATTTACCTAACTACCAATCCTATCTAGCTACCTACGTGGTAAAATACTTACGAGTAAAATAAGTTAAACGAGTAATAAGAGCAACCGTGATAGCCCAGTGGGTAGAACACTCGGTTATCGTGCAAGCGACTAGTGTTCAAATCCTGGGTCGGGCCTACACCAATTTGTCTTTTCTAAAGACACATGTGTGGTTAATTTATCATGGTTGTTAACGGTGAGGGAAAACATCGTGAGCAAACCCACATGACTGAGTTGTACTTAGTCATGTGACAGTGTATTCGTACAAAACGGCGATAGGCCTGCCCCCTATCACGTGAGTACACTGTACATGCAAAACGTGGGTACTCTGAACACCAGGTGACAAAGTCCAAAACCAAGCACCTATAAACCTAAGTAAAAGCTTTTTTCGCTCATCTAGCCTTACCAAAGTTAATCTTACTAAAGCGTTCAAGTTTCATTACAAAGCAATCCTAACACGTGGTTGATAAATGGGTGATTGTATGTAAGTTAATGTGCGGCTTCGGCTAGCACCGCTGTGACAGACGTCTCCATAGAGAACCATATTTTATTGTGGTACTGGCAGAAAAACAGTTCCGTTAATAAATATTTTTTTGTTTTATTTTATTAGTGTTTTTGGTAAACTATTGAAGAAGGAATGATTTTACTATTTTAGTTTTAAATAAAATGATAATTTTTAATTTTTATTTTAACATTTTTTTTGGCACTGTACTCATTACATATTGCATCATGTCATACATACATATACTCACGTGACCATAAATCACAAAAAAGGGTAGCCAAAGCTTCAGAGCTAGAAATATCTCAGCCACATTTGGAAGTTGATAGGTGACAAGATGGTAGAAATAAAGTATCGTTTGTGATGGGTATCTAATGGCATCGCCAAAAACCACTTAAAAAACCCTATATTCTTAGCCGCCTATTACAACACCAGTGGGTAAAAAGGGGGAGTGATATTACTACCAGCACTACACGACACATGGCACAATTATCATACGATGCATCCTCTCCTTAAAATATTTACGAGTAAATAAGTTTATTTGATTTTCCTTGGTTTAGATCTTTAAAATCATAGTATATGTTCGTGTATTTCTCTGCTACCATTTATTATGTTCGTGTTTCTCTGCTATCAACAACTATGTTCGTGTTTCTGTGTTATTCCAAGTGATGTTTGTTCTTCAGTGATGGAAGGCTTATTGCTACACTGCAAAGGTTTTTGTTTCCAGTGCGATAACTTTGCTATCGTCCACAATTACGTCGATTCACAATATATACTATCAAAGTATGCTGCTTCTATTTGTATCACAATACTCAAGATTATACAAATCAATTACAATTTTCAATACGCCAATTCAATTTAAAAATCCAAAGCGCCAGTACCTTTGACTATGTGTTCATAGTCAAAGGCCAGTACTATTTTTATCTCAACTCAACTGTCAATCAAAATCAAATCTACCAATCGCAGACTAAATAAAATATGCCAAAGCCGCGAGTACATGTTTGGCGCGAACAGTATACGACACGGTGAAGATTTAAAATGATTACAATACAAAGATACAAACATTCATATAACATAACATAACATAACATATACTCACGGCTATAAATCCCTAGAAGGGGTAGCCAGAGCTAAGGAATTAGAAATTCCTCAGCCACTTTTGGAAATGTGAGTGGGGAAAAGATGGTAAAAGTAAAGGTTGTTGGTGATGGGTCTCCAACCGCATCGCCCAAAAATCCCTTAAAAGCCCCAATACCGTTAGTCGCCTCTTACGTACACCCATCGGTAGAAACGGGGTAGTGCTATTCTAAGCCGACACTACACGGCTACATTCATATACTCACGGCCATAAATCTCAAAAAAGGGTAGCCAAAGCTTCAGAGCTAGAAATATCTCAGCCACATTTGGAAGTTGATACAAGATGATGGAAATAAAGTATCGTTGGTAATGTTTCTCCAACTTTATCGCCAAGAAACCATTTAAAAAAGCCCCTACCCTTAGTCGCCTCTTACGTCTAACGTGACTGAGGGGTAAAAATATATAAACATATTCTAATAATCGCAACTATTTTGCCGACAGTACAAAGAAGTTTGATGTCTCTATAGGAATGTTGAGTTTGTATAATATGCACATATTTAACTGCGGCGTATTGCAACTCGATACTGAATCCTAATTTAAGAAGCACGTTTGAACCCTCACTGAAGAAGCGGCTGCGAAACCTTCGCGGTATAATCACGACTTCTGCGAAGACAAGCGAAGAATTATATTAGAAACTATTGTAGTTATGAGTGGATTATATAAACAATATTACTCTTTATTAATGGGTGTTTTATTACTTTATCATATACTATATGAATATACTTACGGCAATAAGCTCCGAAATATGTAGCCTGAATTTTAGAATTAGAAATTCCTCAGCCATTTTTGGCAGTGGACGGGAAGTATTAAGGATGATTTGTGATGGGTATCCGATCACTTCGCCCAAAAAATACTTCAATGGCTCCCTTGTTTAGCTGTGGAGCGTCAGCTTAGAATAGCTCTAAACTATTTCTTTCCGTGTAGTGCCGGCTTAGAATGTCGCTACCCCTTTCTAACCACGGGTGCCGTAAGAGGCGACTAAGGGTATTGGGGCTTTTATTGGATTTTTGGGCGATGCGGTTGGAGACCCATCACCAAAAACCTTTATTCTTACCATCTTTTCCCCACTCAACTTCCAAAAGTGGCTGAGGAATTTATAATTCCTTAGCTCTGGTTACCCCTTCTAGGGAAATATAGTCGTGAGTATATGTATATGTATGTATGTATTTCTTTCCATGCACTGAGTGACCTAGGACAAAACGGTGCAAAACTTAACTGACTATGGGCAGGGTACATTGCACGCAGACCGATGACTGTTCAGGTTTCAAGATTCTGGAGTGGCGGCCACGTACCAGATGACGCAGTGAGGGCTGACCTCCCACAAGGTATATCGGTGACTTGATGAGCATACATACTATTGATCTATTGACTATGAAGCTCAGGACCGCTCGTTGTTGAAATCTTTGGGAGCAGTGATAGTTCATTTGCTGCTGATGGTGATGGAATTTTTGCTCTGTAGCGCCGCCTTAGAATAGCGCTACCCCATTTCTACCGGTGGGTGTACTTACGTAAGAGGTGACTAACGGTATTGGGGCTTTAAAAGGAACATTGGGCGATGCGGTTGGAGACCCATCACCAACAACCTTTATTATACCATCTTTCCCCACTCAATTTTCCAAAAGTGGCTGAGGAATTTCTAATTCCTTAGCTCTGGCTACCCCTTCTAGAGAATTATAGCCGTGAGTATATGTATGCATGTATGTATGATGATGGAATTCTACTGTTTGAGGAACAATAAACTTTTTCTTTTATATTTTTTTGGATAAAACCTGTGAGTATAGGTAAGGTGAGAAAGGCATTTGTGCTCTGATCCCATTTGTGAGATTTACCTATACCTGTTTGGTTAGGTTCTATAAAAAGTTATTTTACGCTATAATCATTTTCTATCCTTTTTTACTTCCCACTGAGCAAGACTCCTACTACTATCAAAGTAGTGCTTCTTCTTTAATAATATACAATCCCATCACGAAACCCAAATGTGGTATTTCCCTAAAAAAAGGACAAACGAAACACCTAAATCAACTAATATACCAAAACAGGAAGACAAGATCGGATCCGATAAAGTGACCTAATCGATAATTACATCTACGACACTTCGACTCACTCGAATAAAGCTGTAAAATGGGTGAGAAAGTGAAGAGAATAACCTGGAAATATCAAAAACTTGTGATTTTGAACTTAATATTAATAGCAACAAGAACCAAGTGTATAAAGGATATAAAGTTTGGTAATAAAAAGGTGAAATGACCAATACACGAAGTGTTGGTGAGATAAGGGACCACCGTGGTGTTTAGCATGGTTTAAAGTTTATTTCCGCAACCTTCACGTGTATATGTAAATATATTCACGGCTATAAATTCAAAAGGGGAAAACATAGATTAAAATTTACAAAACAAGAATAGTTTTTTAAACTGTGATAAGTAAATCCTTACTAATATTATAAATGGGAAAGTGAGTTTGTTTGTTTGTTTATTTGTTCCGCTTTCACGCCGTAATTACCGAACCGATTGCTTTGAAATTTTGCAAACGTATAGTTAGAAGTTTGGATTAAATAATAGGGTACTTTCATCCTGGAAAAAAATGATGTTTCCGAGGGAAATCGTAGGAATGATAAGTTTGCTTATAGTAGTGCTTTATACTGCAATATAACCGAATTTCACGCGGGCGAAGCCGTGGGCGGAAAGCTAGTGTTTATATAAATTGGATTTGACCCATGAATCACTCTTAATTTGTAGACCCTACCTTACCTTACCTTAGGTGTTAGTAATAGCAATATCCTAGGTCTGTTCTAAGCCAACCAGACACATTTTACAAATTGATTTGTTTTGTACAAGAACATACGCATATAAGTCACCTGGCTGCAGTGTAGTTAGTTCACCCTTTGCTGAAGTTTTGTTAAAATATGTCGAATATAAACCCCAAAAATGTGTCAAAAACATCACGTTTTAAATGTTATAGCATCATTGATAAATAGATTATCGTAAATTATATGCAAATACATGAATACCGCCCGTATCGACCGGACAGACACCGTTTTCCATTAGGAGGCAAATGGCCGAGACATATTGAGTTTCTGATTCAATGTGTTGACTCACAATGTCGCTGATAACATCAGTAGGAAAAATTGTCGCTTTCATCGTTAATTTATTATACGATAGAACTATATGATGCTATGGTTGGACTGCCTTATTTTGTAGAGGGCGCTGTAAATATTGGAATATTAATGAGTTTTTCATATTGAAATATTACCTAGGTAAAAAAAATAATAATAACTGACTCAAACAATAAATATGTGCGTTTTGCATTTTATACACTTATTTTTTTGCTGTTATTAGTTTAGTGCCAGGCCTACCTCAGAATGATAAAATTAGTTAAGTGGCACCACTGATAACCGTGATAGCCCAGTGGGTAGAACACTTGGTTATCGTGCAAGCGACTAGTGTTCGAATCCTGGGTCGGGCCTACACCAATTTGTCTTTTCTAAAGACATATGTGTGGTTAATTTATCATGGTTGTTAACGGTGAGGGAAAACATCGTGAGGAAACCCACATGCCTGAGTTGTACTTAGTCATGTGACAGTGTATTCGTACAAAACGGCGATAGGCCTGCCCCCTATCACGTGAGTACACTGTCCATGCAAAACGTGGGTACTCTGAACACCAGGTGACAAAGTAACGTGATGTTCAGAAGTATGAGTACCTCTGCCAACCCCTTCGGGGATATTCGGCGTGAACGTTTATGTTATGTTATGTTTATGGCACCACTGATTGTTTTGACGCAATAATTTATTTTGTCACAATTTATGCTGCTTTAGAAATACTAAAGCTTACGTCCTTAATTTTTTTTGCTTTAGTTTGAACTCAAACGTTCACGCCGAATATGCTCGAAGGGGTTAACAGAGGTACTAACACTTCTGAACATTAAGTTATATTGTCATTCGCGTATGAACTACCGACTGAGCTATCACGATTACGGTTGGATTAGTATATCTATATAAAACTCTTATAAAAAAGAGAACACAGTTAAAATATTTTTAGTCAGACTATACATTGAATTAACTTCTTGGTGGTACGCTTTAATAATGTTGTTTGAATCCGTAATATACGGTTACAAGTAAACACTGGACTCGGCATTTCCAATACTGCTTTTATTACTTACTTTATTACAAATATTTAAGCTGCTTTTGTATAATATTTTTATACTTTGTTGTAGACGTCTTGTAAACTGATGAAAGCGGGCATATGATATGTGTGATGTTATTGTATCGTTTTTGATTGGTTTATTTGGTGAAACATAAGTACACTAAGAAAAATCTATAGAGGCTAAATAAGAAAACAAAGGCATGTGGTAAACACTATGTTTTACTTTAAAACAAATTGCATTAATTGCAAGAATTAATACATTTGTTTCAATATTACATACTGTAAAACTATTGTCATTGATTTCTATCGGGGTAAGCAGAGACAACTGACAATTGATTACAGTCACTAGTCACAAAAACCCATCGGGTACGATGCGGTATTTCAGAAAACAATCATGAACCGAAAAAGACAGTTAAATCTTTTAAGAACTTCCAGGCGCTAAAAATCAATGATACTTCCTTGAAGATGCTGGGCTTAAACGTAATCCCACCCACTTAGAAGTTTTCTAGATAAAGCGACACATAATGTGACAGACGCTGCGGTAAAAGAAAGATTTACAAGCGGTTTTGAGCATTTTTTAACATTATTCGTAGAAGTTAGAGAGAAAGGAAGATTAGAAAGGTCGCTACTGTCACCGAATAATGTTTTTCCAATAAATATTTGTAAGCAAATTTAAGCTTATTAGAGATTAAAAAGTTCTTTCATAATATGTCAAAAACTGATGCTTCGGGTCGACTGTAATTGTATTAGGATTTAAGTAGAGATTTTTTAAGATAACGGTAAAAAGCTGTTTTAAAGGAAGTCAAAGGGTTTTCTTTAGTAGGTTGGAACTGGTTGCGACAGGACTTTGAAAATAGCATAAGTTTTCATTGCCACGTTCGATGACAGAATTGGACACTAAACCATGTTTACATTCATGTTCTATTGGTTACTGAAAGATTGGTTTGGTATATTATATATGATACTTTAATCAATTGCTGTGTAGTGTCGGCATAGAATAGCACTACCCCATTTCTTCCGGTGGGTGTAAGAGGCGCCTAACGGTATGGGGGCTTTTATGGGATATTTGGGCGATGCGGATGGAGACCCATCACCAAAAACCTTTATTTTACCATCTTTTCCCCACTCAACTTCCAAAAGTGGCTGAGGAATTTGTAATTCCTTAGCTCTGGCTACCCCTTCTAGGGATTTATAGTCGTGAGTATATGTATGTATGTGTGTACTTTAATCAAGAAAGTTGCAATAAGTAAACTTTAACTAAATAGAGTAAATGTGGCAATGCAGGATTTAAGTAATGATAGGTTGTAGTTGTTTATGTATATTAAAACAAACACTTAGAACATGTGACATTACAAAATTTTACCATTGTGACTTTTATAACTTTTGACGTAACCCAACAGAAATTAGAGGAAACACACATACATACAAACATATACTTACAGCTAAAAATCCCAAGAAGGGGTAGCCAGAGCTTTGGATTACGAAATTCTTTAGCCATTTTTGGGAGTTGTGTAAGGATTGTTGAACAAAGGTTTTTTGTTTATGGGTTACCAACTGCATCGCCCAAAAATCTGAAAAGGCTCCAATATCCTAACAACGTCAATGGTAAATGAAGGTTTGTATGTAATACAGTCATCAGACAAATTTAGGCTTATATCTGTATATATGCCTAAAATTACCTGCATTTGATTCGATACACTAAATGTCTTGCACGATATGCTCTATTGCACTAAGCTTCCGAAATCTTCTTAACGATAAAATCGTATTAAATATAATGTCTACAAACCTCGAGAGTTTAAAAAGTGGATAAAATCGTAATAATGAGATAGAAAAACTAAGCAACTAACTGTCCATTATTCAATCAAAAACAATTGATTGATGACAAAAAGCATTTCCAGAAATGAGTATAATTGTATTTGTCGTATGCAAAATCCAATATTCTTCAGGATTATCAAACAAAGTTATTTTTTGTGGCGATTGTCAAACAAGTTACAAGTTAAAAAAACTGTTTTCGTGGGTGGGTTGTTTCTTTATTCTGCATAATTCTATTTGTGTTGGTTGACGCATTCACAAAACCGGCCGAAAGTAAAGTTGTCAAAATCAACAAGCTTAATTTCACCCGAGTCAAAGATTGTTTTAAGAAGATATTGAAAGGGATTTTGTAAAACTCAGTAGGAAGGGGATTATATTTAAATTCTGACTTTAATCTGTTTCACTTTCTTGTTTGTGTTCGGGATAAAAGTAAATTTGCGTGCTATTCCCGTGGGACTTTCTTTCTTTTGCTGCATGCGGTTAAATATCCCGCTGGTCCTAGTAATGAATGTGAAAGTTTCAATATGTATACCTATTTAACTGGGTTTTGCTTTGTGAATAAGGGTTTAATTTTTTAACATGACGTTAGCTTTGGTTTTCAATGAAAGTATAACTGATATATGATGGGGTCCGTCTTTACAGAGAAAACTGGATTAATCAGCCTAATACACTTTCATAGCAGACTTGTAAAAAGCAGTTACTTGCAGCAGTAATGCCTATATTGATGAAAAATTAATACTTTTGAATTTATTTGGATGAATAAGGAATGGTTTGTTAGGATTTTTTGATGAATAGTCCATTTAAATGTCCATTGAAATGAGAACGAACCTCTTAACTTGAAGTATATATAATTCTTTTTCAGTAATGCTGCAGTGATTTATACACCACTATGAACAAAAACGAAAAAAAAAACTGATGTCACCAGTCTCAAAGCAAATGCAATTATCGCCAAATATAAAGACTTGTATATTTTCCTTTTCGATTACTCACTATAGTTAGCATCCTAACCTACCGACTAATCTAAATAGAATTTCGAAAACACTAACAGAAACATGACGTCACCGCAACACGACACCGACAAGAAAAACGCACAACACTAGTATGTACTTAGTAACTCGATCCGAAAACATCGACATGTCGATAAAAGAGACAGACGCCGTTCCGTCATGCAGAAACCTTACAACCTGATGAAGGAGACGACTAATCTGTGCTGACGGTGACCAGAGATACTAATTAAACTTTCTTGTGTAACACCAACGGTCCAGACCCGTTTTATTGAAGATAAGCTTTGAGTTGAGATGTCAGGTTAAACTGGTCTTATGTTGTCGATATTTCTTATCTTATCGCCTCTAGCATTGACTGGAGATTGTGAAGGACTCGCTGTGAGGTTTCAATTGTAAATGATAAGGTGGATACTTGTATATGAAGTTTTGTTTTCGGGTATAATTTTACTGTGTGTTGGAGGTGAGTTTTTACTTTCAAAACTCAAACAGCAATGTTTTTTTTCAAGTTTCGTAAAATTATAGTTTTATTTAATTTTTATAATAAGATTTTTATCCTAATATTGCAAGAATATCTTGTTACACATATTAAAGCACTTGAGAGGAACAACTTTAAATATCATACCTTAAATATCATAACATAATCGTCTTTCTGACTTTGGAATCGGATCTGAAAACCATCTGTTGGAATAAATCGCTTGGAAATGATATAAGTTACCTTACAATGTATTTCCATATCCATCTGATAAATGCGATATTTTTTAGCATAGATTTTGGAGCAAAAGGTAAAACAAAAATGCATGTTTCAAAACTCTGAGTTGGTCTGGTTGGTTGGTTTATTAAGAAAATGAAAATATATATAAAGCTGCACCATTCCGAGGTACCGCAAGATACTACTCTGAGTATGCAATATTTTAAGTGAGGCTATGTGGTTGGAAACCTATAACCATACACATCAACATCTTTTTCCTAATCAACTTCAAAAAGTGCTTGAGAAAATTAGTTCCTTGCTTTTATCTTTGGGTAATACCCGTAAGTAAAAATTAGCTCATCGTAATCGTTACTCAAGATCAAAACCAAGAGTGTATGTATGTAACCCATTATAACCCGCGGGTGATCGTAAGAGGTGACTTAGGGCTTTTAAAGAAGTTGTTGTTAGATGCGGTTGAAGACTCATCACCAATAACCTTTATTTCATAATATTTTCTTCACTCAACTTCTAAAAGTGGCTGAGCAAATTTTCATTCTGAAGCTCTGGCTATCCTTTTTAGGGATTTATAGCCGTGAGTATATGTACAAGATCAAAGTTTAAGAGCAAATGAGAACGTCTCGGTGCTGAACGCAACCCGGCGCATGCGTCGTTGGGACACTCGAACGAATGTCAAGGCGAGCGCAATAAGCGCGTGGGCTTTAAGACGCGGACGGAAGAATGGTATGGATACGACTTTTTTGTATGAAGTGGCTGGGAATTTTTTAGTGAGCAAGTAAATGATTGTTTGTTAGGAAGATGTGTCTTTGTAAAATGTTTTTGTTTATTCAAACTACCTTGCTAGGTTAAAATTAGCTATTTTCAGTCACATAGCTGACTGTTTATGCTGTTCGTTAAAATTTATTGAAAACGGGTCAAGTAATTTAATTAATAATTTGGGTAATTCTTCAGATATAGCATTTTTCTTTTAATGCAAAAAGTACTTGAATCTATGGGTTAATTGAGTTTTACTTATGTGTTAATCAATAATCAAGCTGACAGAACATGTTAATTTTAAGATACAAATGCAACTTTATAAAATATTACCAATCTAAACGGGACTCGCATACATATAAAGTCTATATAAATGGTATTAACTAGCAGAAATAACTGAAACTGAACCTGCCTTTCGGCTTTTCTGGCTTTTGCAATGATTTTATAAACGCTATTTATATCCCCGTGTTGCCTTTGAAATACTAGTTTACCTTAAAAACAGATATTGTTGTATTTTTTTTAGCTGAAACAATACAGCAATGTTTTAAATATATCTAAAATATCTTATCCATTCTAACCTATCATCGCCACGCGGGCTTCAGTAATTGATCGGACGTTGTAAAGGTATCTACGGTACAAAATAATAAAAAAGCAAGCATAATCTCGGGTCGCGCAGCAGCGCCGCCCATTGGCATGCGCATGCGCACGACCGTGCTATATGCGCGCCGTGCCGCATAGCGCGAGCGTCTGTCGAATAATGGCACCGTGGAATTCAGTTAGGCAATTTAATGTCGTCAAAGATAATTTGAGAGGGTATGAAAAAATGTTGAAGGCTCCGAGAATGTTCTATCAATTTATTTATGCGTTATTAAGTTTGAGTAATAATGCAAGATGTTGAGTGGCGATGAAACGTGTTATATATTAAATATTATGAAGCAAAGACATGGGCTGTAAAGAAAATGCAGCTGCAGAAATGAAGTTTCTATGTAGGACAGCATGTTCTTACTGTATATTTAAAATTGATTATTACTATTGCTCTAAAAAGGTTTCTCAGTTTTATATATGTAAGGAACAAAGTTTCAATTCCCGTGAGTACAGTCAAGTAAATAGCATTTGATTTTCAGAAAGTACCAGTGCTTTTCCTATGTTTTGCCTAAGAAGACATACCACAAATATTTCAGTGGTCTAGTTGGTCGGTGAGAAGCTTCTAGAACCCGAGGTTGCGTTAATGCTGTTAATTTTTGTAAGTTGTAATCTAAAAATTCATAACATATAACATAACATAACATAAACGTTCACGCCGAATATCCCCGAAGGGGTTGGCAGAGGTACTAATATTTCTGAACATCACGTGACTTTGTCACCTGGTGTTCAGAGTACCCACGTTTTGCAGGGACAGTGTACTCACGTGACAGGGGGCAGGCCTATCGCCGTTTTGTACGAATACACTGTCACATGACTAAGTACAACTCAGCCATGTGGGTTTCCTCACGTTGTTTTCCCTACCGTTAACAAGCATAATAAATTAACCACACATATGTCTTGGTTTAGGCCCGACCCAGGATTTGAACACTAGTCGTTTGCACGATAACCGAGTGTTCTACCCACTGGGCTATCACGGTTGCTAAAAATTCAATTTTGGTTTATTTAATGTTTTTTTTGAATGATTGTTATTTTGGAAATACATATTATACAAATTTATAATTATTATTTATTTAAACTATCACACGGTAGGTTTGCGTGGTAAGAGTACAGAAATGTAAAGACAAAGTAACCATAACCAAGTTTTCATTCAAACTTTAACATACCTATTATATTAATGTATTAAATTATGCATAGTGTTTGTTTACATTAGCATTACCCCATTTCTACTCGTGGGTGTTCTTTAAAGGCAACTGAGAGTATTGGGGCTTTAAAAGTGTTTTTTGGGCGATGCAGTTGAAGAACCATCATCAAAATCTTTGCTCTACAAACTTTTCGCCACTTAACTTCCTAAAGTGGCTGAAGAGTTTCTTATTCCGAAAATCTGACAACACCTTCTAAGGATTTGCAGCTGTGAGTATATGTTTGTATGCGTGTATTTAATTATGTAACTATTCTTGTTTATAATAGCGCTTTGACATATCTCACGGCTGATTGATTCCTACAAAAGCTACTGTAAAAGAAATTAAACTTAAATTTTAAGTACTTAAAACAGTGTTGTCTCATCCGTAATGACAATTATGTCATAAAACCTTTTGCGAGTAAAATAACTGTCCACAACAAGCGCTTTACAAACACTGTATTTCTTATCCGAACATAAAAAAACAAACAGTATATTTTCCACTCCTGACTCATGATCATGAACGAGTAAAACCAACAAATAATTAATCTTTAAACAATTCCCTTTTCCTTTTTTAAATAACGACCAAGTGTGGAATTCATTACGTATTCGTGTCGCGTGGACGGATAAAAATTGCGTTGTCTCGTGAAAATAACTCAATTCTGCTAAGTTGTTTCACGTTTTGAGTTGATAACTTTTTTTAAATCCATGGACAATGGCTGCACATCGAAAACGTGTCACTTTCAGCCAGAGTCGGGCGCACAAGCGAGAGCGAGGAAGAAGGGATAGATATATTTGATCAGATTAATTAGTCAGTATATACATGCATATATACAAATTCTCACGGACATAAATTCCGAAAAGGGGTAGCCAGAACTTTAGAGATATAAATTCCTCAGCCACGTTTGGAAATTCATAGGGGATAAGATGGTAGAAATAAAGTATCGTTGGCGATTGGTCTCCAACCGCATCTCATACTCTTATTCACCTCTCACGACACCCGTGGGTAGAAAGTGGTAGCGACATTCTAAGTCAGCTCTACTCGGCAATCACACAATCTACATGTGAAATGATTTGACAACTTAACACCTTATCAAAATCGGACGTGTTTCAAGCGTTCAGCTAAAATAACAAAAGTTAACGCTTTTAGCGTTTACTTTAATAATTATTTAGCATACATACGGGTAGTTCTACAAATTAGGGAATTTTATGGGGCTCACCTTGTAGCTTCTTAATTTAACAATATATTTTTTTCGCTTTTAGGTAGTAGTAAAGTTCAACTTAACTTGTACTGGGTCACTGAATATCAACTCGTTTAAATTAAAAAATCTCTGGTAAAAATGGCTTCAAATAGGGAAAATTGTCACTTCCCTGTGGGGCGACATCCCAGAATGTATTATGTGAATCTCAATAAAACCTTATAAAATAACAAATTAGTCAAAGTTAGTATTATATTCAAAGTACCATAAGTGTAACTTGCATTTAACCTAATTAGTTCAGGTTTGAATCCTCTATTTACCTAATTTCTCAATAGCTAAACGAAGGCGACACGAATTTAACATCACTTCCCTGCCACCTTTAAACACGATAAAATCTGCACAACGCAAATACTAAGCGACGTTTCCGTTCTTACGTTTGAAAGTATGTAGTGAATTTAGCCTAATGAAGGTTTTGTTTCGGCCAAACCGTCAGTCATTTAGTCGTGGCTGCAGTGTCTTCGCTGGTTGTCGTGTCTGCGCCAGACAAAGTTTCACTCACCTGGCACGTATTTATTTACAGTGTACACAATATTTTGAAGCTTACTTGCGCCTATTTACTGGTAACATTAAATTTGATACCATAATTGTTTATTTCATGATTTTGGCAAAATACCTCAAAAATCTCACTTCCCTGTGTATCACTTCCCTGGATTCACGTAGACAGGGAAGTGATAGCTTGCCAGGGAAGTGAGATTTTTAATCACTAATTCAGTTATTTTTACAATTAGGATTAAATTAGCTACCGAAAAATCGTTAATATATGATATTTTGGTCATGCAAATAAATAGATATCGATATTTAAATATTATACTTAGTATGTTTAGACAAAGAATTATTAATTTTACCATATTCTTCTTTTAGAGCTCTATCTATTTATTTAAGATTCAGCTCAAAATATGTCTGTTAAGTATCAAGTCTGGGAGTCCAATCGTGAAACAATAACAGATGCCAGAACCAAAAGGACCGGACAGTGATCAAGCAGAAGAAAATAACTTTAGAAACTTCTGCTTGGAACTTAATCCTAAAACTTAAAAATGACCTCGATAAATTTTTCAAGCATGAAAGAAACATTGTACACCAGTACCAGTCATTAAAGATGTTGAAAGAATCTCTAGGTGAAAATGATGCGATGGGGCATATGGATTTCACGGAAAATTATGCTTGTAAATACAGCAGCGAGGAGATCCAATCATTTCACTTTGGGGGATCGCGGATGCAAATATCTCTGCGCACTGATGTCATATATTTGCAAAAGTCATTAAGATCGTATTGTACAGCTTCAACAAATTTGTCTCACAATGTATACGCTATTTGGGCTCATCTTCAACCTGTTTTGGAGGAACTTCCACATAACATTGAAAACATCAATTTTGTCATTGATGGCCCAGTCATCCAGTATCGCAACAAGCTAATGTTTTACATATTAGAGTGCAAAATACATGAAATGTGGCCTCGATTTATACACTGGACTTGGAACTATCACGAAGCTGGCCATGGCAAAGGTGCACCGGATGGCGTAGGTGCTACGTGTAAACGAACAGCAGACCATGTCGTGGCCATGGGTTGTGATGTAACTAACTTAACTCAGTTTTGTGGCGCTGTTCAAGATCGATGCCCAAACATAACTCTATTTACTGTAACTGATGCCGAAATAGAAGAAATGGAAAAGTTATTATCGAGCAATCAGCCAAATTTAGTGCCATTTAAATGGCACTAAATACTGGTGACGAAAACTCTTAGTTCTTTTTGCAGTAACGAGTGCGAGCACTTCCGAATGGGCATCGTAAAATATTCCACAATGAAAGCAAATGTTGATGATGTTTATAGTGAATCTGATACTGAGAAAAGTAATGACGGTAGCACCAGCATTATGAAGTCAACAGACATGATTGATTTTATGAGTGTTTTTGGACTGAGCACTGATGATTCTGATGGATTTCTAGAGATTCCCGGTATAGATATTGACACTAATGAATTGTGTCCAGTCAAAGAGTCGCGTCGAGCGAAAAAGAGGGAAATTAATGAAAATATTACTTCAATAGAAAGAGATAAGAATTGGCGAAAGAAAACAAAACGAAGAAGTAACAAAAAGAAATCCAATCTAAGTAAGAAAACAAGAACTAAATCAAAGCCAAAACAGACAGTAAAAGGGATGAAAAAGAAGTGAGACGAAAGTGAAACAGATGATTGTTCATGTCTTATTTGTGGAGCTTTATATAAAGAAGACACAACTGGTCAAGATTGGATCCAATGCATCATGTGCCATCAATGGGCGCAAATAAATTGTATCAAAACCGATCCTACCTCATTTACATGCTCAGAATGTTTGCCAGATGGAGATTTTATACTGTAGATAGATTTAAGACTTTCCCTTATTAGTGATGATCCATTATTATTTTGTTGTAGTTGATTTTCTTAACTTTATAAGATCTTTAAAATGAACGTTTATAAGACTGTAGCCATTCTAAAACTACCTGTTATATAATTTTAGTTTGAAGTAAGCACTCAACTTAATAATTTATAGTGCCGTGTAGTGTCGGCTTAGAATAGCACTACCCCGCTTCTACCGATGGGTGTACGTAAGAGGCGACTAACGGTATTGGGGCTTTCAAGGGATTTTTGGGCAATGCGGTTGGAGACTCATCACATCACCAACAACCTTTACTTTACCATCTTTTCCCCACTCAATTTGCCAAAGGTGGCTGACGAATTTCTAATTCCTTGGCTCTGGCTATCCCTTCTTGGAATTTATAGCCGTGAGTATATGTATGTATGTCAATAATTTAATTAAATTAGTCGCTTATTATGGACCACGACGTGATCTCTCTAAATGTGATTGTAACTTTAAGGATAAATAAACAGTTCCCATTGAAAATGAAAATCTGACGTTATGGATATTTTAAGTTAATATAAGATAGGTACTTTAATAACTAGATTTAATAATAAATTGATAGTGTAACTTTATGATCCACATTTTTTATTTTTGGAATAAATAATATAAACTTTGATGTAACCTTTAATAATATTTTCACTTGCCTGTATATGTTCTCACTTCCCTGTCCATCTAAAATAGAAAAACCGCTATAAAATTGATATTAATTATAATTTTGTCTGGCGCGTTTAATAATGGATATGTGGTAGTAAATTCTTGGTCTCTAATCTCTGTTTATATCAATTAACAACAATAAAGTAAGGTTCACTAAATGGTCCCATTTAATTCCACTGTGAGTAGAACTACCCATACATACATATACTCACGGCTATAAATCCCTACTTTTGAAAAAGGGGTAGCCAGAGCTAAGGAATCAGAAATTCCTCAGCCACTTTTGGAAGTTGCGTGGGGAAAAGATGGTAAAATAAAGGTTGTTGGTGATGGGTCTTCAACCGCATCGCCCATAAAAATCCCTTAAAAGCCCCTTTACTGTTAGTCGCCTCTTATGTACACGGAAGAAATGGGGTAGTGCTATTCTATGCCGACACTACACAGCAGCTATAGATAAAAGGATATTGGTTGATGTAATAAAGAAGCAAAGTAATAGTATAACATCCAATTACAAAAACCCGTCACTTCGAGAATTAGAATAGAATAGAATAGAAAACTCTTTATTGTACATCAAATATGGAAAAACAATTACAAATACACAGAATGAATTAACAAAAGTACAATTGGCGGTCTTATCACTAAAAGCGATCTCTTCCAGACAACCTTTGAATGGAGAGGTCAATAAATTAGAGTCATGTGAGATAGATGTACAACAACATGGTGAAACTGATGACTATGCGTTAATCTGCTTAAACAATACAACAATCCAGTCATACTTAAATCTAGTTATAAAATAATAAACTATTAACAAACATATAAATACTATGATACAATAAATTAAAACTACATACAAATATTATGATACATATTTTTATTTATATACTTAATATATATAATTTAATTTGCAACAGTATTATAGCGTTTCAGTGAGGTAGTGCTTTTTTACCATATCCTTAAAAATAGATTGAGATTTAGCCTGACGAATCTCTACCGGAAGTGCGTTCCACAATTGAACAGCCTGCACAGTGAAGGAGGAGCCATAGTAATTGGTTGAATGGGAGGGAATGCTTAATAGAAGATTATGTTCAGAACGTAGATTAAGATCGTGGGAAGAGGAGAGAAATTGAAAACGTTCTTTTAGATAGAAAGGGGTGGCAGGATTGAATAAAATAGAGTGAAGGAGAGAAAGTGTATGTGCATTCCGGCGGAGACGAATAGGAAGCCATTTCAGTTGAGTGCGATATACAGATACATGATCATATTTCCTCAATCCAAAAATAAACCTAATGCAAAAGTTTTGGAGGCGCTCAAGTTTATTAAGTTGCTCTTCAGTTATATCAAGGTAGCAAGTATCAGCATAGTCAAGAAGGGGCAAGAGAAGTGATTGAGCTAACGCAGTTTTAGTAGCAGTAGGAAGAAAATTACGCAACCTTCTGAGGGATCCTGCTGAAGCGAACATCTTTCGGCTAACCATTTCTAATTGTGGCACCCAAGATAAGGTGCTGTCTATCATTATCCCTAGGTTTTTAACTGTAGGGCTAATAGGAATTGATGTTCCGTCAAATAATATAGGCGGTAGTGACTTATAGTCGATCCTAGAAATAATTCGAGAACTACCGACTATAATTATCTGTGTCTTATTTGGATTCACTTTTAGTCCATATGCTTCACTCCATTTCAAAATCCGCTCCAAATCAACATTAATCAAGTTTATGGACATATTTAATTGGTCAAAATTAGCCTGTGTGTAAATCTGAAGATCATCTGCATAAAGGTGGTAGGAAGAAGTTAGTTGAAGAGAAATACTATTAATAAATATAGCAAATAAAAGAGGCGACAACACACCACCTTGTGGAACACCGGCAGTTAACTCGCACCAGGGAGAGTAAGACTCCTCGATGCGAATACGCTGCCGTCGTCCTAGTAGATAACTACGAAACCAGTCAATCACCGTTGGAGATATGTTAAGAGAACGAAGTAAAGCTAATAATATTTCGAAGTCAACTGTGTTGAAGGCACTACTGAAATCTAGCAATGCCAGGATAGTCAGCAGACCCTTATCCATCCCCAAACGAATGTCGTCAGTAATTTTGACAAGAGCCGTGACAGTACTGTGAGAAGGACGGAAACCAGATTGAAAAGGATTAAGGAGATCATTTTTAGTGAGAAAGTCACTGAGTTGTCTATTAACCAATCGTTCAAGAACTTTAGAAAGGAAAGGGAGGATAGATATAGGACGATATTCAGAAAAGGACTTAGGGTTGACTTTTTTAGGAATAGGGGTAACTTGGGCTTCTTTCCATATTGTTGGAAATGATCCTGAGGATATGGAATTGTTAAAGATTTTGGTGATAACGGGAACAATTATGTCAAGGATAGGCAATATCATTTTACGGCTAATACAATCACCGCCTACTGCGTTTGATGTAATAGATATAATGTTCTTATTAACATCACAATCGGAGAATTGACACATATTAAAGGGTGGATGATCCGGAGTTGGAAGTGCAGAAAGATAATTTAATGTTTCAGCCTTTTGAAAACCTCCAAAGGCAGAAGATGAGGAAAAATGATTGTTAAGTAACTTGAGGTCAATGTCTTTTGGGATTGAATCTTGACGAGATTTTCCAACTCCTAAGGATCTAAGAAACTTCCAGATTTTAGCTGGATCGCCGTTTTCAACGGATTCATGAATGTGGTGTCGTTGTGCATCCCTACACACCCTATTGCAATGATTTCGAATTAAAACATACTTTTCTTTATTTACATCAGTTGGTCGAGATTTAAATTTAGACTTGGCACGTGCTTTTTTAGTCAAAAGATTTTTAATATCAGTACTGAGCCATGGTGCCGGTAAATGTTTCATTTTCACCGCTTTTATTGGTGCATGAACGTCATAAAGTGCTGTTAGTAGAGTATTAAAAATGTTCACTTGTTCATCGACAGTATCCGCTGTAGTACATGACGTCCAGTCAATGTTCGAGGCATCATGTCGCAGCCTATCCAGATCTATACTACCAAAGCTGCGTTGCAGAAGAATTTTTGACTTATTTTTAGGAGGGCGAAGTTTATAGGACAAGTACAGAAGATCGTGATGAGAAAAAGCATCAGCCGGAGTTTGTCCATGAAGAGCAACATGATTGGGAGAAGAGACAGCTATAAGGTCTGAAACTAGGGATTTAGAGCGGAAATCTCCTTTTTTAAGACAAGTGTTAAAATCACCCATAATAATGGAGTGGTCGTACGAGGGAGTAAGGTCTTCCAAGAGCTTCTCAAACGAAGGAAAATAATTTAAAAGTAGGGATGGACTATAGTAAACACCAAGTAAAACTTTATTGTGACCTAAAGCGAGTTCTATAAATAAATGTTCACCTGCATTGGAGGGAGGAGGTTGCGATGAAGTGCTAATAATGGAATAAGGAATATGGTCTCGGAGATAAATAGCAACACCACTACCACGACCGTTTACACGATCGTTTCTGATAAGTTGAAATCCTGGTAGAGTGTAGGAGGCAGAAGGAAGACAAGGTTTTAGCCAAGATTCAGAAACAAGAATAGCATGAATACTTTTACTGTCAAAAGAAGACAACATATCTGTAAAGTGAGCTGGTATGCTTTGAGCGTTAATATGAATGATATTTAAATTACTCTGAAGTGCAGAAAAGTGAGCATCCAGCGTTTCGGCTAACGAAGGGATACTATAAAAACTACCACTAGTGTCTAAATCGTCGGACAAAGAAAACGATTGGTAATCGTCACTCAAGTCATTATCACAGAGGTTTTGTTGCATTATAAGTTTCTAATATAATAAATAAATATGTCTAAACTAATATATACCGTTATAAAATACCCTAAACTATAATTATCAAACTTAGTATTAAAACAATAATACATACAGTGAACCATCACCTGCCAGCAGGGTGGATGGATAAAACAAACAATATTTATATGCGAACTGACACGTAAACAGAACGCATTGTGGCTGCACAAACAAATTAAAAAAGAAAGGTATCTAAACAACAAATAAGAATATTATGGCTTTAAGGAATTTAAATTGCCGAAAACGTAAAGTGCATAGAGAAGACGCTCATTATTGAATTCTTCAGTCTGTGTCTGCCAGGCAAGTAAATGAAAAACAAACAAATTGGAATAAACAGAAGACACTGGCGAAAATAATGTGACTACTAGGTAGACGCCATTAACCAAAAATGAAAGATTACATTATTATCACAACAAACAAACAAAACACAACAAGCAAGACTGAAAGTTTACACAAATATACTTTAATAAAACAATGTAAGGATAAATAGAACGGTTTCAAAAAGAAAATGTAATGTACTATGAGCGGCTCATATTTAACCTTTACACGTAAATTTTATCAGTTCTATAATTGGCAATGAATTAATCATTTTAATAGTTTGATTTGAATAGATGTACCCTAACGACGAAGGAGCACTAAATTTCTTGCGTTTTTGCACCAGGCGATGTAACCTCGTATGCGTCATTGATATAAAAAAAACATGTTTTAAGATGAAGTAAAGAATAAAGTGGCGATCGATTGTCTCGGCCTACCCCAATGGGAAATAAAGGTGTGAGTGTATGTAAGTATACAAGCCTATCATCACATATATATCTTAACAAAAAAGGGTTTATGATAGTAGAATTGAGTTCTAATAAAGAGGCGCCCCCATTTATTGTACACATTTACGTGTTATGATTTGTCAAACAGAAGGGTCTCTATAAATTCTTTACTTCATTATTATGGATTCACATTTACGCCTATTCATGGTATCATTTCATTACCATATTATGCTCAGTTCATATTATAGTTATTTCATCGTTTTTAAAATGAAGATGAGAAGGAATATTATCATTAGGTGCTATCATAATACTTTAACCGATAAATGGCGCAACTGGCTTATCATAACTTTACTATGATATTATCTTTACCAGGCATATGCTTTTAAAGAAAGTTTTTACTTACGCTTTTTTGCCATGCTTTTAAATATTGCTTCATCAACTATTTATTTGGTAAATTTATTATATCGTAGGTAATGTTGTCTTCCCAAGGTTATCGTGCGAGGCACCTTAAGGTATAAGGGCTTTTTTTTAGCATTTTTTGTACTAAATTACGTTTGGTTTCCGCTTTGTTTCCTTAAGTTCTCTATGTGTCTGCCTATCCGAGTGGGAACTAATGGAGAGACAACATATATGAAAGTATGATTTCATGGTATGAAAGCTACCCTATTTTGAGATTATGAAACCACACGTATCTCCAAATAATATACTAGCATTATGCAGATTCTCATGTAATCTCCAATTTCCATCTCTCTTTCTGTTATCTCTGGATGGTCCCAAAACAAACACACACATACAAACGAAGTAAAACCGAATTCCCCGAAACAATAATCATCATGAAAACCATATTTTGAAAGGACCAATAAAAAATATGGAGAAGATACGCGTGCCTGGTGAAGGCATATCAAAAAATAAACACAAATGAGTTCCTACTTAACAGTGTCGTTGTTTGCAGTTCCTGAGAAAGGCAACTTTGGATTTATGGTTCGGTGGAATAATGTCTTCAAATGTTATTCAGTATCTTTTTAGGAGTATGTACTATAAGAATTTATGGATGATATTAAGTAATGTTAAAAGCAGAAATGTCAAAAGTGTTTTTTTTTACTATTATTTCAGGCAACTAGAATGTTAAAGATATTGCAAACGTAAAGTATGATCCCGCCAAAAACATTCTGTAAAAAACTAGCCAAGTCTCGATGGAGCAGCTAGTTTATCTTTTAAAGGTTATGAAATCCAGACTAAGTCGTGCCAGGCTTATGGTTCTTTACTGAGATTTCTTTATTGTTAATATAAGTAGCCGCTCTTTATGTACCAATAGTAGATGTGAGCTTTACCGTATGTCTAATACAGCTGAGACCAGCTACTTCAGTTCTTCGATTTTTGACATCAAATGAAGCTGCTCCTCAAGTTGAATATTTTTTGTAAAGGCGGAATATCGATATCTCTAATAGTTTGGTTGGGCTGTTGTGTTTTTTAATTGAGGTCACCAGGTACTCCAGATCATCGGCTATCCTAGTGATAATATGTGTTCCCTTTATGTGGAAATTAAACTCTACCTCTGTATCAAATTTCAGCTAAGTTTAGGAAAAATACTTCTTCTATTTTAATGATCATGAGTGAGTGAATGTGTATCAAAAATGCGGAACTAAAATTATAATTATATCTCACTAGATGATGAAAATTTCTGCGTTCTGGCCAAAGGTTCTCAAATAGGGACCTAAAAATGCAGCGAAGTGGTTCCAGTAAAGTGTGGTACGGTAGAGTTTGCTTCGCGCTCGACTTGCTGGGGGTACTGCCGTGCCCCCAGATAATGCCGATGCAGTGAGCAACTGCCACTTAGTAACCCTAATGTCACCATCATATTTAATCCCCTTTTCAAATACTAAATGAAACGGAACCGACAACCCTAATTTTACATTTATACTACCCTATTATTAATATGTTTTAGAAAATGACACACTCAGTTTAATAGTTCTTTACATTAAAAACCAAAATAGGGAGCCTAATAAAAATACAGTGAAAATATACTAATCTTTTGATTATAGTAACGTGAAATTATTTGAACATTATAAATGCATCTACCCTTCTGCAGGTGAACGGAACGGGTTGTTTTAATCAAATCTTTTTAGTTATATAATTTCAAATAGTTTTTAAACTCTTAACAAGGTGAGAATACGAAGCGAATAAAAGAACATGTATTAGAAGAATTATGAATGTTACAGAAGCAAGAGAAATTTGTCAGGATCGTACAAAGTGTTAATATAATAGTCTCTGCCCACGTCAATGGAAACAACGGGCGTGAGTGAGTAAGTAAGTAGTTTTATAAGTGTATTTCATCACCTTTTTGTCGGAACTGTATAAAATTTCATTATATATATACACGTTCCACATTAATTTTACTCTATTGCTGTGAGAAAAATAAGGTGGCTAAGCTTACACTTTGTTTTTCTATCTAAATTATATCTGTGAGGGATAGGTTATCATACCATAAAAAATAAAAAACTTATACTGAACTGCACTTTATCACATGACTAAGTTGTACTTAGTCATGTGACAGTGTATTCGTACAAAACGGCGATAGGCCTGCCTACTATCACATGAGTAGACTTTCCAAGCAAAATGTTGGTACTTTGAACACCAGGTGACAACATCCCGGGATTCTCGTTTCCCGTTCAAAAGTTTAGGTACCTCTGCCAAACCCTTCAGGGGTAATCGGCGTGAGCGTTTGAGTTGTATTTGTGTAAAATGCATCAATGACGAAGAAACCTTTTATGAAACACCCTAAATCAGGGTTTTAGTTAATAGTATCCCATTTTTTATTTGCTCTCCGTGGTTTAGTGATTAGATGAGTTTTTAATATCGACAAACATTTGTCAGTTGCACCCTTTTTCATGCCTTTCCAAACGTATTACTATAAAAAGATTTAAATAAATAAAGTTCGAGAGCAATGACAAAGTAGCATTTACTACTGCTTATTGCCTCTTTACTACGTAATATATTTGTAGCTGTACAGTTTTTGAACAGTGCGGTGCACACAGGTCCCGCGTTCTAAGAGAGGCGGTAATAAGTAGCTGATTTAAAAAAAAAAAAAACAACACAATTCTTGGTTCTAATGTTGTACTTATGCTAACTAGAGTATTTAAAAGACTTTGAAACATTTGAATATCGTTGTTTGCTAAAATAAAATCTAATATTTAAACATTTATACATACATAATAATATAAAAAAAATATAATATAATTATGTAATAATTTTAGCTCATTTTTATACTACCTTCTACCACCCCACTGTGAATATTAGTGGCAAAAAAATTAAGCATCCCACAAATTGATAACAGACTGATATAAGGAAGATATTTTCTTTTTAGGTAACTTCCTAAGGCTCGTGATTAGAATCAACAATTAAGGGAGCTCTTTTTGTAGCCAATTCATTAAAACTAGTCCAAAATTAAAAAAAAAACCTAGTAAAACTAATTCTATAATTAGAACCTGTAACGAACGAAAAAGTACATAATAGTGATATTCAGTTTTTTTGCAACCGGTTAAGATAATGTCGTAGAACCCTTATAAAATTGACAGCCGCAAATATCCGCAGCAAGCAACAACTGTTTATAAAACTAAATAGTGTATACTCTAATTTGGTATATAAATCAACAGTAGCTGTCAGTAGATGCATAGTTAAAACTTAAGTTAAATACAAACATTCATGCCTAATTTAAATTTCGAACGCGTGTTACGTAGCATACAAATAAGTTATAGAATAAGAAATAAAATTGTGTCAAAATGCATAAAATAGCATAATATTAAGAACATACCTTCATCTTTAATAACTATCAATTTTTGTGTCACTATCAGATTCTTGTATGTTTTTGATTATATTTCAAAATCTACTAATAGATTTTGAAATATACGCAAAAACATTTACACAAATTTTCGCTGCTAAATAAATCAAACTGCTACGTCCGACTAATGTGTTCACTTCCGATGACAATTTAAAGATGAAAGAACAGAATGGCGGGTAAAATAATTACATTTTATCATCATTTGCAAATTTGTGAGTATGATGATAAACATAAAATGGGTGTATCTCATTGTCAATATTTTTGACTTTTTACCTACGGCGGGCGGGACCTGTGTGCGGTGTGAAAAAAAATAATTGTAAAAATAACCCTCCTTCTGATGTAGTCGGGTACAAAGTTTGAAAAGGTTGTGTCCGATGGCTTATATAGGATGAGTAATTGTACAGTGTTGAAAGAATGTGGAAGGTAATGTCGAAAGTGGACGACCATGTCAGACGCATTTAGGTGAATTAAAGGAAATATTAAATGCAAGGCGATGACTCACACAGTTTAGAGTAGACTTAAATCCGTTCGCTGAGAATATATATCAGGAACTTTATATTATTTTGCAAAGATATACAAAAATATATAATACAAATACTCACACCGCCAGTAGTTCCTATTACGGCAGGCAGAGTATATAGATCGATATTTTTATTGATATTGGTTATCCTCTCGAGCTCGTACATACATATTTTTTATACATACTCTTTGATTCTTCAGACTAGGGGCATCTGTCTTTTATATAAAATAGAGCCCATTCTCTGTTTGATATATTAAATACTTTTTTCTTCCGCATTTCAGTTCGTTAGTAGGTATTTTATATTGATGAGGATTAACCGTACAAAAACAAAAATAAATACATTATAAGCCTAAGTTTATTTATTTGCACAACTAGCCAACCTTAAAAAAACTAGCTACGTTCAATACTAGAAAATAAAATGCTAACATGCCACATAGTTTATATCAACATGAAGCATATGTTAGCAGCATCATGCTAAATCGATGCCCGGGTCATTCGAGAATCGCGTCACATAAATTATTATCGAAAACGCGCTACACGAAAGCACGCATAAATACAGAACCAATTCTGCTAACTAAAAGACAGGTTTAAATATATGTATACTGTGTTCAATTGCCATCGTGTATTATTATTTTTTGATGAAGCGTTTTTGTAATGATTGAGATTAAATGCATTTTATTTAAAGTGACGGTCTACTTCCGGAAATTAGCAAGATTGTAAATAGACAGAATATGCGTTTAGAATTGTGGTATGTAATATTTTTATTAATAAGTAAGGAATCCTGTAGTTAACCATCCTTCCCCAATTAAACAACATTTTTATTCTCTTACTAAGTCCAATATTTGCTAAATAGTCTGATTCTGACACTACAATTTGGTTCTAAACCTACACTTTTCTAGAATCAAAACCAACAAAACGTAAGTATATAATAAGGAGAATTGTAGTATCGAGTCACGGACAATCGTCCATTGAGGTACTTATTTATTTTAAATACAATCATCAGAAGAGCCTCCTGCGGGGTTGATCCCGGAGCGCTGTCACAGGCCCCCAACCTCGTCAAAGCTTTCGGCCCCTTTTAATCAACTGCCTTGCATACCGCACTAAACACTTGAAAAACTGGCCGGGTTAAGGCTTTTATGGTGACGTCTAGTGCGGCCCTGTCAGGTCGTTAAGGGCGGCGATTTGACTTTGTTCATCTGTGTTGGTGTAGTCATTAAGTGTGATGGTGGGTTAGGAAAATGTGGATTGTGAAGAAAATATTTAGGTGTGAGGCTATTTTCAGCAAGATTCGATGTTGCACTTGTAAAGAATGTCAGCTGAGACTGATATGTAAACTTATATACTGGTCCTCCTTTAAAATCTATAATGAATATATTTGTCATTTTCGTAGTATATTACTATTATTAGAGAAAATAAATTGAGGATATACTCAATATGATACAATACTAAATAAAATGCCAACTCAAAGAAAAAAGCATCCGTATTAAACTTGAGAAATATCGTGCAAAGATCGCTGGACTTTGCCAACCCCAATAGGAATAAGGGGCATGAGTATGAGTAAAATTGCCCTTTTTGGAGACCAAACAAGCTTACTAACTTCTGAAGCACGGATGTCATAAACTATAATTTAACGTTATGAAATACTCAGACATTCTATCTGTAGATACCAAGTTAGTTGTCAAAAAAGGCCCAGGAACTTGATTTTGAATCACTGTCAAACCTCTTTGAGATTATAACCGTGTGAATATGGAAATGAAATAGATGCTTTCTGCCAATAAAATATTATGAATCCCAAAGAACGGTAGCCAGAACTTAAGAATTAGCATTCCCTCAGCAATCCATTAATTCCTTCAACAGAAAAAGCATAAGCTGACCTAGACTTTAACAGTTTTTCTTTTGTTGCTGCAATAATAATAATTCTAGGCATTTTAAAATTCTACTTACCTAAATCTAATCGCCCCAAATCCATCATCATCATCACATTCCATATATGCCCCTCGATCCATCTATCGATCCTATCCAGAATATGGTGGTTTTTTCGTATTCCACCACACTGGCCAAGTGCGGAAAGGAACATTTCTTAAATTACTAGAAAATTTAATAACATTCCAGATGATTTAAAGAGCTGTCAATTAAATCGTTCAAAGTATAAACTGAAAGAGTGGTTAGTTAAAAGCTGCTTTTAAGATATGAAGGATATTTTAAAAGCGTTGTTAAATCATGAATATACTATGATATTAAATTATTAATGTAACTTTTTATAATGAAATTTAAATTATATAAATTATTTGATTGTGTTCAAAAGAATTTGCATGCCTGCAAAGGTTAGACATGTTATACTGAAATTTGAATTTGAATTAAAACTGACCTACAACATTAAAATATATTGTAGCTCAAAATTAAACTCCCATAAAACTATGAAAACAAATAAAAAGCAGTGAAGGCGGCGTTATTGTCTCACTACACCTTTTTGTGTCTCATACAAGATGTTCACCACACTTCATCGCACAATTAAATTCCACTACAGAAAGGGTATCGATGGCTATTATGATCACCATTGTTACTCAACAGCACAATACTTTGATTCCACTCGTGGTCTCTTTGGACCAAAAAAGAAATGGCCATTATGACGGTTAGGCTGCGTTTAGTGTGATGTCAAATCAGAAGTGGTAGCGGTGGACGATATTTAATAAAGTTAAGAATTGAAAATACTCGTAGCATGCTTGAATTTAGTGTACAGAAAATATACATTCAGAGGGCGTAGTTTGGTGACCTGTAAAAACAGGTTTTGACCTTTTAGCATACCTGGCTAAGACGAATCTTAAGGTTTTATAAAAAAATGCGTATTTTAACGCTACCTATTTTTGCTACTTATTTTGCGTCATAAAGTACCCTGAGTGATATAATATTCAGCACAGGTCATAGTCGCTTTGCAATGCTAAGTTAGCATATAATCTTCCGCTTCCACTACTCACAAAGTCGTGACCCGTAAACGTTTGATGCAGTCCCAACTGGATCTGTTTCTAAGCATAATATCGTATTATGAACACCGTATTGTTACCAATTTGCTGAGGATATTAAGAGTTGATGTGATGAAAGACCGGACAATAGGACGAATGAACATATCGATCAACAATTTCACCTTTGATGTTTTGCCCGAATGTGTTCGTAAGTTATTATTATTAAAACAGATTTTTCATCGCTTGGTTGACCAGTATTATTGTATTTTTTTAGTGTTTGAGAGAAATTTTTTTATAAGCTTGTAAAGTAAATATCTCGTTAATTTTGCCACACGGTAAATATAGTTTAACTGTTGTTGTATTGTATAACATATCAACAAGAGCTTAAATTTAATTTAATTGTTTGATATCAAGTCAATCATAATAACCCTAGTTTTTACACCAGTCAAAATCAAACTGGTCAATCACTTAGACCACGAGCTCACTCATAATTGTACGTAATTAAAATAACAAACACTTCAACAAGTCAATTATAAGAGCGATACAAATGAAACATCGAAAACACGCGGCCGATAACTTGCAAATTAGCTACAAATGTCTTTACGAAGCGGATGGTGTTATACAAGATAAACGCACGCAATAAAACTGAACTGACTTGCTCTTTATTATTGAGGTGTTAAGGCAGTGGTTAGTAGTGACTTTCATAACTTAATTACCACCTGCAAAGAAGATGAGGTTACTTTGATGAAGACAACGGCGATGCAATTTATAGGAGCTTGCGGTTGTGTTACAGTTAATATTGTTTGTTTTTTAATTAATCATGTGTTTTTGTTTGTAAATGAGTACTCGAATATTGACATACCTATGCTGATGTGTACACAAAAAGATGTAGAGATAGAGATAACTTTGAAATCAACAAACATGTCAGTATTCTTGAGTGCCATTCTTGAACAAAAGGTTAAATGTGGAAAAGGGAAAGGTGGTTAAATGTTTTTCAAATCACTCTTACGACAACTCAAAAAATGTAAACAGTTTTCACCCAATAGATCAAATGAAACATCGTTTCTTCCATAGATCTTAATATAACTGTCGGCTTGATGCAACGATAAAAGTGTTTTGGGTCGAGGGAAGCATTTTTGAGGGAGGCCTCAATGTATATTCTGCTAAATTGATAAGAAAATAATGATCACTGCTAAACTTCAAAGATAGAGGATGACATACTACAAATCT
Source organism: Bedellia somnulentella (assembly GCA_963576735.1). Taxonomy (NCBI): domain Eukaryota; kingdom Metazoa; phylum Arthropoda; class Insecta; order Lepidoptera; family Bedelliidae; genus Bedellia; species Bedellia somnulentella. The sequence goes on along the minus strand of OY755186.1, from coordinate 8,641,714 downwards.
CAAGACACCGTATTACATGGGTTTCAAGTCGTTAAAGTAATTATCCAATTAATTACTTACCTGTGTAGTGTCGGCTTAGAATAGCACTACCCCATTTCTTCCGGTGGGTGTACGTAAGAGGCGACTAACGGTATTGGGGCTTTAAAGGGATTATTGGGCGATGCGGTTGGAGACCAATCACCAACAACCTTTATTTTACCATCTTTTCCCCACTCAACTTTCCAAATGTGGCTGAGGAATTTCTTATTCCTTAGCTCGGGCTACCCCATCTAGGGATTTATAGCCGTGAGTATATGTATGTATGTAATTACTTACCGGCTTACAATCACAGCACTACTGGTTCAAGTTGAGGAGAATCTATCACATATTTACTTACAGTCTTTATTTTATTTTATTGAGCCAACCATAAATTAAATAATACTATACATACAAAACTACCTGAGAACTTCATAATGTTTACTTTTTACTTTATCTTACGGAACTTCAATTGGAATGAATTCTCTTCCATTTTCCGAAGTCATATCGAGAAAAGTTGGTGGAAACATATTATTGGTTTTCAACCGCATGACTCAACACCCATTTAATATTTTTTACACCCTGCGGTATCTCTAACGATAGCCACAGCAAATAGGATAGTGGTGCTATTTTAAGCCGACACTACAAGATTATATGATATTCATTTAATATTCAAAATTATCACTTACATAATCAAGTCCTGGTCCCTGCTTTTAGAAAATCTGATGTTTATTTATTCATTGACTATAAAAAATTATAAGCGAAACATTTAATCTTACATATTTAAACTGATATTCTTCCCATTTTATTTTAGTCATCATAAATAAAAGCCAGTTTTCGACTAATGAGGTAACTAAAACAAGTAATACTTATTTTTATTTGCATTCGGGTCCTCTCATCAATAGCCGAATGAACATAAACCAGCTTATAAATTGCTACTGTTTTTTATTTGTAATCAAAATATAATTAAGGCCCAAACGTAAATTACGAAGATAATTGTGATTGGAATATTGTCGCGTTATTTTTTTAATTTGGACATCCAATTTTAACTCTGCCGAATTATTTCCCGGCTTCGCTACTTATTTATTAGTATGTTTGATCGTAAAATTCAAATATTAGTATGCTTATTTTATTTTAGACGTTTAATTAGTTATCTTGGATTTGGAGCTTGAAATAAAGAAGCTCATTTATTTTACGATTATTAATTGACAAATCATGAAATGTTAGAAACTAACTCAGTAGGGAATCTAATCTGTTTTACAACTAAAATTATGAATGAGGCTTATAGGTAGTATACTCATGACTATGAATCTTAAAACAGGGTAGCTAAAGTCCCAAAATTTGAAATTCCTTACCACCATCTGGAACTTAGCCTAGCACTACAAAACCCTAAAAGTTCAAAGGCCCCTCTTACGATACCCGTGGGAATAAACAAGTTAGGGCTTTTTAAACCAACAATGCACACATCACACTTTAAATCATATAATATATAATAAGGAAATAGGTACGATAAGTGGCTATTTCCAATGGCCTTTGAAACGGATAGCTAAGCTATAATAAATAGTGAATAAGATGAAAAAAACTTTATGGCATTCACGTCAAGGAGGTGATTGTAAACCCGTCCTTTGTGAAGTCCTTAATTTTATTAGGTTATTCTGATTGTCTGGCACCATTCACTTTGGTCGGGCTATCTATACTTGGTGGTCTGATTCTTATAATGAAGTTGTTAATTAAATCACCTATGACGTAAAGAATGGGTAGATGTTACTGAGGTTTAAAAGAAAAAAATGATAAAGTTCTTTTTATAAAAAATCTTGTAAAAATAACGTATATTACACAGAATAAATAAATAATACTACTGAATTAATAAATGGTATATTTGCTTATCTGTTACATTTGTAATTTGTGTAGTCTGGTATATATTGCTGGTTGTATATGTAAATGGATGTTACAATTCGTATTTCATTAAGAGTACTTTTTTAAAACTTTACTTTATTGATCTATCAAATATTTCCTACTTGTAAAAGTTCGTCACATCTACGCTAGAATATTTTATGCTCTTTACACATTGTAGCTACAGAATCTATCAAGTGTCATACAAAATTATAACTATAAAAATATATCATATGGTTGAAAAAATACTTATTTCAATCATATGAAATTCTACACAAAAATAAAGTAGAATTTCCCTTTTTTGCCTTTGAATTTTTGCCTTTACTTTCACGGCTATAGATATCTCAACACAAAATAGTCAGCACTCTGGAGTAATAATATCTTTAGCCACTTTTGGATAAAAATATAAAAATAAGAATCGTTACTTGGTACTTCATACATTTTTCATAGGTTGTATGAATATTGAAATTTCTGCTAATTTGCTCAAAATATGCAATCCCCCTATTTCTCCCAGTCTGGTGTAGGCTGGCAATCCTTCAATATAGTTGCACCGGGTGCTATAAAGTGATAAAGTTTGACTGCCTACTTGACGAACAGTCTAAAACTTTATTAAGATTTAAAGATACACCCGCAGGTAGTCTTGCCTTACTTTTGTGATACAAACGTGTTTTCTTCGAATCCATAGCTTAAGTAGTAATTAAAAATGCAATAAAGAGATACCTACTTGTCTTATTTGTTATTGGATGAATTAAACTTTGTATACTGTATATTGTGGTTGTATGATGATATTTACTGATAGTTTGGGTTACAATCTTTGTCACATTTATTAATGTCTTGTGTCCGCGGTAGTTAACGCGGGTGTCGTGCGGAGCGACTATGGGCGTCGGCCTTTTAAATAATTGTTGGGAAAAGTGCCTAGTGACCTGTCACCAAAGTTCATCATTTTTAGTAAAGCGTTATCTCCTCAAACAACTTCTTAAGTGGCTGGGGAATTTCTAGTTCCGGAGATCTGCCTTCCTTTTTTTACGGTTACGTCATTTGTGTCAATTAATATACAGTCATGTATTACCTACATTTGACAATAGAACTGACAGCCTTTGGGTCTTACAGGATTCCGGAGTGGCCGCCACGTACTGTTCCACGACAGCTCCGATCTTTACAATCTATCATGATGACACAACTAGATCAATACAGATAATAAATTACAAACACTAGTTCCAATAAAATCACAGTTCATAACCCTCAAGTACTTTTTACTTAAACATACATTTGTTAGGTTTAACTCTACTCAAATACCATATGACCATAACCTACCATAACAAGAACACCTCAGTTTTCTTAGAAATCAACTTTACATTCTTTGATAAAGATTAAAAAATATATATCAGACCATAGAGCGCCTCACATCAAATAGTGTGTGCAAATAATTGATAAGATACCTTTACATTTGTGTCGCCGCCCGACCCATTGTGGTATAGCGTCACTATTTCATTGACGTCAATATTTACAATGTGCATTCTTCTTTACAGGAGAGTGCGCGTGCCGGATACATTCAGTATATTAAGTTAGGGTTGACACTTATTATATTTGATTGTTTTAGTTGCTGTAACTTACTTTTACTCATGGCAATGATTTCTGTTTCGGTGTGAGGTATTTAACTTTCAAAGGTCCTTGAAAGTTTTTTTTGCTAATGGTTGTGACACAATTTCATCTTGGTTTGTGGTTCTTCCAAACGTAATATAGGAAACTAACAAGAAAATATCATTAAAAAAAGCAGTGACCTCAATAATTACTATGTATATTTTTTTTTACAAGAAAGTTCGCGTGCCGGATATATTCTGAACTATTAAGTTAGGGTTGACACTTATTGCGTTTGATTGTTTTAGTTACTGTTACTTACTTTTACTCGCGCCAATGATTTACGTTTCAGTAGGTATATAATTTCGAACAGACAATCTTGTTTGTTTTCCTTGCCTATAACATTTGAATTAGATTTTTGGATTAAAGTTCTCGTTGAGGGTGAAGAAAAAGTTTATGTAACTGTGATCCTTTGTATATTTTAATGCCTATTTTGAATTTACTTAGATGGTTTAATTAATTTTATGTGAGCTTGTTAGCCGACGAAACCATATGTGGTATTTTTTTAAGTATACATTTTTTATTTATGCAATCGTAGTGCAAGAGTAATTCCATACCATAACTTTATTACCAATCGCAACAGCTAGTTTTCATAAGATAATGTTGCTGTGTTGTATAGTCTTACATTTTTTTGAGTATCATGCATATTGTATGGAAATAGGCAAAAATATGAAAGAAATAAACGGGTTCAAACCCACACATACGCAACCTAACATAAGCTTTTGCGCCTGCAGGTGTCTGAGTCATACACACTTATGTGAGCGAGATAAGACACGCTAGGGTTAGCACCAGTTTGCTTGATTAGTGCGTTGTAGGGATGTTTTATCAAAAGAGTTACTGAATATAGCAGCCTGTGTATTTCGATAACTGTATTTTCACGAATGAAGGTGAGGGCGATATCAGCAGAAAACAGGGACCGACTATTTTTGCATTAAGTACTGATAAGATTATACTTTAAGTGTACTCTCTCATTTCTTTCCGGTTATGTTGTATGGAACTTTAGAGGTTTTTAGGTTTTAATTGAATATTTTTTTGGGTGATGTGGATTATTAGGTGTTAAAACCTAACAAGTCCCCAACAAGCATAATTCGGTTTTACTAACTTTTACTTACTCAAGTTTCAAAAGTGGTTGAAGAATTCCCCTGGATTTATAGCCGTGTGTATAATAATGGGTAATATGGGTTTTGTATATAAATATGACACTTAAATTATTGTAATACACTTAAAGCAACACCGGTCCGAGCTATTCTTGATTATAATTTAAAAAAACACTAGCACAAAAAGTAAAGCACAAATGAGCCTAACATTAAATTGTGACAACAACATAACTAAAATGCAGAAAATATTCAACTTATAGGTACGATCTGAAAACATGCTAATTAATACTTTCATTCCAACCAAAAAAGTAACATTTATTTTCACTTTCACACACAACCAGTGATGATACTATTGGTAAGTGTATTTCCGTATTATTAACTTTACACTATTCGCCAAGACATCATATGATTTCACAACTCTTGTTCCATGATAGGAAGGTTAAGTATTATGCCTCACAGTTACAACTTTCAAAAGGATTTTCCAGACTTTTAGAATCAACTAAGTTTCCTTAATTTTATACTTCCTTCAACTAAGCTTTTTGAGTTTCCACAAAAAGAGAAAAGTAGTATTGTAAGTTATAGTTTACGTTAGTTCCTAATGTTTTAAAAAAATTACAACATTAAGTAAGTATTGTAAACCCACTATTGTCGTGAAAACTAACTTAAATGTAAGATTTCCATAAGATTTTTTGTAAGACTAAATTGAGCAGGTATTTAATAAAAGAAATTAAGTTTAGCAAGAAACATAACAACAGCTGGGAAAAAATACTACTAAAAATAAAAAGATTAACAATTTGCTTTATAACGAGCATACATCCGCATTCATACTCACGGCTTTAATTCTCTAGAAAGGGTAGCCAGAGCTTCGGAATAAGGAATTCCTCAGCCACTTTTGGAAGTTTAGTGGGGAAAAGGTTCCAACCGCATCGCCCAAAAATCCTTTAAAAAGCCCCAATATCCTTAGTCGTCTCTTACGTACACCCACGGATAGAAATGGGGTAGTGCTATTCTAAACCGATACGAACCGATAACGAGCAATAGTTTATTAAAAGGAAAAACTTTCAGTAATAATTTGTAAAAGTTAGAGAAACTAAAAACTTTCTTTCTGAATCATTCTATCAGCAATAATAATTTACCAAAACCCCTGTAATCCTAAAACACACATTATTCAAAAACGGTTACAAGAAAGCCATAATTCTAAACGCTTTTGTAATAGCAAGGTTATTTGAAAATTAAATTACAGCTCAGGAGCTAAACACGCGCTGATATGCCAATTACACGATCCGAACACGCAACAGATCTAAAACAGTTTAATGTCAGTAAATTACAATGCCTATTTCGGTTAGCCAGATAACCTGAAAGCGAGACATTTAATTGAACAATTACGCATACCATACATAAAAGCGCATACAGCGGTTTTGTTTGATTGCGTTCCCGATCTCTTTGTAAGGTAGGTTGCGCCTGGGCTAGAATGGCTGGCCAATCACAGCGCCGCGTGATTTTGTAGGCAAGGCCGCTTAGGACTCCTCCTACCGCCCTCTTTCGCCTTATTCTGTTAGTGAATGTTTCGCTGTTGTATGTCATACAAGTTTTAGGGTTTGGATGGCTTTTGCAAACGGATTCAAGTTGATTGGTGTTAAATAACAAAAAATTAATAAGTATATCAAACATTATTTTATAAGTTATATTGTTGCCAGCTTAAACTGAATGGTTCAAAAGAAATTTTGCGAGAGTTTTGTTCTTACTAAGTGTAGTTTTTCTTCTAATAATAATAAATGCCGCTATAATGAATCGTTAATATAAATCTAGCAGATTCAATAGTTAAAATGTACTTACTACCAAAACATTTACAAAGACTAAAGTTAGGCTTTGTCTACCTCTGTTTTGGATTTTATAGCCGAGAATATAATTATTATAGGTTATACATTAAATAAAATCAAAGTAAGTATAAATAATCAGAAGCGACAATCAATTTTACTTCATGGCACACCCAACTCAAAAGTACCTCCACCCTGTAAAACTTTAGTGTCCCTAAACACATGATCTTAAATTACTATGTACACTTGTATGGGCAGTCGTCGTGTGCGGTCACTATCTAGCAGAGTATCACGACTGCGACGCCGTAACTGTCAACTGGCACCGCGATAAGTGCGCGTGGGCAGCTGTCAAAGAACAAGCAAAGTAAATTAGAAGTCACTTTGTGATATGGGGTATTTTAGACAGCTTTTTTCTAATAGGGGTTTGTTTCGGGAATGTTATTTGGTGAAGTTAATATTTCGGTGTGTCCGGTCTTAATTAGTGTTTCTTTTTTTAATTATTTTTATGGTTTATTTGGTTTATAAAGGTTGGTTAGCCGATTATAATCTAGATTAGTAATGATAAAAGAATACATTGAAAAGTTCTGAAATACCAATAGGTCTGAAGTCTCTCATGCATGACAAAACACTGTCAAGATAAGAAAACCAAGGGACAAAAGTTGATGTTCAGAGGAATAAATATTAACTGTCATTTCTTCGGGGACGTACAGCATCATCCCATCACACCTACCTCCGCTTATTACGTCCAGTAGTTTTATCAGGTGTGCGTTATCGTTCAGGTAATCATAGAGAACCTGTGTGGTAATCATAGAGAACAGCAATAAGTAAGTAATTATTTATAACATAAGTATGATTTAGTAATTTTAACGTAAACTTTCATCAAAGAAACTTGAGTTTTTCGTCAAGTACAAAGCTAACTGATTACTTATATTAGTATTCAACTCAACCAATCTAACTTATTTATAACAAATTGGCTTCTTTCTCTCTCTCTAAAAAAATCTCAATTTTCCAATATATTCGACTTTTTATTCATAATATTTTCATGATTTGTAAAATACAAAATAAAGAACCATTTATTAAAAAAACTAAGTGTTATAACTTATTCCAAAGTGCAAATTTTAATAGATGGTTTGTATATGTCACCCTTTTTTGTATTTTATTTTATTATTGATATCGTATAAAACGAATAAAACAGTTTAAATACAATGCATTCAATAAAAGAACAAAACGATAATTCTCATTCCAAACAAATTAAGTCATTAGAGCAACCACTATCCATCTTTAAATAAGAGCCATCTCACAACAGGAACTAGTAAGATCATCACACATCTTTTTACAACGTTTCGCTTCTACACAACAAAAATACTCTTTGACCAAAGCGTAGCAAGCACTTAGTACCAAGTTGAAGCTCAACGCAAACGGTATTCGCAATCAGCAATGTCGTTATCCGCGTGCCTTTAACAATATTATATGACTATTGCGCGGATGTTGGATTTATTGGGGTATTTTGTATTGAGCTCGTGAATTGCGATCACTTTTAAGAAAAGGTGAGAGATGGATATATGAGACGGATGATAAAAACGTCGATTTGTTTGATATTTAAATGTGGATTTATATGGTTTAAGGAACAATTTTGTTTTTATATGTATAAGATGTATTCAAGAAATTGGTTTGTACTAGGGAAGGTGGAGATTATCGATTGCTACTTTGTATCAATCCTTTTATAAATCCCCTTTTATCCTAAGCACTTCAGATGTATGCTATTTTATATTCTGAATTTGATTTGGTATAAGTTCTAGGAAGCTAATGGAAGCAGCACAGGAACGGTTGTTATGGAAATCTTTGGGGGACGCCAATGTCCAGTAGTGGACGTTTATTTGCTAATGATGATAACGAGTAATATATATATATATATATTTTTATATTTTAATAGAATAGAGCAGAATTTTGATAGGCTTCTAATTGTATCACACTAATAATGATGACGGTGGCCTAACTTATCTTATGTTATCGTATTTTAATGGCCTTGGTAAAAAATGGAACGACTATTATTAATTTAATAAAACAAAGATATTAATAATAATTTGAGCGTTAAAAGGATTAAATCAAGTAGATACTCAGTCAATACTATATGTTCATCTACGAACAAGCGAGACAAAATTCTAAAGAACTAATTATAGCCTAAAAAGCGAAGACGAAGGGCCATTAGCAACAAAAGACTACCAAGCTTGAAAAATCGATTCAATTCAACACAAGAATCGATGAAGAACGCATCAAAGTTATTCAAACGTATAAAAGGACCCATTCTCGATATGGTTCAACACAAAGAGTTTTAGTGAATCAAAATGACATAAACCCCGATCTTTTTCCACCTCTCACGACACAATGCGACTATAATAGCCTATAATAGCGAGTGATTCTTATTTCTTGGTGAATTTGAAAATGGATGACGTGTTAAAAAGGTTTACAAATTGAAGCCGTTGAAATAGGCGCGCTGTTTGAATCGATTGCAGCCGCCATATGTCAAATTTGAATTCCAAATTCAAACCACATGACGCGTGATTCGTTCCGGATTTCGCGAATGTTGTGGCTTTTAAATATTTTTTGTTTCTTTAAAGATTTGTTGTGTAACCGAACTTTTTTGTTGGGTTCGATGAAACACATGAATTTAAGTCAATGTAGATTGCATGATGAGTTTTAATTAAGAAATAAAGAATTATTCATAAAAAAATATAAATTCAACCTACCGTTCACTATCCTGCCTCGTCTTCGACATATTATTATTTATCTTGTTATCTATTTGGTTAGTTACAAGGACCCATGGCACAGTTGTTACTTATATATTTTGGGTTTCATCAATAATGTTAAGAGTTAAAATAAAAAATATTCTATATTTTGAGCGAACTTATAGTTTAATTTGATTAAAATTTATGTTTTATTTATTGTGATATTATTTCTAATATAGTTAGTTTTGAGATTCAAGGTAATTTGTTATATGCTGAAACTAATAAATAATTACATAACAAAACATGAAAGACAAATTATAATAAACTCATTAAAAACTTTCTACTTTGGCGTTTCCCAATAATTACCCGTAATCAGAGATACAGCGCGCATTAAAAGCTCTAGTGATCGCAAAATTGACAAAGAAGAATGGATTACACCATTCCCTTGCAATAACTTTCCATTATTACACTATGACAACATAATAATGGGACACGTATCGCATCGTAGAACGCCATAGCATTGTATCTCAGAATTATTTACAAATTACATAGTAATCATCCCAATCGGAGATCCCGCTGTGTCAAGAAACAATACGCCTTGCAAATCTTTTTTTCGCAAACACATTGTCACGACCGAAATTAAGGGGTGCCGAATGTCACAAAGGATTATGTTTACCTTCAGAGGTGTTTGAAAAATATTTGCTTTTGATTCTTCGAGTACGTATTATCGGGTCCCAATGTTATTTGTATCACGACCACACGCAGTAAAGGTAAGAAATAGGTTTTTTTTCACGTTTTTTTGCGCGCTCGTGAAATTGTATAAGGTGTTTTAACTGTGCTCAGAACGTGCGTTTGCGATGTTTCGAATGTTAAGCACGGTTTCGCTCGGCTTATTTATCTTCTTGTCCTCACTCTCGCGTGTGGACAAATTTTCAGATATACTTTGCGTTTATAAGAAAACTGTCGTGGTGAAGTGAAAGCTTTTTTTTGAGAAGGGGACGTAAATGGAAATTAAGTTATGAAAATAAAATCTTGGTAATGTACAGAACTATATACGGAGTTGATTAAAGCTTACCGAAACTATACGTTATTATAAATAGTGAAGAAGTGAAGGTTTAGCATATGAAAAGTACGAATATAATTTACAGTCCTTCTACGTTTTCTACATAAATACTTTTTTACGTGCCATATAAATGCATTGTTTCGATTGGTGCATATAGGCTTGTGTAGCCTATCCTACTTATATAAATAAAGTATACAATTATTTGCTACGGAGCATTATACAGTGTATGAGTTTATTAGTCGATGATCCATTAAAATATATGGGTATTTTGCAAAATTGCAAATATCTGATATCTGCCGGTGCTGTCAGCTAAATATCAAATATTTGGCAGCAAAATATCCAGTGAAAAATTCTTTACGATTCAAAGAAACATGCTCTCCCTACCTCTGACACCTCGGAGCAAGCAGAATATGAGTATTGTGACCTACTACTAGTATTAGGATCAGGAACTGGCAAAGTGTGCCTAATTATCTAATGTAACTTCAGTTAGAACATTGAAATCGCAAATGAGAGTCTAATTTGACGAATGCTTGTCTTGACCGTATGTCAAAACTATAAGTAAACTAATCTGAAACAATCCCCAGAGTTAGAACAATATAAAACATACGAGCGCAATGAAGACCAATCATCAACAAATGTCGAAAAAACCTTAAGTTCTCTTCAATGTTTAATCAACATCTGACAAAGTGCTTTCTCTTCAGTTAAGTTACTACCATATCATTATTATCAATACAAAACTAATATATAGCACTAAGTTTATTACATTAAGGCATATAAATGAAATTAGTATTTTTATTTTTTTATATTCCTACTATTCCGCCAATTAAAAAATTGGTAAAAAAAAGCCAAATAGACCAAACATTATTGCATTTCTTGTATAAATAGTATGTGAATAAACTCGGAGATATATTTACATACTTACATACATATACTCACTCCAATATTACCCGTTGGGGTTGGCAGAGACTATCGATCGTCACTTTGTACGATCCTGGCAAACCTATCTAGTTTTTCATACATGCTCTTTTTTTCTTCATATTAGGACGCCTGTCTTTTTGAGCACTCTCTCTATTCGGTCCAGATGTGTCCTCCGCGATCGTCCTCTACTAATATTACCAAATTGGCTCCATAATTTAATCACCTAACTATCTTCCATCCTCCCTATGTGCCCAAATAATCTAAACACCTTTTCTATCTTTTTTACAATATCATCTTTTACACCACACCTTTTACAAATCATGCTATAATAAATAAATTTGATTATGACACTGTTAATAGACTAAACTAACTGTTTGTAAAATGTCTGGATTCTGTGAATGATGTAATGAAAGTTTTATTGATGTTTATGATGTATGATATGCGTAGCTTATAATTTTCATTAATAAAATGTGACCTTCAATAAAATCGAACCCGCGATATTTTATGCGATGTTTATTCATAGAAAAAATAGATGTATTTTATAAACCTATATGCAACCAGCAGATTTCTCTCAAACCTCGTAATGATGCTCCAGACAGGTAATAATAGCGTAAAATTAACTCATTCAAACACACATACATAGTGTGGAGCGTACTGGTCCTCATGTCTTATGGCAACTGATAAATAATCGATCTAACTTTTGAAATCTTAGTATTCTATGAATAATTATATCATTGAAAATATTAAGAAATATTTTGCGTGTTTATAAAGTCATACGTGTAATGCAGAAATCACCGTGATGTTGTGGCAACATAACCCATACAAAGGGGCGGTAGTCTTGCCCCCTTCCGTAAACAGACAAAATGGAAGTCGTCGCTCCAAAATTAACCTCCACGTGACGTAAGGAGATCAAGTATGCATTTATACGATTTAATTTTTTGCTAAAATATTTTCTTAATGCTTATCGATTATGATACTATTGCGGAAATTTCCCTGTTCATATATACTCACGCTACACTTTTTGAGCACATTCTCTTCTTGTTCTAAATGTGTCCTCCATGGTCTTTCTCTATTACCTGTCAACCTAATATTGTCTAGTTACCGGTGTCAGTTTATAACTTGACTTCACTATAAACAATTCCCAAAATGTTACCCTATTTACTAATGATTAAGCTATTGCAATCTACGAAGTCAGGTAAGTTATAAAAATAAATTTATTCATACATATACTCAAGCCATAAGTTCTCATTAGGGTAGGTGAAGCGCATCGATTGTCCTTTTAGTGCGATCTGACTAAAAAACTTCTTTCCCCATTTGATCTAAATGTTTCCTAAGAGGTCATTCTTCATTTATATTATATATACACCTCTTTCACTACTTAACATGCCAAACCAAACGATTTGATAGTTTAGAGTAATAATCTGTTGCTATTCGAGTTATATTTCCTATGTGTGCGAGAGCTGTCAAACGTAGGCAAATGGGAGGTCAATACAATTTTACTAATTCCGTCATAATATAAAAGTATAATTAACGTATGCTATTGAAAATATTTCCACTCAAGGTTTGGTACTAAATATTGCTAGAACAAATTCTTGATACATACTGCTTTTAAACGTACAATCATCATGTATTTGTAAGTTTCTACAACCAATTCACCAAATACTTTTTAGTAGGTACATATTATAGGTGCATATAACATGTAAAAAAATACAAATTTAAAATGCAATCATTTATTTATAGTTCATTACAGTCAGTTGAAGCATATTCAATATCATTTAAATGCCAAAATAGGAGGACTAAATATCTTAATAACAATTTACAAAACTTAATATGTAATATCAATAATTATGTATCTTTATTAACATCTAACAATTACTTATACTAATGGACGGATTCCGAGTTTATTTACAACAATTGAGATCAGAGAATATACAAAAAATTAAAGAGAATACATAAAATGAAATATATCATGCGATTCATATAAGTTTCATTTAATTAAATTTATAGAATCTAAGCTCTATCTATAGATAAATAAAAAAAAAGATTTTCTTCATGTCACGTGCTATGCTCCACATAGCAATAATAAACCAGTCATTCAACATAAACACTAAATTTACGCTCAATTCTCTTCATCATTTTCTAAATTATCAATTGGAAAATTTGGGTTTAGTAATGGACTTTTGCCATTACTTCCACTAGGAGACGTATTAACAGAGGATATTCCAACAAGATTGTGAGTTAAACTATGGCGCCGTAGGTCACAGTTTCTTCTAAAAACTTTTCCACAGGATGAACAATTATAAGGCTTGATGTCTGTGTGAGTGAGTAGGTGAGTCTTTAAATTGGACCTTTGGTTAAAACTTCGGCTACAGACGGGACACTTGTGAGGGGACTCTTCCATGTGTAAAATCTTGTGGACGGCCAGCGTTCGTGATTGACAAAAACCTTTACCGCATTCAAGGCACTTGAAAGGCTTCTCTTTTGAATGGATGTATCTGTAAGTAAAGAAAACAAGGTAAAAATTATTGACCTTAAGGTATCAAAATTAGGAATCGGGGTTTTATTCTTTTTTTATTTTCCAATATGAAAAGGTTGTTTTCTCTTTGTGCATGTAAAATTATTTGGTATTGATATTGGAAAGCCATTAAAAGTGAGCCATTTCAAACACATGTAACTTTATTGTAAAAATTTACAAATGACTAAGATTTGTGTTTATAGATTGGGGTAAAAATATAAGTAAAAATTTTAAGTAACTCATGAAATACTTGGTAATTCCAATATATATTTTGTTAATCCAAAATTATGGTTTGTTTAGAGACACAAAAATATTTTTATATATGTATACATGCCATTTTTGACAAAGTATTGTTTATTGAATTAATTTTATGCATATATACTGATTTTAATTATGCTATTGATATACAAAAAAATCCTACTACCAAATGGCCGAGCCTAGCCCTAACCTAACCGGGGGCTGTTCTCATGCTGTTCAAAGCTTGATATCAACTTTGTTTTTCAGGAAATCAGATGATTCAATCCTGCTATATCCTACTGTAATAAGTTAAATCTCACAAATGGAATTGAACCGAACACCGAGGCCTTCGGTTTGTGAGGCTAACGCTACACCATCCCTAGACAACGGAAGCAAGTCTAATTTATGTTTTTTTCCCATTTGTTGGTGTATTATTTTACTGGGTGTTAACAATAACATTTGTTCAGAAATTTTAGTTCATATACCGATATTATGCACATAAAAGTATCGATTATTTAAAGAAAGTATTTATTATTACATAAACAAGCACAATATATTTAATATATAACGAGTCAATATGGTTTTTAAAATAGATAATAGGGTAAGTATTGTTTGGAGAAGATTGGAACGTTGGATGTTTCCTGAAAAAAGAGATTTATTTTGAAATAAGCGTATGTATGAAACGACAAAAATAGAAGAAAACGAGTGATGAATATTACTGAATGTAAGAAACACGAGAGAGGTTCGTCGGAATCATATAAAATGATAATCAATTCTCTTTGCCTTAACCAAGGTATAATGATTATCACACGATATACACTTATTCCTTTAATGAATAAAAGCGTTATATACGATTAACAGAAAAATAATTCTGCTGAATGAAAATGGCATGTATGCAAAGGTTGATGAAGGATGAATTTGATAAAAATATGAAAAGATTGCCAGGATCTTTAAATTCTGACTGTAACCAGCGGTATTAAAATATGTATGTATGATTCAAATCCATACTTCCTGATTTCTAAGCTCAGCTTACACTTGCAGAGCTAGCATAGGTAATAAATATTCAGAAAGCTACGAGTAACTATTAGAATAAACTTATAAATTTTTAATTAGGCATTAAGAAAATTTTATTGTTGAAAAAGTAAGTCAATCGCGATATTGAAGTTTCTTATACATTAATCACGAAATTAACATATGATGCAGTATACTGTATCACACATCAAACAGTCTTATTCAATCTAAACGACAATAGGTGAGCAGGATATGTGATTCGCCGATGTTTCTTAAGTTGCCAATTTAATAGAGCTAACGCATCTCTAATAAAACCCTATTAAAATACTACCAATGAAGTAAATCCGTTTCTAAAACAACAACTGAACATTAGAAACTCATCTAATAATGTGATGCGTGAGATATTGCCCCAGCGCGCAACTCGGATAGAATATTTATTGTAGTGTTGAGCGCCCGTTTATCTGCCGGCGGAGAACATCTCTCAAGTCCTGTACACCTTGCTCCGTACGGGAAACAAACAAGCGCCTGCGGGAACCCCGTAATGTATTGCCACGATCTTTCATTTTTATACGCACTGCTGTTAATATGTTCCTCTTATAACAATAACCTGTGTTTACTATGTTTATTTTGAGTTTGATATGCTTAGGTTCACTCTGACTGATTTGTATGAGGTATGTTTGACGGAACTGCTTAGTTTATTGATTGCACTTTTCTTCCGAACAAAAAGTAAAGTGCAATTTCTTGTACAATTATGAAAAGGTTTTTAATTAAATGCAAAACTTCTAAATATAACTAAGTGCAAAATTACCTAATACGTCGCCTAAAAAAAGGTTTGGTTTCATTTCGTTAATGCTTAATGAAAACAGAAATGTTACGAAAATAATCTACAATATTAAAAGATGAGATGATGACGGTGATTAGGACGGGTTTGAGCGCGCGCGCAGTCAAGCGTGATCGCACCGGCCCGAGCGGCGCAAACTCAATGTTAGGCCTAACTGGAACCAACAAGACAACTTTATTGATTGATGGAGCTCGCAAAAGGAATTGATGGGTGATGAATCTCGCTTTCTATTACATTTTATTTACTCATTAACGCAAGCAAATTTAAACGTCATAGTATTTAAATCCGTGATTCGATTAAAGATAACAATAAATCGATTACTGCTTATCATCTAACCCAAACGCAAAAATTACGGCAAAAAATTTAAATGCTCAATTTATTTAACAAGGTGTTTATATTAATTTGTGGCTATTATCCTCATACTTACAAAACCTCAACATCTCGACAAAAAACCTTTCATTGTAAAATAATGAATATTTGTCTCGGTCTTTTAATTTTTTGTCATCGTTCGTATTAATCCTAACGTCAGGATCGCCACGGGCTTTTGTTGAAACATGTCGAAGAGTTGTACCTGATCTTTTATAATGTATCGTGTCAACGGACATCGATTGAATATCGACAGGTCGGCTGGTTGTTTAGCTCGACCCAACCCAACCCTCCGGCGACCAAATTTATTTTATTGCTACAGAGATACGGAGGTCGAGTGGAACAAAAACGACCATGCAGGTATTAAAATTCAACACCTTTGCTTTGGGAGGTGTAAGAATAGATTTATCGGAGATTAGACATGTTTCGGATATATTATCATATTATTTGTTTGGATTACATTGACAGGTAATGTCTTATTTATCAAAATTATCGGTTAGAATTCTCAAGACGTTAATTCTTGTCTCGATGTTGAAATATACGCGGAATTCAAAAAGTATTCGACGAACGAAGGATTGAAATGAAAAAAGTTGTTTAAAAATTAAAACATCGACTCGTCTCAGATTAGCAGCGGTTTCGTGAAATAATTTACGAGCGTGACGGACGACTTGTCGATACTATCTGCCAGACCTTACTTAACCCTTTTTGTTTTAAAACTCCTCTGCACCTCCATTATTCAAAAGTTGCTCATGACGTTTTGTGTTATGGGGCCTAAAAACCGAACATATTTATTGATATCAAAAAGGTATCTCGTGAAGACCTCTCGAATGTTTCACCTTAACTCGGTTAAATTATTGTTTTATCTTCAGAGCGTAAACAACCCACGCTTCGGCATTTGAATTTTGGGATAAGGTATCAATACTCTTATTACTTTGATAAAATGAGCATTATCATTTGATGCTATAATTGAAGGATAGTTATGAAAATATTTTATTACCTGTGATCTCTAAGATGGTCTTGCCTTCGAAATGCCTTGCCGCAAATATCACAAGAATATGGTCGTTCATCTGTATGTGTCCTTTCATGTATAAGTAAATTATACGATTTCGTGAATTGCCGATTACAAAATTTGCAGATAAATTGTTTCTTGGTTCTTGGCCCGCTTGACGTAGTTTTTTGCTTAGTAGTAGTGGCACTGCTAGTTGAAGATGTAGAACTGGTAGATTTCGTACTGGTAGTCGTATTGGCGGATTGAGGTGATAATGGAGCTTGAGGAGGGCTTCCGTTCATTTGCTGTTGGTACATTGCGTTCATAAGTAAACTCGGGTATCCATTGTCTAAACTTTGAGGTGAACTAAAACCGTAACTTTTTGAAGATTCTAAATGATGTTCTAAGGTGAATTCATCATCGTTATCCAGCAAAGCTAAGTCTTCTTCAACTTCTTCTGACAGATCCACATCTTCGGCAGTAGCTACAGTATCAGATAAGTAGTCTTCTGGTGTCTTCGGTGAGTATTCTCTTGACGAATTTTCAATTGCATCCAATTCACTAATTTTCGCAGTATTTGTAGCTATCCTCAAAATATCTTGCTTTGTATTACTATTAGATTCAGAACTACTTGGTTGTATTGTTGGTGGTGCATTTACAGCTGACACCGAAGTAAGACGTTGTAAAGTCAAATAAGATTCCAATGCTTGAAGATTTAGTGCAGCTGCAGCAGCTGAATTTGATGGGAGTAAAGCTGCTTGTTGCAAAGAGTTCATCATTGCATTTTGCAAAGATATAACCACACCTTGCAATGACCTCTGAAGCATGTTTTCTTGAAGCAAAGCGGCAGATGTGATTGAAAGATTTAAAGTACTGTTTGAAGAAGAATTATTATTCTTACTTGCATTTGGTTTAGAATCCATATGTCCGGTCGGTGGTTCAGTGGTCACTAAACTGCTCATCTCCGTAGTTTTAGTATCTCGAATCTGCAGATTGTTCTTTAACTTAATAATTGCACTTTCTAAAGAGTTCAAAGTTGCTTTGCTTGATTTGGATGAACTTTGCTCTTGCATTGTGATCTTTAATGAGTAAAAGGCATTAGTGACCGTAGGTAATTGTCATTAATGCATAGGCACGTGTGTTGCCGGGGTGCGCGGGAGGCAGGACGTACTGCGCGTGCGGTAAATTCGAACAACTGACGCGAACCAGCAACGTGCGAGGCGAGCGTGCGGCGCGGCCCAACTGAGCCGGTGTATAGCCTTTCCGCGTCCCGCCCCTCAGCCCGCCTGCCTCCTCCTCACCTGCCTTCACAAAAGCTCTCTATTTTAGGTAACTCTTTGTACGCAGTAATGGTCACCTCACGCTGCTCTAACGACAGACACGTTCATGAGAACGCTGCGCCAGATCTGTTTGAGACCCTTTCAAGAGTAATGAGATTCTGAATGGAATCGGTGCGGACTGCTATGGGAAAACAATGTTTTACAGATGATCGCTCCGGTTCTTTGTTAGTAGGTCACGCATTTGGATTGTACGCTATGGAAATGTGTTTGTTACTGGTTCGATTTAATAAAATGAATTGATGAAAATAAGTTGATATTTTTGTATCTTTATAATAAAGCAGTGAGTGAAAAGATGAGTTAAGCCATTAAAATAATAAGTGGCTTGAGTCATTGTCCGATGTTCCGGCCATAAACTGAGAGGATTGGAGAAACAAGCTTGGAGACAAAAGCGGACATTAACTAAATAAATGTGTGGCCGAGTTTGTCGCTTTTCGTGTTTGCTCTCCATAGTCCTAAATGTGTTTAGACAGCACAACGAAACTGTAAATACCAATGTCAACGCTATGAGTTGTTATATGTTTTCATCTCAAGTAGGTTTAGTTTATTAAAGTTTGACAATCTTTCTGCTGAAATTTCAATCTAATAGTTGCGGTCAGCCTATCATAACATGAAGTCACTTATGTCATATACTAAGCAGACAAACAACTATGTATTTGGTTTGGTAACTTTGTAAAATCTCCAACTTAGTTAATCAGAATCAACCCAGTATGGTTGAATATTGCAGGCTTGATTCTCTAGATTTTTCTTTAATTTAGTGTCTTCTTCGCAGGAAACGTCGCGGCACCACGGAAAGTTGAAGACCCTCGGTAAAACATATTTGTGCTGTTATAAATACATATTTGCCGTGTAGTGCCGGCTTTGCCATGTAGTGCTGGCTTAGAATGTCACTACCCTTTTCTACCCACGGATGGCGTTAGAGGCGACTAAGAGGGTACTTTTTAAGTAATTATGGGGCGATGCGGTTGGAAAACCTTCACCAACGATACTCTAGTTCTACCATCTTGTCCCCTATCAACTTCCAAATGTGGATGGATAGTTTCTAGCTGTAAAGCTCTGGCTATCCCTTTAAGAGATTTAAGGCCGTGAGTGTATATATGTATGCTGTTATGAATAAAAAGTAATTTCCCAGCAAAAACTTTCGCGACTTCAATAAATTATCAATCCGACAGCTTTAGTTTAGTATGTTTCCCTTTGAACGGAAATTATGAACCAATTTTTTTTTTAATTTATACTTGTATCTTTGCCAATAACGATTCGGATAAGATGTGTGCATAGACATGCATAAAATGGAAAAAGAACAAAATTCTTCTTCACACATTGAATCTAAAACATTATACACTTGTTGTGCAAGGTTCACGAGTTACGTGTGCTAAGGGTATATAGGGGTTACTATATATGTACAGTGGTTTCATTAATATTGCAAGTAGGCACTATAAAAGAAATTTTATAAATCAGACTTGAGGTTGTGAATTGGGTTGAAAAGTTTCTATGCAATTATTAAGCTTTTTTGGGAATAAAAAGTAAGATAAAAGGTATATAAACTATCAATTTACTCTGAAAAATATTTGTTTAGGTGTAAAGCACGATGATTCACTATTGAAATACAAACGTATACTTAAGCCATTATTGCCCATTGGGGTAGGCAGAGGCTATGGATCGTCACTTTGTACGATCCTGGCTAATTTCTCTAGCTTCGTTTACATCCATTAATCTTTTCATACGTGCTCTTTTATTCTTCATACTTCGGACGCCCGCCATTTTGAGCATACTCTCTATTTGGTCCAAATGTGTCCTCCATGGTACTACAACATTTCTTCTGTTATGTATTATCGAAATTTTGTCATATACGTGTATTTTATTGTAATTGTTTGCAAATAATGTTCTATATTTATTTATGTGTATGTGTATTTACTGTCCCTTGTCAAGCTAAAAAGTTCTACATAATAAAGTGTATTAGTGTGATGCCTGTGTTGTCACTCTACCATGGTACTGACTGAAAATCAGTGTTGGGAGCCAAACGATTCACAACGTAATGCTGAGTCAGTACCAATTCGCTGTTGCAGTGGCGCAAAGGACTTAGAATAAGTATTAATTAGTTTGTTTTTGTTAAGTTGTTTGTTTTCCCCTTTTTTTCATATTTAATATTGTGTTAATTTTAAGTTATTTTAATAGTTATTATTTATATTATTACTTTTTGTTTGTATGTTTTTTGTGCCACACATGGCGAATAAACGTCTTTCTTTCTTTCTTTCTTTCATCCATTATCTCTAAAAGCCCAAACCATCTTAAAATCTTCTTCTCATTTATCTTTTCATCATCTTATCGTAACAACATTCACACCGCACCTTTCACGAATCACGCTATTTCTCATTTGATCACATAACCTGACATTACAAACATTTCTGATGGACCTCATCTCTACTGCATTAACTCTATTCTCATGCTTCTTCAGCCGCACCAAAACATTCGCTGCCATGCATTAGTGTAGGAAAAAGAACAACATTATGCACAGCCATCCGTGCCTTTTCAGATACTTATTAACTATTTTAAAAACGCTATGCACATCTTGAAATAAATATTTACAAAACACAGGTACCAAAGTTGAAGTATAATTGGCGGTCTTATCACTAACAACGATACCTTCCAGACAATCCTTGGACGGTAAGGTCAATACATAGTTATTATGTTAGGTACATATTTTTGCTTAAATCTATATATATATATATATATAAAAGAAAGTGGTGTTATTTACACTATTTATAACTCAAGAACAGATGAACCGATCTGGAATTTGATGGATTCTGAAAATTGTTGGAGAGGTAGTTTAGAACCAGGAAAAGGACAAGGATATATCATTACGCTAAATATCATCGTAGGGGTAAGCAGTAAAAAGTATTTAACACCATCCGTGCGAAGCCGGGGCGGATCACTAGTATAATATAATTTCTATGTAAGAGTTAAAAGTTAATATAAATAACAATAGCTGTGTTATGTCGGCTTAGGATAGCACCACCCCATTTCTTCCCAGGATATTCGTAAGAGACGGCTGAGGGTATTAGGGCTTTTTGATTTTTGGGCGATGCGGTTGGAGACACAACTTCCAAAAGTGGCTGAGGAGTTTCTTATTCCGAAGCTCTGGCTACGCCTTCTAAGGATTTATAGCCGTAAGTTTATGTATGTATAAATAACAAAAAGTTCGCAAAAGCTGTTTTATTTTTCTCTCGGATCAATCAATCCAGTGATTTCCTTCGATTGCAGTCACGGCTGTTTACGCAAAACAATAGATGCTATTATCGAGTTTAGCTCGATCGATTCAAGTAATTGCGATTGACATGAGAACTAGAATAGTTTTGTCTGTGACATGGTACATGGTTTCAGAGAATAAGGACTTTTCAAACTTAAACGCATTGTTTTGCATGAACGACCAGAAACTTGTGTATTGTGGTTTTCACTGCTAAATAAGACGCTTTAGAATTTTTTTACAGTAGTACCTACGTAAACTTAGAATTTGTAGAAAGAGTGAACAGGTAACCTAAATCAGTAACACAACCTCCATTTTTAAAATGAACATAAAGTTCTACGACCACAAATAAACCCACAACAATCATAAATCGAACAATGAAACCTTTTTTATCAGCCAAATATAAGTGAAGGGTTATTGTTAACAGTTTGAGTATAAGCAATTTGCACCATTCGGCTAAGTTAAGAGTCAGAATGCGCACGAGGCGGCTTTCTCACGCAAGATGCCCGGCCGCGTATAGCCCGGGGGCAAACTTTGGCCACGACTTCGCGGGAGATATAAAATTAATTTATCTATACCTCGACTGAACGCTTTCTCTATGTATGTACGTCTGTTGGGGTTTGCTTGCTGAATATATGTTTATGTGACAGATTTGTGAGTGACTTGCAAAAATAATTTTGATTTAACTTCTTTAATTGCTTTCGTGCAATTTTCAAATTTTCGTTCAACCAGTGCGTCCTGCCAGTGTTAACGTATGGTGCGGAAACGTGGACACTCACGGCTGGACTAGTCCACCAATTCAAAGTCACTCAAAGAGCGATGGAGCGAGCTATGCTCGGCATCACTCTGTTGGATCGCATCAGAAATGACGTGATCCGACAGAGAACTAAAGTGGCGGACGTAGCTCATCGGATCAGCAAGTTGAAGTGGCAGTGGGCTGGTCACATCTGCCGAAGAACCGATAACCGCTGGGGAAGACGAGTTCTTGAGTGGAGACCACGCACTGGCAGACGCAGTGTGGGGCGCCCTCCAGCCCGCTGGACCGACGACCTAAAGCAGGTGGCCGGGAGTGGTTGGATGAGGCTGGCCGAGGATAGGAAGAGGTGGCACGCCATGGGAGATGCCTATGTCCAGCAGTGGACGAGTGTGGGCTGATGATGATGAATTGCTTTCGTAGTCTAGCGGAAAATCGCATGGCTTGAAGTCCGGAGGTCTCAGGTTCAACCCCAGCCGCGGGGTAAACTTTTTTTTAGGATTTAACATGACGGAATGTGACATCCAAGAAGAACTGTTACTGGGAAGTTTTCGTTTAACCAAACTTTTCGTTTTTAACCACTTATTTGCATTATTATGTTAACTTTAAAATACTCTATGGTCAATGCGTCTGTAGACCCGTAGAAAAAATACAACAACGTAGATGAAAATCTAATGTAAAGTCATGATCTTCTTACAAGTCGTTTCAATACAGCTTGGTACAATACTAACAGCAAAACACTTGGCACAATGTATTGTAAAATGCATTGAAGGCTTGTGTGGGCGGAATACGTTTGGACATGTATCTTCTATGCTTCGTGTAATAGAGCCTACATAACTATAACAGGTGAAACAATATTAGGGCTACAATTTGTTAGTTTTACCATTAATTTAGTAACCACAACTAAGCATGGAAAATAGTTGAATTAGGGTAACTGACGCAGTCCGAAAAGTTGCCTAGTTCTAGCGGTAATATAACATAACATAAACGTTCACGCCGTTTATCCCCGAAGGGGTTGGCAGAGGTACCAATACTTCTGAACACACATGGCAAGCGCCATCTAGTTTCCAGAGAAGGTACCCACGTTTTGCTTAGAATGTGTACTCACGTGACAGGGGGCAGGCCTATCGCCGTTTTGTACGAATACACTGTCACATGACTAAGTACAACTCAGCCATGTGGGTTTCCTCACGATGTTTTCCCTCACCGTTAACAACCATGATAAATTAACCACACATATGACTTTAGAAAAGACAAATTGGTGTAGGCCCGTCCCAGGATTGGAACTCACGCCCTTCTGTTTTCGGGCGGGTGTTCTACCCACTGGACTATCATGTCGCTAATATCCAGTTTAAATATTACTTAATGCTGTCAATTATAATTTCGGCAAATATACGTTCCCACTAAGGAATTTGAGCGTTCTTATTCTATGCTATTCTAATTTGTGCCCTCTCTATGTGTTTCCCTAATATATAATAATTTAATATATAAATACATAAGGTGACAGCAAATAAAATTACTTTTACTCGTCACATTTTCTTATTTTATCATTAAAAAACGGCACGAAAATAGACAAAGCTGCGAAACAACGTATAATCTCGATCTAAGTCGTCCGGTAATGGTTAGTCGCGTATTAAATTAACACTAAGTAGGTGTGACTAAACCGGTAATAGCGCTCGTGACAGACTGGAGCGATCATTGGGAATATTAGTTCGTTCAAATTATAATTACTCAGCAATCATAAATTACTTTATAAACTATAAGAAGGATGCTGTCTATTTCGAGAAAGTTTTCTGTGAGAATTTAAATTATGGTGACGTTATGGTGTGAAAATTAGGTTTTGTTATATTTAATAGCTATGTTTAATTTTATTTTATATTTTTTGGTTTTTTTTATCTTTTATTTTATGCAGTCAAATTCTTCTAAACACTGTATTTAAGATAACTTGTGGAAAAAATATGTGTGATATATATGATTGTGGTGGGATAGGTAGAGTTCGAGTATTCGAGTGAAACATAGAATTAATGTTCGTTATTTACTAAAAATGAATTAAAGTTTAGTATTAACTATTTTTGTCAAATATTAAACACTAAACTTTAATTATTGAAAAAGTAATATCATCATCATCATTTACTTAAAAATGCGGATTCAATAAAGTTAACATTAATCACGAACTCATTTAAAATTCAATTATCTGCTTACTTGACTACTCGATAGGAACTAATCATCGAAGGGGTTTGCAGAGGTACTAATACTTCTGAACATCACGTGACTTTGTCACCTGGTTTTCAGAGTATCTACGTTTTGCATGGACAGTATACTCACGTGATAGGGGGCAGGCCTATCGCCGTTTTGTACGAATAAACTGTCACATGACTAAGTACAACTCAGCCATGTGGGTTTCCTCACGATGTTTTCCCTCACCGTTAACAACCGTGATAAATTAACCAAACACACAAACCCGGGATTTGAACACTAGTCACTTGCACGTTAACCGGTGTTCTACCCATTGAGCTATTACGTCGTGGCTACCAAAATTATAACAGAGATATTTCAATACTCTAAGAGATTAAATTTTGATAGTTAATCAAAGTTCACAACATTGCAGACTAAAGAATAAATGTTCATCTCTTTTTTTACCACTTATTGTATGACAATTTTTGTGCTTATCCATAATTCAAATACACATACACTTACTCCACTTAATCCTACAACCAGTACATAGTTATCAATAATAAAGCAATAAAACATAGCGCTAATCCATAACAAAGTAACTGCTCGGGTCTATCGCAATCACAGAACATTTGATCCACCGTTAGCCAAGCATATGAACTGGAACAGTGTAAAGTGAGACCAGACCATTCAGACCGGTTCACGCTATAAATTCTGCCCACCTCGGGTCGGAGGTCGCTCCGTGCCAAAAGCCAGTGATGCAGACAGTTTTGCCGCGGGCACTAAAAACGCACTTAATTCTGAGCGGCGCTGGAATATCCTTTCAATTCTCGGCAATTTCTTGACGTATTTTAGCCTTTTAGGGAAACTTTCAATTTTAAAACGCTTAATAATGTTGACACCTTTTTATAGGTAACGCTTGGTGATTTTACTGCGTTTAAGTGACAAAGACTAAGATGTACGTTTAGGTCAATTATTTGAAATCAAATGGCTAATGCAAAATCTTTATAGAAATATATTAAGAATGTTTGCTGTGTAGTGTCGGTTTAGAATAACACTACCTCATTTCTGCCAGTGGGTGTACGTAAGAGGCGACTAACGGAATTGGGGCTTTTAAGGGATTTTGGGCGATGCGGTTGGAGACCCATCACCAACAACCTTTATTTTGCCATCTTTTCCCCACTCAATTTTCAAAAAGTGGATGGGGAACTTCTAGTTCCTTAGCTCTGGCTACCCCTTCTAGGGATTTATAGCCGTGAGTATATGTATGTATGTATTAAGAATGGTTTTGCTCAACATATTTTTTTGCTATGGTATTCAGAGTATTATTAAAGATTAAAGACCTGATTTACTCCTTACAACATCACCTGTCTGCCAGTGAAAGTCCCGTCCAAATCAGTCCAGCCATTTCAAAGATTATCTCAACTTGTGTGATTTTAAAAAAAATGCAGTTACGATGACTTGACGAATGTTTAGCCTAGAAATTTAAAACTAAGTGCTTTTGCTAAAAGCGGTTTTTAGTTAATCGCATTTGTCACCATATCTAAAGTCGAGGCTATAACGTTTTATAGCGGAGGTAGTTATTTACGACTGTCACATTAATTACTTCATTGCCCGCTATCAGGAATTTATAAAAAGTCTTTTTTTGTTTTACAACCGTATTTGGACATATAAAAGCTTGAATCACTTTATTTGTTTTTGATGCCACACACGAATTCGCGGTGGTTAGTGTTGGGAATTTGCGAAGTTAGAGTCTAAGAGGTTTGTTCCAAAGTGTATTTAAACTAGTACAACTACGCTATACAAAGGTATTTTTTTTATTCTATTGTTCTCCTCTAATGTCACTGTTGACTCCTTGCGGTATTTAAAGTCAATATAAAAAAAGACGTTATATTGTGACACAAAGAAATAATAACAATAAGCTGGAACATAGTTAAGATGAAATGGAATAATAACTATTATCTGATTTCACTCTTTGACACACAACATGTATTGAGTTAGATATGAAAACAATTACACAGGGGTTCCTAAAAAGGCTAAGCCTGTGACTTAGGAAACCAAGTAATAACAAATTAAAAGTTAGTAAATTGAATCAATCAGAAATGTATTAGAAATAGTATTAATAATAGTGGAGAGAGTAATATGAAATTGAACATTATTGTTAATACAAAACTTTTAAAAATGTTATATATATAGGCGATGTCTCTTCTGAAGGGTATTGGTTTCTATTGATGTATTTTAAATAGTTCAAATGGTTTAAGTGCCTATTCATTACAGACAAACAACACACAACCAAATCATTCCTCTTTATAATAATAATTAGTGGTTGGCCCGATATACGTTAAATGCACTAAATGTGATATAACAAATATTTCAATTAAAGAATCGCTTTAAAAACTTTTTATATCAATGAATATGTTGACCTGTGGCTTCCATTTAGAACGACCAAGTCATATTAACGTAGTGCACGTGATGAATATAATGTACACAAATTGGCCTTGGTAGAGGCTGTTTTTAGTTAATTATTCTTGTATTTTCAATTAATAGACAAATGTGTACACAAAAGTGTCTATCCTTATACGACTCATATATAACACAAGGCTAATGAGTCAGCGCTCTATGATCATTAATTAGTTCGCAAAGTTCAATATTTAAGGTAAGTAAATCGATAGAAAAAAGTAGCTAACTTAAGTAAACTTCGCTAAAGGGTTAAACAAAGGGAGTTCTAAATTGAATATTTCCATGAAATATTAATCATCCAATGAAGAATAATCTTATTAGCCTTATGAACTCAACTCAAACGTTCACGCTGTATATCCCCGAAGGGGTTGGCAGAGGTACTAATACTTCTGAACATCACGTGACATTGTCACCTGGTGTTCAGAGTTCACGTTTTGCTTGGACAGTGTTCTCAGGTAGTAGCGGGCAGGAACTGGAACCTTTTTATTTAATTAGGTATTAAAAACGTAGCAAGTATCGACATTGATTTAGTACATCACTATAAAGTAAATCATTCACCAAAGACATTGATATTGATGGTAAATTTATTAAAAGCACGCGCACACGTAATGACTTAATGATCTATGAGTGGAATAATGATCTATACGTTCCAGATTAGAGAAATCAATGATTTTACACTTTTAACAAGATGCTTAATTGGTTCTTATGAACTGACTTTGAAAATAAATGACCAAAGTAAAAACTTTTTTATGTTTATTGGACTTTTATTGAACTGACGTTTTGGGATGCTTTGACGTTTCTTTTTATTTAATTCTCTAATATAAAAATCTTGAAAATATGGAACCGTTTACAGTTCTCCAAAATTAATAATGCGCATAGAAATCTTCGTCACTATTCGGCAACAATTGTGTGAATATGCTACAATATTTGTTGGATTGATTTACTTCGAAAATTGTATAGTACTTTTAAACCTTGTCCTTGATTGTGCGAAATTTGGCTGCGATCGGATCAACCGTTTAGGAGGAGTTCTGTGACAAGCCTAATACAAAAGTCGGGGGTAAATGTATAAAGTTAAAATTAAATTCACATTTGAAAACAAACCCAAGAAGGGTGTATGATAGCAGCTCTATATAATTCCACACAGAGAGAACACGTGCTGTCACCAACAATATATAAAGAAAGACGATTGACATTGACGGACCTTTGACAGCCCGGCGACAGCCACCGCCCGCCCGAATCATTTTCGTTTGAGAACACATGATATTGACTCGTATAACTTCAGGACAAGTTGCAAAATGCAAGTGCATCGTTTAGGGCGCTTACGATTTAATAATTCGGGTTTTTCCGGAATACGAGAATTACCGAAGATCTGCATGCGCATTATTAATTTTGGAGAACTGTACAATGTACATACTGTTTACAAATGTTTTTACAACAATACTAAGAGACAAAGAAAATTGTTTATTAATGACAGTATAAGTTTTAATATTTTTTTAATTCTTAAATGTATAAATTTAAGATAAGAAAAAGTTAAGATGATATTATGGTCTCGTAAATCGATACCTTTAACTTTTGAGATGTAAAACAAAACAATGTATAATGAAAATTATGTTTTAAATACGACTTACAACAAAAAACCTATTAGCTTGCACTTTTCTTTTGAGGATTATTTTCAAATATACTATATAGCATTTTTAATCTTATGTTATAATTTAAACAATGCTATGTTGTATCCATCTTTTCTGATTTTTCTGTTTTCCCATACCTTCTACCCGTGCCATAGATGAACGTCAGAAGTAGTCGAGGGTTCAGAACCGAATCCTGAAGCAATGATCCCGAAGCCAAAAGTAATAGTAACAAGATCTGTTTATTTTTTAAAAATTTTAACGTAAATTCAGAGGGCCAGCTTATTCCCGCATTTGAAGCTATGCCGATATGATTCGTAATGCTATTGACTTGAGGTAAGCAGAGACAATCGATCAACAGTTTGTACGATCCTGACAAATCTCTTCAGTTATTTAGATAAATACCATAAATATACGTAAAATGAAGGACTGGAGTATCTTGTTACCATTAATAGAAACCACAAAATTTACCGCTTTTAAAACTAAAAAGAGAAAAAGGCGGTGAAACAAAGATTCTGTACACCAATGTTTAATCTTGCGTCACATTTTAGACTTTTTAGATATAGATTTATTTTATCTCACAATTCCATTCCTAGCTACAGGAAAAAAGAAAAGAACTAGTCTAAACCAATATAACAAGATAAAGCATACACTACATTGCAACCAGAACAAAAAATAAAATGTTACATGAACTGTAATGAATTTCCCCGGACGTTGTTTAACAAATGCGTGCGTTTTGTTCTTAACACACGCAATGGAGCCGCCTTTTAATTGTACAACAAAACTTGAGAAATAAGACATTGTGTTAAATAATTAGATTAGCACAGCATGCCATTTGTACTGTGGTGTAATTAGCTCAGGTATTATATATATAGAGTTGCGAGTCGTGAGGTTTCGTTTGTAGAGCGGAGAAGTTTTTGTTAATCGTTGCTATCACGTTTGGTAGTGGTAGTGTCAGGTTAAAATAGCAAACCCGTTTTTGATCACAGATGAGTCTTGAGAGGTATTTTTTTAGGATTTGGGTCTTTTTAAGTGATTTTTGGGTGGTATGGTTAGAGACATATCACGAGCTTCTTTGTTACACTATCTTATCTTCACACAACTTCCAAAAAATGCTGTGTAGTGTCGGCTTAGAATAGCACTACCCCATTTCTTCCGGTGGGTGTACGTAAGAGGCGACTAACGGTATTGGGGCTTTTAAGGGATTTTTGGGCGATGCGGTTGGAGACCCATCACCAACAACCTTTATTTTTACCATCTTTACCCCACTATCATTTCCAAAAGTGGCTGAGAAATTTCAAATTCCTTAGCTCTGGCTACCCCTTCCAGGGATTTACAGCCGTGAGTATATGCATGTATGTATGTAACTTCCAAAAATAATATTTTTTTAAGCTTAGTCTGCCTCTTTTAGAAGATTGCTTTAGGCTTATATACCAAACCATTAACTTCAATATGCACGAAAGTGTAGACAGAGTTTCAGAATTATTTGTTACCCCTTTATTGTATCTTAGCTCAGTTATATTTCTACTAATGAAATGAACAATAATTAATTATTAAATACCACAACCTGTGTTGTCACTACGTCAGGATGTGACGACACACTATATTAATTAATAAAGCTGAAAGAGGCTCATTGTACACTCATTTTTAATATTATATAAAATATCTATTTCGACAATCATGACGAATTTTATATCCTTCGATAAAATCCCAAATGTAAATGAAGAATTGTAACATAATATCCATGAAATCTGTGTTTAAAAACATTTCAAACAACGTGCGAGCATATTTTTTGCGTGATAATTAAATTAATCACCGAATCCTATAAAAACATCATAGCCTGAACGAAATCACAGTTATTATGCAAATATCAAGGCACAATATTGTTTAAGTTTTGAATATAGTATTTCGTATATTAAATAAGAAGATTTTGAAGTGCTTTCCTATCAAACTACTATTATACAATCCTTTTTATTATGATAATGATTTCCTAATCTAATCCATACAGATACATAAGGATAAAAAATTAAACTTGATATTTTTGACAAAAGAATAAGTTTATTATTATCAAAGTTAACTTGAATTTTTAAACAAGGAGCGACCAAAGTGGCAGTGATACCAGAATAAACATCAACATCCAATAAGCTTTTCTTTGTACGATCCTGGCAAACCTCTCATCTTCTGTTGCTATCTATTCAATCAAGCTCTCTTAAGTTTCGTTTTATATATATGTATATATATATATATATATACATTGCAAACAAAAACATACATATACTCACGCCATTAGTTCCCATTGAGGCAGGCAGAGCCTATCAATCGCCACTTTGTACGATCCTGACAAACCTCTCTAGCTTCGTTTACAACTATCAATCTTCTACTACATGCTCTTATATTTTTCATCCTTCAGATGCCTAATTTTTGAGCAAATATAATATTTGAATATTCTACAAAGCTGTTAGAAAAAGATAAATGAATGTAAAATAGTTACCTGGGAACAACCCGTATCGTGTGCATGGGCAAGGCGTGCGCGTGCGGCGCTCGTATAAAGCTGAGTACAATTAATTCGATTAGCACGCATCGATTGGCCAAAAGTCGATGCTTCGATGTATTGTGTCAGGTGGAATCTCGCCTTTTAATTATTGCTTTGATAATATTCTCATTAACATAATAATACAATAAAATTTAGTGTGGTATTATGAGTCGGTTTGGGATTATAGTTTCTTGTTACTAGTGTAATCCTTAGTTTTTCATGATATAGTTTCTATGTAGTGATATTGAGATATTAGATATATCATCATAGATGAAGAAAATAAATAGCATTTGAAACGTCGCTTTTTATTGTTTTTTATTTCAAATAGATTTAATATTGGTTAAAAGCGATATTACAACGGAATCAATAATTCTTCTACTCACTCAAATCAAGAATAATGCGAATTCCAAGATTGATACAAAAAGGCTAGATTGTTTCGCTCTTCACACATATTAGATCATAGGTATTAACTATTTTTTAACTTCTTAAAATTATATATAAATACATACAATAAAAAAGGGGCTATTACTTTTGCCTGTCTGCCATTCTGTTAGTTCCGGATAACCTCTGAAACAGATGCATCGATTTTGACGAGACATAACTTTGGAAGTTTTTTTTCGGTACTCTTAGTTCAATTAGCCGTAAATATTTTATTTGTAATTTTTTCGGGATGAAAAGTATCCTATTTAATTATTTGGATCACTATCTAGCATTTTGCCAAAGTTCATTCATATACATTATGTACTTGAGGAGCCTTTTCGTCTCAAACACATAAACATCTAAACTTTCAAATATATAATATTAATAGGATTTGACCTTTGAGACATTAGATATATTTACAAAAGAAAATATTTTAGTATTTTAACAAAATGCGTAGGTATAACTTGTACTGAGGCGTGCTATCTTGTGATTAGTCAGGCTTGTTACATCTTCATATTAAGCTAATCAAACAAAAATAATTTTATGTAGTATTTTATCCAATTTAACTAACAGGCTAAATTTTGTTTCAGTCCATTTGCTTATTTCAAACTGTTAACTCCTGCAAAATCAAACATCTACAAATAAAATCACATACAAAATTTAACCATATTCAAGACTAAGTTTCTTTGTCGCTCAGACAATTAAAGTGCTTAATCACTTACGCCCATATACAAAGCCAGCTTTTTAATATTCAAAAGAGAAACAAACGGCGCTTTTAACCTGATATTATTAATGGCATTATTCAAATTCCATTATTAGATTAACAGGCGGTGCCCTACTGTGCTGAGAATGCAAAAACATCGAATGAAACCAACCATTAAGATCAATAAAAATATTGATGTTAATAAAAAAAGGGATAGATTGATTTCTTCTTTATATCGTTATAGTATTGAGAATGTTATAAATAAACTCAAAGAGTTATAGTGAACGTTAGTTCACCCCTTAATTTCCAAAGAGTTGCTGGTTACAGTCATTTTTGTCATCTGCGGTTTAGAGTATCTAAGTCTTACTGGGACAGTGTAAACGTGATAGGAGGCAGGTATAGACCATTATGGTGATAGTACCATTTTAGAAAAATAAATTGTTATTTGACTAAGTAAAACTCAGACATTTGAGTTTCCTTACGATATTTTCCCTCACATTAACAATTTTAGTAAATTAACGACATATACTATAAAATATAGCTGTGTAGTGTCGGCTTAGAATAGCACTACCCCATTACTTCCGGTGGGTATACGTAAGAGGCGACTAACGGTATTGGGGCTTTTAAGGGATTTTTGGGCGATGCGGTTGGAGACCCATCACCAACAACCTTTATTCTACCATCTTTTCCCCACTCAACTTTCCAAAAGTGGCTGAGGATTTTCTAATTCCTTAGCCCTGGCTACCCCTTCTAGGGATTTATAGCTGTGAGTATATGTATGTATACTATAAAATACACATTGATGCAGCCTACACTAAGAATTTGAACCAATACCTGTATCAGAATCTCTTTCCTAGATTTACTCAGTCGGTGAAGAGCTTACTATAACTTAAAAGAAAGAAAGGCAGGAAAGAAAGACGTTTATTGAAGGCCTGACTCGGGATTGGAACTCCTATCTCCTGCTCTAAACTCCATAAATTGGTATGATTGGTCCCAGTTATTATCACAGTACTAGTTGCAGTTATTAACCACTTTGTCAATATCTGTTATACCAAGTTGGGCTAGTGTGATGTACCTACTTACATGGCCTAAATATAATTCGGGATAGATTGGTCCCCGCAGACAGCCAGGTAAATTATTAAGGTGGCTTTCGTGGAATAATAATTATACGTAAGTAAAAATATATGCATACTTTTTAAGTCCCAAGCACCTTTTAGAAGAGTTAATGAATATTAGGATCCAATTTCATGTCTCCCCGAGATTAAAGATCAAACGTTGCCTTGGTTAGTACGAGCTACATGTACGCTATGATAAAAATTATAATAAAATTTCCTCAGTCTTGAATTCTCCACGTAATAAAGAGCTACAAGATGTCATGACAGTGGGCAATAAAGGTGAAATAGCTGAATCGTGATGTGAATATTTGATGAACCTTCGTTCCGCGGTGATATGAATATATGCAAATAGAAATAAGGCTGTTTCCGTGGTTATTAATATTATCATAACATGTAGGTGTGAAGTTACGATTATATATTTGGACTTACATTTTTTATATTTTTGATTAAGTGCTTATGTTTCTACTATTAATACAAATACCTGAACATGAAAGCTCAATTAAAAGAGTAGCGTTTGAGTTAGAGAGAAGCATTGGTTTGAGGCCTGAATCAGATAGAGATCCGATTCAAGTTTTCTTCAAAAATTTTTCTCTGAATTCATACATTTTGTTTATGAACAATAGATACTAACGGTGCAGGAAAATAACGAGAAGCACCCACATGACCGAGTCATGAAACAATGTACATACATACATATACTCACGGCTATAAATCCTAAAAAGGTGTAGCCAGAGCTTCAGAGCTAGAAACTCCTCAGCCACATTCGGAAGGTATAGGGGACGAGATAGTAAAACTAAAATAATCGTGGGTAATGGAGACGGATTACCAACCGCATCGCCCAAAAACCACTTAAAAAGCTCCATACCGTTAGTCGCCTCTTACGACACCCGTGCGTACAAAGTGTTCGCACTAATCTACGAACCCTGCTCCCAATACGAATACGTTGTCTTTTGTTGAGGCAAAATACTGGGTACTGTGAATTCGTGGTTACGATATGTTTTTATGATTTTAGAAAAAAAAAACCTCTGTGATCTGCTTGGAGTTATGCAGGGGCAAAAAGACGTCATGTTATATCAAGTCTCATACCTTTTGGTGGATGAGATACTACAGAATAGGTGTGAGTTTTCATTTCCTATTGGGTCAAACCAGTAAGGATTCTTATATTTTACTAGGTTTCCGTCCGCGACTACATATTTGAACAATGTTTTTTATCTACGGGCCAAAACTACAAAATGTGCAAAATATAAGTAAATCTGTGTTGAAAAAACATTGCAACTCGATATTAAAATCTGTTTTTTTTTTACATTCAGTGCTCTGGCTACCTCTTGCTTTACCTTTCTTTACCGGGATAAGGAATGGTAGGTAAAAGTACGACAAATATATTATTATTTTTCCTTTTCTTATTGAAAGGTACAGCAACCATGCCAGTGTTATTTTCCACAACGAGCGTATGAAGTGTTAACTCACTGGTCATTGCATTTCAATATCGGAAACATAATCAACATATTTCATTTGTCACGTGACTCAGCGCACTCATTGACGTGATGTTTTCAAAATGCAAATTTTCGAAAACCGAACAATACAGATCTCGATCGAAACGACTCGATACAATCGAGTATCGAGTGCTCGTCTGGCTAAGAAATTGAATTCGGTCGATCACTAATCGATGTCTCGTCCGTGATAGGCTCTGTCGGGGTTCTCGGCAGCAGGGTGCCGACTTACCACACAATCCATCGTTAACTCCTTTCATTAAAACCTTTACAAACATTTACAACTTTACCCTGTTAAACATAAGGCTCATTATTAATCAAACAATCCACAACTTCAAAGGTTGCTTTATATCATTTTCTACTGAATTTTTGTCAGTGATCTAAAGTGCAACGATATCAATGAGAACTGTATGACTTATGATTATGATGTAAATTACAATACAGATATGTTTCTCTTACAACCTTTTAGAATTGGAAGAAAGATTTAACCTCATTACCTATCTTAATACAGGACTTGGCCTTTCGCACCAACTAATCATAAATGAGCATGTAAACTTGTTAAATTATGTTTTATTCAGATGGTGTTGCTAAGTCTTTTTTTCATGATTATGGAGCGTTGGTTGCACATTCATAATTAACCCCCCTCGGGTTTCATTACTTCTGTAAAACGATGTGAATTTGTGAAGTGTCGAAGATGAAAAATTATGACTGATGGATTGTGGTACTTGACTTGCAATAACGGCTAAGAATTTTGAAAATGTCTTTTCACCGTATTTTACACGTCGAGTACAATACAAATAGGTTTTATTTTGATCTTCTTTATTTATATCTAATAAATATAAGCCTCAAAAGTGAAAGCGTAATTGGTAAACAAAAAATAAATATAAATTATGGGTATTCCATTGTTTCTTCCGTAACTATATTTTATTAAACATTTGTTTTTAAATTAATTAATGAAATGATTTATTGAGATTCTGAAAGTGTTTAAAGTATTATTAAATCACGACATTTTCATAATAGCCTTATGCAATGCACCTATCTGACTCTAAACCGTCGTATTTTTACGTATAAACATACATGCATATATTCACGGCTGTAATTCCCTAGAAGGGGTAGCCAGAGCCAAGGAATTATAAATTTCTCAGCCACTTTTAGAAGTTGAGTGGGGAAAAGATAGTAAAATAAAGGTTTTTGGTAATGGGTCTCCAACCGCATTGCCCAAAAATCCAATAAAAAGCCCCAATACCTTTAGTCGCTTCTTACGACACCCGTGGGTAGGAAGGGGTAGCGACATTCTAAGCCAGCACTACACGGCATAGTCGTATTTTTAGCTTCATTAATATTTAACAATCTTATCCCTCTTCAACTTCCAAAAGTGGCTGAGGAATTTCCCATTCTGGAGCTTAGCTAGTGCTTCCCTTCTACCCATTTATAGCCGTGGGTATAATCATATCATATCATACGGTAAAATTGTTTCTATACTTTCTATGGCACGCTTGAAACGAAATGACTTCGCTATTATTTATCGCTCCATTTTACATCAATATGGTGTTTCATAAAATGTGAGAGATGAAAGGAATTCGATCAAAATCTGTCATGACAGACAACTGAAGGTTCAATAGAAAACAACAGTCATCTTGCTCCGTTGTGAACTTTCAACGATGTTCGTAGAGCAGTGTATACCGAAGTATACCGAGGTATACCGAGCTATACCATTAGGAACTCCTGTGGCCACATATTAAGTGTCGAAGTCTGCTGACGGCGATTGCCGAAGCACAAGAGGCAACGCTCACGGCTGCCCCCCGCTGCCACTCGCCAGGAGACTAAAATGTCCGACGAACTAAATCAAATAATGACTAATCGATTAAACCCTACATTGCACAGTAGGTACACGTCAAACGTTATTCCCTTTAATTTTTAATAAGCGCTTTTTGTTTCCTTCGCGTTTTTTTACCGTGATTCATTATAGATATCATGATTGATATATTTTATTAATACGCGCGCTCTTGATTAATGTTTATTTAGTTCAGTAGTCCCGGTTTTTCGATCATTAGACGCGTACTTGGTATTATGAAGAATAATGATAGCCAGTTTTTGGTGCCCGACTTAATTCAAGCATCATCTATTTGTAATCTATGATTGAGGCTTTTGTTGCAGTCATTAAAGATTGCCTTGTGTCGCGTTTAAAGCATCAAACATCGAAAGATTGGGATGTATAATAAATCAAATAATTTAGTTTAATGGAGTTACACGTTTGTATCCAATAATACATTGTAACGACTATTGGACAAAACATTATGTTGTGGCACGTTATTAAAATAATCATTCGGAATAAAATAGCTCATTTTTCTACTCCTACGCATCGAGAAACCTGTCTACATGCATGATATTAGTATATCGTGATCAAAACGATAGCAAGTCTGACGTAATATTAGATGTTGATGAGACAATCCTATCTGTTCGGAATTCAATTCAACTTTCAACGCAGTTGATAAAGCTATTGGAGAGAAACTAGATTTTATTGATTCATATGCAAATATCTTTATGATGTTAATTGATTTTGATGTTTTGCTATTGGATAGAGTTGAATTTGATTATGTGTTAACATGCAGAGCGTACTGAATTTATTGAACAGGTAATCGCACCCTCAAAGTATTACAATCCAACAACTTAGTCCTTTTAACGATTGTTCAGAAAATAAGCAATAATATGCGATAGGTTATCTTAAAACATATCAATTATCAATAAACAAACAAAAATACATATCGTTAAGCAAAAATTGTTTTATAGAAAAAAACAAATTGATGATGCTAATGCAAAAAACATTGTTCAGACAAAGAATTTGTTACATTATAACGTGGAAAATAAAACGTCTTAAAGTTCTAAACTATTCATTACAAAATGTACTTTAAACCTACTGTCTTAAGTGAAATAATTGATTACATAAAAATTGCTTTGAGACGTTTGAAACCAAGTTAGTGCTGGAAATCAGTAATGTTTTTATTTGACCAGTACAGGAGTCAAGAGCTGGTGACAAATAGTTACAACACGCCACGAAAGGTCGGGGGCGACACTATGTCGATGTTTTTATCCGTCAGAGTCGATGACTTAATAAAAGCGCTAAGAAATTCCAAACATATCGATAAAACTTTTTCCTCCATCATCGACATTGTTTGATGCTATCAATTTATCTCTCAAATTAAGATGTATTTCAACGGCTATTCCAAAATTGTAGTTCAATACGTTGATGAAACCAGTTGTTTGATTCAAGCTAAAATTATGTTATGAAATATTATTATTGATATATGCAAACCTGTTCCTCTTTAAAAATCAATAAAATATTTTTGAAATATTGTTCAAAGATAATCTTAATTGTTTTATTATAGCCCATTTATAAATATACTTGTCATTCCCGCATAAAAATTTGAATTCAAATGTTTTAATACTATCGATATGTTTTCAGTTGAAATGGACATCACTGGTTTTCAAGATTCGTATCTTTAAAATGTATGCATTCAGCAGCACATAATTCAGGATTACAAATTGTTTATTTTAGTTGGGTACGGTAGAATATATGGCTGTGATTTCGCACTAACAGGCCTTTGATAAAAACGTGAAATAAATATGACACAAATCAAAACAGTTGAAAGTACCAACTTATTAAACGAGCTTACTTTCAATCACATATGTTCTCAAAGTTATCGCTTATAATACTAAAATACTTACATACAAATACTCACGGCTTTAAATCCCTAGAAGGGTTTGCCAGAACTTTCGAATGAGAAATTCTTCAGTCACTGTTGGAAGTTGAGTGGGAATATGGTTATATTAAGTTTGTTGGTGATGGGTCTTGGGCGTCCAACCAAATCGCCCGAAAATCACTTAAAAAAGCATACCTTTATTTGCTTCTTACCGACGGGAAGAAACGGGGTAGTGCTATTCTAAGCCGACACAATACAGCGATATAATAAAATACAGTAAACGGATATTAATTTAGTTTACAAACAATGTATAATGTGTTACGCTGAATAGGGTGTTCTTACATACACACACATACACTCACAGCTATATTTCCCTAGAAGGGGTAACCAGAGCTAAGGAATTATAAATTCCTCAGCCACTTTTGGAAGTTGAGTGGGGAAAACAGGGTTAAAATAAAGGTTTTTAGTGATGGGTCTCCAACCGCATCGCCCAAAAATCCAATAAAAAGCCCCAATACCCTTAGTCGCCTCTTACAACGACCGTGGGCAGAATGGGGTAGCGACATTCTAAGCCGGCACTACACGGCAAAATGAGATTTAATTTAACTGTGTATTGTCGTTTTACAATAGAACTACATCATTTCATTCCGTCAGCTTTGTCTACCCCTTATAGGTATTTTAAGCCATGAGTATATGTATAAGTGTATGTATTTAAAAAAATAATTTTAGTCTAATTTAAAAATGTTTGATTTGAGTGTGAGTTGAAGAACAGTATTACCTTTCATTTATTAAAAATAATCTAGATTTTAAACAAAAATCATTTGAACAAGAAAATTAAATACTATAAAACATAATATCAAATCATATTGAGACAGATTATGAGCTTTATTGAAGAGCGGAACACCGCGATAAATAACATCGAAACGACACGGCGAGCCAAATTATAACTATTTATGTTTAAATTATACTAAAATGTCAACAGGCTTTTACAACAACGATACAACTCTGACAATTTATAACACCTCGTTTCGAGATAAAAATAAAACGTGGTGATGAATTGAAGTCGAATTTAAAGACATGTTGCTCACATTATTTTAATATTCTTTTTATTTAAAGCTTTTCTATTGGTTCAGTGAAATATCTTCTATTCGTTTGATTCAAACTTCTTTTTGTATGAAATAAAACAAACGCGTTATTCACTGATAAATCATTGCCTCAAATAAAAAATCACCAAAATCAATAATATAAAAAAATAACAATAAATTTTAGATATTGCCAACTTTCTTGAATTGATTATAAATGAATGTTATTCATCAGGCATTTAATGATGGCATTCAATGCCTCTTGTATGCTGACCATCAAGTGCTACTTGCATCATCGGCAGAAGAGTTGCAAGAGATGATGAATATTGCATGTGAGTCTTTTGTAAGAAAGGGAATGAGGGTGAATGTAGATAAGACCAAAACGATGGTTTTTGAGAGACAGGAAGATGTGACAGAATGCGTGATTGCGATTGATGGTAAGGATGTGGAACAGGTGAAGGAGTTTGTATATCTGGGAAGTTTGATTACAAGGGATGGAAAATGTGATGAAGATATTGAAAGAAGAGTGAAAAAGGGTAATGCGGTAAATGGAGCAATGAATAGCCTAATGACCTGTCAATCGGTGTCTGAAAAGGCCCGAATGGCTGTGCATGATGCTGTTCTTGTTCCTACGCTTATGTATGGAAGCGAATGTTGGGTGTGGCAGAAGAAGCATGAGAGCAGAGTGAATGCAGTAGAGATGAGGTCCCTCAGAAAAATTTGTAATGTTAGATTGTGTGACCGAGTGAGAAATAGTGTTATTCGTGAAAAGTGTGGTGTGAAAGATGATATTGTAAGAAAGATAGAAAAAGGAATGTTGAGATGGTTTGGGCACATAGAGAGGATGGATGATAGAAAATTGGTAAAAGGGATCTATAGAGCTAGTGTGAATGGTAATGTTAGTAGAGGACGACCACGGAGAACACACTTGGACCAAATTGAGAGTGTGCTCAAAAAGGCTGGCGTCCGAAGTATGAAGAACAAAAGAGCATGTATGAAAAGATTGATGGATGTAAACGAAGCTAGAGAGGTTTGTCAGGATCGTACGAAGTGGCGATCGATAGTCTCTGCCTACCCCAATAGGAGTTAATGGCGTGAGTATATGTATGTACGTATGTATGTGTAATTCATCAATCCTTTTATCAATACTCTTTATGAAAAAAAAATCCACTCTTCAAACGCCTGCATTTTTGAACATATGTTCTATTTGATCCAAATGTATACGTTTTCGAACGGAAATAATACCAAAAAACAGTTAATTAGCTCAAAGAACTACATGGCTCTAGATATCTCTTTTAAAAATTTACTTTTATCTATCGTCTTATTGTGCCCATATCATCTTAACAGTGGTTTACCGCACCGTTTACGAGTTATATACTATTTCTCTCTCTATAACAACTCGACATATATTTTGAGGGATCTCCCAACTGCTTTCGATTTTCTTTCTTCTGCACATTAACATTCAAAACAGCATCGTGCACTGCCACTCGTTTTTATTTGGATATCAACTAACCGTTCATTTTGATACACTGCTAGTATGAAAAAATATATCCAAATTCATTCTCATTTCCATTCTTTTAAAAGATTCATATGCAATATTAATTTTATGCAACTGTTCAAACAATGACGAAAATACTACTTACATTACGATCAGTCAAAGTCAATTTATTTATTTATCTTCTTGTTTTTAAAATCTCTATTATAAACTGCAACTCAAACGTCAATATCAACGTTATATAATTTCGGCAAAATTAAAGATTGAGTTTGACCCAAACGACCTCAACTGACCCTTGGGCGCGAATCCGCATCATTCTCAATTCAATACACGGTTTTACATTCAACTTTCAAACTTATTGTTCTCTCTTTTATTCGCAAAAGGTAAGAAAAGGATAGAAACTGTATTATTTGAAGTATGATATTAAAAATATTAAAATATAGGAGCTGGGCGTCTACGTTCAAGTAAGTCACGAGTTTTGATGTTGTAGGAATTTAATCAGGAATCCGAAGATTATGAGCATTGGATTTACCTTTTAACAATGTTGATTACTTGTTTGAACATGTTTATTTCAATATTGAATGGATTATAAGCATATTTCTTTGTACATGTTTTGCGATTTTAACTGCCAACAACGCGAGTCCATTTTTTGCATCAATATCAATAAATGGATTATTATTGACATACAACGCGTTTAATTATTTGTATATACTCCAAATCACTTCCATCTTGCATTGTAGTGTCGGCATAGAATAACACTACCCCGTCTTTTCCCGTGGGTGTCTCGTAGAAGTCGACTAAGGGACTAGGGATTTTCCATCTTCGCCCTTACACTAATCCAAGGTCTGTCGTGCCGAGGGATGCGTGGCCAGGGGTGAGCCTGGTCGCTAGCGTGCCGCCGTCCCGGAGCCTGGTGCACTCTGGGTACTAAATAACCTTACCTATTCAAGCGGGGCTCTGGCTAGGTGGACAGTTTATTTCCCTTGCTTCTCGTGGGTCCAATATGTGATCCAATTTTAATGAACACGGAGGCGGCGATGTAGCTTGCCACTCATCACGCCATGGTTTCTCATGGGGCGAAAAGGGGGCTAAAGAGACCCGCTTCAGTACGATAAATGTATGTGGAGGAATGTTCAAGAAATTAGATAAAGTATGTATGATTATGAATGAAAGAAAACTGAATTTTCTATGTGTAAATGTGAGAAAGTGTAAGGGAAAGGAAGTTTCACAACTTGGCAACATTACAGCAATCTGGTCTGGAGTCAGTGACAGTGACCGAGCTAGCCAAGGAGTGGGACTTCTGATATCTAAAAGGGTGGCTCGCTGTAGGAAAGATTACAAAAGTGTGAGCCCAAGGATCCTGTGGATTAAGGTGAAATTGGGACTAGTCCGGATGCGCATAATTTGCGTTTATGCTCCGGACATGTCTAAATCCCTATCCGAGAGGGAGGAGTTTTCGAATCTGTTAGACGATGTTGTGAATGGGTGTGATCAAAATGAGAGACTTGTAATGTTAGGAGATTTTAATGGCTGGGTTGGTGTTTCACGCAATGGTTGTGAAAGAGTTTTAGGAAAGTTGGGTGATCAAAGGGTGAATGAAAATGTTGATAAATTGATTGAGGTATGTTTGGAGAGGAATCTTTGTGTTACAAACACGTTGTTTAAAAACAAAGATATCCATATGTATACAAGACAGAGGGGAAGCGAGAGAAGTATGATTGATTTTGTGATAGTTGATGAAAGGCTGAGATCAAAGGTTGTTGACACCAGGGTCTGTGGTCTCTGTCAGTGGGCACGAACGTTGGCTTAGATAATTTTCTCGGTACATCACGATTTAGGGGTCTGTGCACGCGTTGGCGTCACAGGGCTAAAGTGTCAACGACGGATCTTGCGAGAACAAAAGTGGAAAAACTGCAAGAATATGAAAATATCAGAGATGAATACGTGACAAATTTGGATGATAGACTAAGTTGCGTGGAGATGAAAGATGAAATTGAAATAGAAGAAGTATGGGATGTGCTCAAATCGACAGTATGTGGAGTGTGTAAAAGATCAAATAGACTACCAACAAGTTGGTGGGATAAAGTTGTGAAAGAGGCAGTTGGAGATGAAAAGAAAGCGTGGTTAGATTTACTAGTGATTAATGCTAGTAAACGGATGGATGCGAGTTTAACAGACGATGCAGTGCAGAAAAGTGAAGATGAATATAAGAGAGTTAATAATGAGGTAAAGAAGAAAATAGAAAAGAAAAAGCGGGATTTGCAAGAGTGGTGTGAGAGGAACCTTTCTGATAATTTCCGGAATAACCAAAAGTTATTCTGAAAATGTATCCGGGAAGAAAAGGCAGTTTCCCAAAATACGAGAGTGAGTGTAATAAGAGATGAACAGGGTGAATTGGCGACGGATGAAAGTAGCATGAAACGGGTATGGAAGAATTGTTTGAAAAAGAGGATGCATCCATTTCTTCGCCAATCGACAATTATGTTGATTGTAACGAAGATATGGGTGATTTCAGTGACAATGAAAGCAATGAAAAGTATGAAAGCAAGGAAGGAGGTGTTATCCAAATTTGGTTTGGGGAGTCCACTTATACGTGCATTGGTATCACTCCTTGAGGATTCTAGTGCATGTGTAAGAGTAAACGGGGAAAACACTGACTGGTTTGGCATCTCTAGGGGTGTCCGACAGGGATGTGTAGCTTCTCCGTGGCTCTTCAATTTGTTCATGAATGATTGTTTGACAGAGTTGCCTGAAAGTGATTATGGACTAAGAATGGGTGGATTCATCATTAAATGCCTCTTGTATGCTGACGATCAAGTACTACTTGCATCATTGGCAGAAGAGTTGCAAGAGATGATAAATATTGCATGTAAGTCTTTCGTAAGAAAGGGAATGAGGGTGAATGTGGATAAAACCAAAACGATGGTTTTTGAGATACAGAAAGATGTGACAGAATGCGTGATTGTGATTGATGGTAAGGATGTGGAACAGGTGAAGGAGTTTGTATATCTGGGAAGTTTGTTTACAAGGGATGGAAAATGTGATGAAGACATTGAAAGAATAGTGAAAAAGGGTAATGCGGTAAATGGAGCAATGAATAGCCTAATGACCAGTCAATCGGTGTCTGAAAAGGCCCGAATGGCTGTGCATGATGCTGTTCTTGTTCCTACGCTTATGTATGATAGCCAATGTTGGTGTGGCAGAAGAAGCATGAGAGCAGAGTGAATGCAGTAGAGATGGGGTCCCTCAGAAAAAAACGTAATGTTAGATTGTGTGACCGGGTGAGAAATAGTGTTATTCGTGAAAAGTGTGGTGTGAAAGATGATATTGTAAGAAAGATAGAAAAAGGAATATTGCTATGGTTTGGGCATATAGAGAGCATGGATGATAGAAAATTGGTAAAAGGGATCTATAGAGCTAGTGTGGAAGGTAATGTTAGTAGAGGACGCCCACGGAGAACACGCTTGTACCAAATTGAGAGTGTGCTCA
Source organism: Bedellia somnulentella (assembly GCA_963576735.1). Classification (NCBI taxonomy): domain Eukaryota; kingdom Metazoa; phylum Arthropoda; class Insecta; order Lepidoptera; family Bedelliidae; genus Bedellia; species Bedellia somnulentella. The sequence goes on along the minus strand of OY755186.1, from coordinate 8,596,969 downwards.
AAAAGGCAGGCGTCCGTAGTATGAAGAATAAAAGAGCATGTATGAAAACATTGATGGATGTAAACGAAGCTAGAGAGGTTTGTCAGGATCGTACAAAGTGGCGATCGATAGTCTCTGCCTACCCCAATGGGAACTAATGGCGTGAGTATATGTGTATGTATGCACTTCCATCCAAATTTAGTTCTTTTTAATACGTGGGTACACTGTCCAAGCAAAACGTGGGTACTCTGAATACAAGGTGACAATGTCATGTTTTGTTCAGAAGTATTAGTACCTGTGCCACCCCTTCGGGAATATACAGCGTGAAAGTTTGCGTTGCGTTTACGTTTCCTTCCTTTGCGTTAGTGACACTAAGGGTCAGATTTTTTACAGAAGATGATGTTAGAAGAGAGGCATAAAAACATCACAGGTTGCATCACATAGATCGGAGATCAAATACAGTGGTGAAAGTGGTATACATCTGAAGAGTTTTGCATGTAAAATGGAATGATAGTAGAGGATGGCCACGACGGAGCTTAAAAGCTAGAAAGAATTTATGAAAAGATTAATTAATATCAGTGAAGTCAGTTGGTTATAATCGAGCAAATGAGCAATTAAAAGTTTTATACTTACTTATAATCACGCCCATTATTCCCATTGGGGAAGGCAGAGACTATCGTCACTTTGCACGATCTTGACAAATCTCTCTTGCTTCCCTTATATTCATTATTTTTCTCATACATACCCTTTTATTCTTTTCACTTCGGACCCCCGCTTTTGTCAGATAGTTTTCAATTGTCTCTGAATAAGAAGAATAGCTCTGCTTTCTTTATTGCAAATAATAAGTTACTTTGAATTTGCACAATTGCAGCTTTGGGCACTGTGCATAGTGTGAGCCTGGGTAGAAGAAGACTGAATTTAGGCAACAATCTAGAACATTCTCTTAGCCAGGTTTGTTCTATAAACGTTTATATCGCTATTATTTTTAAAATAATATTTACATAAATTCGTCATTTTATAATAATTACAAGTTTTATTTCAAACAAATATATGCTTATGTATTTAATGTTATTTATAATATACTACAGCAAAAATAATTATTTATACATATTTATGTTAAATGCACGAAACTAGTGAATAAAATAATATTTCGATTCTTTCAAATTGCTAAATTATATATGTTCTGCTTATGAACATTCTTTTTAAATCAATATACACACATATACTCACGGCCATAAATCCTAAAAGAGGGTGGCCAGAGCTTCAGAGCTAGAAACTCCCCAGCCACATTTAAAAGTTGATAGGGGACAAGGTTGTAGAAATAAAGTATATAATAATATGGGTATCAAACCGCATCGCTAAAAAACCACTTAAAAAAGCCCCATACCCTTAGTCGCCTCTTGCGACGCCCGTGTGTAGAAAGAGATAGTGACTTTCTAAGCCAGTACTACACAGCATTTTTTAAATCAAAATTATCGATTACAGTATTTTTTATAACTGTAAATAAAGTCATCATTCCATCGTACTACAAAACAAACTTGACAAAAATTCCATTTAACTACAACTCAAAAAGCCAATATAATAAAAAACCCATAAAAACTAAAGACCAAGACGTGCTGCGTTACAAACTCACTTCAAAGTTTTCCTATAAAAGCCTTATTCAAATGAGAGCAGTAATGAGTGGTTGCTTGTAATTCGGGGTAAAATATGTGCATTATTTAGTTGGTCGACAAGAGCCTCAGGCGCGGCCGTCGCTAAATTAAAAACATGTCAAATGCTAAATTGGTTCGAGACATCTATTAAGACGGGTAAAGCTGTACTCACACTTAAGTATTCATACCCAAATTTCAACATTTAATTTGTTGTTATTCAGAAATGGCAAACCGGCACACATCAGACGACGCGATAGATTTGATTTTCTTTGGTATTAATAAGGCCCCGGCATTAAAAAAGTAAATATTTATCGAAGTAAAGTAAAGAAATAAAGTCTTTTATCCAGAGATTGCTGTACTTTGCAAACTTAGTTTTCAATTTATTTACTTATAAGAACGTGTAGTCACGACTATTAAGTTTTTAAATTTCAATTATTTTATACTAATGCAATATTTTTTGCACCACTTGAGCTTACATAAGAAAATAAATATAGATCTTAATAATAATATCTATAGATGCCTTTGAATTGAAAATAAGAAAGACATTTATTCGCTGTACATATTTAGCAAAAAGTTTTTATTTCTTTGTTTGATTTTAACTTAGCTTATTATTTTTTTAAGAAACGTATTTTTTTTTATGTAACCTTTACTATAGTGTCCTAGTGCTGGGCAAAAGCCAAAAAAAAAAATAAAAAAAAATACGCCTTTTATTTTTACTTTAAAAAATATTTATTTGTTCGATACCTTCGAACTTACAACTTAAATTAAATATAACACACAAGCACCCAATATGACCACATCCTTACTGGTCACTAGAGGCACTAAGAAACAAGCGCTTGAAGGCTTTTACTTAATTCAGAAGCACAGCGGGTATTCCAAAATCCATTGGCCATCACCCGTGAAATATGGTGTGGGGTATAACCATGATTTGAGAACACCTTGGGCTATATCCCGCATGTCTGGCATTCCTCCTCTTATGGGTATTATGTGGACCATTAGTATTTGCAATTTAGTTGTTTAGCTTCAGTGATTTTATATATGGTGTGTTTGAAAACCACAGACTGAGTAAAAATCCAGATCCGTAAAGGAGAATAGAGACTTGACGCCTTTTTACGCCCCTTTTCTTTGTATAAATTTGATAGTTTGAAGACATATTTGATAGTTTTGGTTTTCAGTAGATGATGCACTTTGTGATATAAGTGAGGGTTTTAGCAATATAATTTACGTATAAACCAAAGGATAGATTCAAGTGATTCAATGTTGGTCCGCACAGTTAGTCTTGATTTTTAGTTAGTCTTAGTAAAACACACAATTTATTTGATTTTGTGTTGGTCTTCAAAATAAGCTCTATATTGTTATTTGCCTTACAATGCGACAGTGCGACTTTTGTTGGCTTTTGCAAACTGTATTTGATGTAATTTAATGTTTTTTGACATGAATTCCTCATGTGGGGATTATTACTCATAAATAAAAGATGTTATTAAAGGAAAGAACCCCGCCAGTGTCGAAATTTTTCTTTCCTTTAATAACATCTTTTATTTATGTGTATTTGATGTTTTTATTATTTTATCGCATAATTAATTATAATATTGCCAACAATTTTCCCATAATCTTTTCACTTTTTTACAGCCAGAAGTGACTAAGAAATTAAAGAAGGGAATCGAAATGGGATTTAATTCCATACATGAATATTTCATATTTGAATGCGCAGTAGGGTTAAGTATATTTACAAATGTATATTGCGGTTGTTACCAAGAGCATATAAAATCATTGACTTAATCATTAAAGTGTCAGAGAATTTTAAATGTTCCACGAAAATTGAAAGGTGCAAAAAATGGCATTCGAGTGCAAATTTATGAGTAATTTCGTAAAATAACTCACTAAGAAGTCGGCGAGGCTTGGCGACCGTGACGAACCGCTTATGTCGGCGTTTTGTTAAACAAAGCAGATGCAATCTTCGTTTTGAACACATTTATCATAACTACAAGTGACGTTTAGGAGTAGCAAAACAAATCGAAACTCCTTTTTCGGCTTTCAAAAGCATTCACAATTTATAACGCGAATGAAAAAAGTTAATTAAGTTTTAATAGAATTGGAAGCAAGAGTGCTTCTGGTAGTCCAAAATAGGCGGAGTTCCTATAAATGATAATTATTTTTTTAAACTAATGATGATTGTTTTTTTGGATTTACTTTTGTGCTTCTGAAGTGGTTGATACCAACAATGGCTCTTTGTGTGTTCTTGAGGCTATTATAGCCTTTTCTGGAACTATTTATTTTATTGGCAATAGTAATGACTTGGTTACCTAAACCATTTGGATCGGTATGCTAAAGATATTACTGACCAAATTGGTTTAGTAAGATTTAAATATGAGGTAAAATCAAACATTACGTGTTAATCGGAGAGCAAAATTATTATTTGAAATACTTATGTAGGTTAGTTGTTGTGAATGGGTAAATTTTATCTTTTTATCGATACGAAGAATATTATAACTGACTTTTTATTAGATATATATTTACGGCTGAAAATATCAAAAAGCCAGAGTTTACAAAATTATTGGGGAGAAGGTAGGTAAAAATAAAGAATGGTGGTGATCGGTCTCTAACTAGTTAGTGCTATTTTTTGCCGGCGCTAAACCATCTAATCTCTGTGATTTCTTTAATTAGATGTTTTCAGATGGCAATGAAGGCGGTACGTAAATTACTCTTTGAAATAATACATACATACATATACTAATGATATAAATTCTAATTGGGGTAGGCAGAGACTATCGATCGCCAATTCGTGCGTTGTTGTTTTCCTGACAAACCCCTTTAGCTTTGTTTATCAATCTTCTCATACATGCTCTTTTAATTATTCCTATAATTCATATATTCCTATAATTCATATATTCCTATAATTCATATATTCCTATAATTCCTATAGTTCATACTTAGGATGTCTGCCTTTTGGTCCAAATGTGTCCTTCAAGGTCGTCCTCTACTTACATATCCATCCACTTTAAAATATTAATAATTGCTTTATTCTTAAATTACTTACAAATCGTTTACTTTCAAAAATTTTACTTCGTAAAGACATAAGTGTAAAATAGGATGATGGAATTTCAACTCGAGCATTTTAAGTGAGATACAAATCAAGATTTTACCGAGTATAGTTTAACAAATGTTTGTTTACGCAGTAGTAAAGATATGATACAATACCACATAAATTTACTTAATGCGAAGTTTTTTACGACTCTATTGGGAATCATGCTAAGTTATGTAGTATTTGAGAAGCAATGTTTTTCAGAGTGAATTTAGGTCTTTTCAAATGCAATGCCACTGCAAATTTTGATTTGTTTCAGATATACAAAACTTCTGTGAATTACTTAAATTTGTCTTAAACGAGTGCTGGAGCCGTCGGGGCTTGAAGGTTCTGGAGTGGCGGCCACGTACCGGGCGACGCAGTGTGGAAAGGCCTCCCACAAGGTGGATCGACGACTTGGTGAAAATCGCGGGAAGCCATTGGATGAGGGCAGCGCAGGACTGGTCGTTGTGGAAACCTTTAGGGGAGGCCTAAGTTCAGCAGTGGAAGTATATATTGGTTGAATGATGATGATGAGTAGTGGAGTGTATGTGTGTAATATTTATATATAGATACGGACGTACGTACGTATACTCACGACATTATTTCCTATTAGAGTTAGGCAGAGACTATCGAATGCCCATTTGTGCGATCCTAGCATTTTACGAATACACTGTTGAGGAAAAAGGGATTATTGTTTACACAAGATGACACAAAATCAGAGCAACAATTGCTTTACACATCTTTTTGGCATATTTAAAGATATATACTTCCAAAATGCTAGGCTATATGATATACATTGCCCAAAGTAAATCTCTTCAAGTCCGTGTAGTGCCGGCTTAGAATGTCACTACCCCTTTCTATCCACCGGTGTCGCAAGAGGCAACATTGGGTATGGAGCTTTCTAAGTGATTTTTGAGCAATGCGGTTGGAGACCCATCACTAACGATCCCTTATTTCTACCATCTTCTCCCCTTTCAACTTCCAAAGTGGTTGAGGAGTTTATAATTTAGAAGCTCTGGCTACCCCTTTTAGGTATTCATGGCCGTGAGTATATGTATGTATATAAGTCTCTTCAAAAACTGCATAACCACTGTATTCACACTGTCCACATCTTTGGTGACAAATATGACGTTTTATAAATACTCGATATCGATACGCAGAAAACATCACTTTAGGTGGTATGAGTCGTGATCTTATACTGTCTATCTAATCTGTAAGAAATAAGCTGCAAAATCACACTATTTACAAAGAATAACAAGTTGAAACTAAATAAAAAATATAGAAATATTTACGATAGCCAAAGTCAAAACTTTAATCAGTGGAACAAATCGATTATCACAATTTTCGTATCGACTCGGTTTAGATTTTCGCGACCGTTTCGCAGCACTGTCAGAATTTATACGTTAAATTGTTCTTTATAAATCATGTCTTATTGACCAGTGATTTAAATACAGCTATGACACATATGCGTATCGCTTTAAATCACATACGGTAACTGGCCTCAACTCTTTTGTCCAATAATGAGAAGAGCTTTTATGCGTTTTTTAATGAGTTACTCGAAATTAAAATGGCATGATTTAATCCCGTGCACACAGATATATTATTATTTAATAAGTTTTGCGCAAATATATTGAAACGATACGATAAATTAGCTGTCAAAGTTTCATGGTTTAAATGAAGCTATTGATGAAGTTGGGAATATGTTGAGTCATTTCATCTTATAGAACTTAATTGCTACCAATGGAAAAATTTGTCATCGTGTATTTTTTATTAACTGAAAGCTTCCACAGTTTTGATTATATAAAACAGAAATTGTGTTAGGTTAGATTATTGGGGAACAGTGTCATGACGCAAGTTTGAAAATGGGACATACATATCTTCTTGCAGAACTAGCAGCATATTTGATAGATATACCTGTTAATCGAAAGTGCACTCTCTCAACATTTGTATGTACTCATGGCTATAAATCCCTTAACGGGGTAGCCAGAGCTTTGGAATGAAAAATTCCTCAGCCACTTTTGGAAGTTGATTGGAGAAAAGATGGTAATAATCAATGTTTTTGGTGACGGCCCAATAAACAAAAACGTCGTATAAGTCATTATTTGTACGACATAAAGTTAAATAGCTGTCCTATAACAGTAATTAGATGATTACTAGGTCCTATAGACGTATTTTATTTAACTATTTAGTCGTGCGACGAATATGTTATATTAAACTAGTCATAGCAACGTTGGCAAGACTAAAGTATATAACGTTTTATTTAAGTTTTAGCTAATACGTTTGTACGACCACGCAATAGTCATACTAACGTTACAGTCGAATAAACGTTTCCAACTGACAAAATTTGATGCTTGGCAAACCATTATATGACATTTATATAATGCAGTAGTTGTATACAGGTTTTAACATTGACGTTTATAAAACGGTCACTAGTATGTCATACAGCAGTCACTTTAAGACACTTAAATGACTTGGTTGTTTGATTACAACTCAAATATTACTTTTATACTACATTATGTTCATTTAATGTCATGCCCTGACTTTGTAGTCACATTAGAGTTAAGTTTTGACCTTAAAACGCCTTGGCCGCCATATTTACGTAACGTTTGATGCGAAAAATGATATCGAATTATTCATGGAGAAAACTTAAACATAGTGGAGCTTTCAAAAAAACAGTACCTCGTCATTACGAATTATTAAAAAGTACAAGGCTACCTTGGTATTAACTACAAATAATGTTAAAGAAGAAAAGGGTACAACGCAAGAGCAACAAATGGTTCAGTACTAATTTAGTTTATTAAGTACTAGCTTTCCGCCCACGGCTTCGCCCGCGGGAAATTCGGTTATATTGCAGTATAAAGCACTACTATAGGAAAACTTCTCATTCCTACGATTTCCCTCGGAAACATCATTTTTTTCCGGGATAAAAGTACTCCATTATTTAATCCAAATTTCTAACTTTACGTCTGCAAAATTTCAACGCAATCGGTTAAGTAGTTACGGCGTGAAAGCGGAACAAATAAACAAACAAACAAACTCACTTTCCCATTTATTATATTAGTAAGGAAGTAAGGATTAAAATATCGCTAAGGATTTTTACGATATCGAATTTTCTTTATATAAGTAAATGTTTTATTGATTGATGAATTTTAATAGTAATGTTAAAATGGTTTTATTTAATACATGTGATATTTTATTTAATTTTGTTAGCAGTTAAACAGTTGAATTTGTTAAAAGTGTTCCTAATGCGGCCACCATAAAATAAAATTTTCATCAGTCATCTTTGTTTTGGTATTTATTATAACTATTATTTTTTAAAAAGTAATGTTTTTAATTTCTCGCCGTGTAGTGTCGGCTTAGAATAGCACTACCCCGTTTCTGTACGTAAGAGGCGACTAACGGTATTGGGGCTTTTAAGGGATTATTGGTCGATGCGGTTGGAGACCCATCACCAACAACCTTTACTTAACCATCTTTTCCCCACTAAATTTTCCAGAAGCGGCTGAGGATTTTCTAATTCCTTAGCTCTGGATACCCCTTCTAGAGATTTGTGGCTGTGAGTATATGTATGTATATTTTCAGAAGACTATCTTAGTGATCATTGTCTTGTCACTGTCCAGTAAAAAGAAATGAATAATATAATCTTGGATACAGATAATGAAAAAGACAATACCCCTCAGGAGGATTTGAAATATTGGACTCTTGACTCTAAAATTTCTCATCATGCACTCAAAAGTTTATACATATGTGTGATATGAATAACATCATTAAATCGGAATCTACGTATTTTGTAGAGAATGTCAAATGTTAAATTGTTGGCATTCCTTATAACGAATATGTATATTTTGTTCCTCTCGTCCGTACTTTGTTAAGGATTTATTCAAAATAAATTAAATATAATTATTCATTTTAAGTATTTTAATTACCATGTGAAATCATGAATAGAAAATTGTATGCTTATTGAAACAATAATTAGAATATAATACAAATATTCAACCATATTTCCGATAGAAGTTACTTATAAATTTTTCTTTACTTTTGCTTTTGTTATATGTATAAAAAAATAATTAAATGTTATAAGGAACCCTAATAGCTAGCTTTGATGGCGTATTGCATGGTCTTCAAATAACCTTAAAAAGACTTTGTGCCTTTAAAACGTCATAAAGAGGTAAGTATGCAACCAAAGCAATATGTCTGTCATTTTTAAAAATAAATTTATTTTTGGTAATAAAAAAATGATGTTTTAAACACAAAACTAAGAAGGGGCATGAAAATATGAATTGTATTTACATAGGTATATTATCGTAAAACTTAAATTCCCAGTCGAACTAAACGGTATTAAAAACAAATATTGTAAGCAAAATATGAAAGTCACATAATACTCTAATTTCTTTTCCCTTACTCCGTTGTAATTATTTATCTTGCACATAAATCTCCAAAAAAAAAACAACTAACATGAAATATTAAGAAGCCTTTCAGGGGTTGTTACTAGACTCATATAAAACTTTTTAATATTTTAAAAACATCTGTACGACCGCAATATAACCAAACAGGTGGTTGTAAAGTTACGGTGCGACTACTGCGCGATGAAAGTGGTAATTCATAAACGTGCACACGACTTTTAAATGACGATAACGGAGTCATCTTCTGACTTTTGTATGACCATTATACAACAATGAAGGTCGTATAATTGGGGCCCTTTTCGCGTTTAGTAAACGTTATTATAACATTAGTGTGACATAGCTTTTACGAACAGTGGTAACAAAATAACGTTAACTTAACTATTGAACGACTTTAAATTGTTAATTGGGGGGTCTCCAACCACATCACCCAAAAATCACTTAATAAGCCCCTATACCCTTAGTCGCCTCTTACGATCACCAACGGGTAGAAATGGGGTAGTGTTATTCTAAACCGACACTACACGGCATTATATATATGTGTTTAATAATGTTTGTATCGGTCAATGTTGACTTTAAGGTGTGTTTCGCAGAACTGGTCCAGAGTTTTTTCTAGTCTAAAAATTAAAGCAATGAATAAAGTTTGCAAAATTGTTGGATTTCACAGAGCATTAAAGATTTTTAAGCTACCGAGTGTTCAAACGGTGTTGCAAATATTAATAAATTATGAAAACTTAATATACATATACTATATATATTGGGGTAGACAGAGACTATCAATGGCCACTTTGTACGTGAGCTAAAACTAAATATCATAACGATAAACTACTTGTGTACGCTGTTGTGTACGCTACCGAAAACAGTGATATTACAAACAACACCAACAAAGAACCATATTTATTTTCCTCACCAAACTCCGTTCATTAACTCCATAAGAATAGACAGGTCGTTTTTCAAAATAGTATTGTTAGGCGCGAGACGTTTGTATGTAGTGTTTGCTTCTCAATCAACGGGTGACGACTGAGAACAAAGATATTAATTGATGTTTCGAAATAAGCATGAGATTGAAGGCAATGGGATGCTTCATTGAAGATTGGTTTTAATATTGTGTGGTTTATGGGTGTTATTTCTCCTTTAGCAGTCATAAATACATACATACATACATACATATACTCACGCCTTATAATTCCCATTGGGGTAGGCAGAGACTATCCTTTAGCAGTCGTTTTCATAATTCTTCATAAGTCATAACCTGCAAGTCTGAGGGCACGGTGCCCCACCAAGACGAGTCCAGCGAATAGCAGGAAGTTTTTGAGTTAGGCCACGCACTATTTCGTAGGTGTAGATTTTCTTTACTATTTTCTTGTGGCTTACTCGCCGTAAATTAGATGGTGGTTTCATGAGATATCATTACTTTTTGACAGTGCGAGTTGTATAGTCTTGTTTAGGAAATATTTTACATTAAAATACTTTTTGTGGAATATATCGTTACGGCAGACTGAGTGACAAAGGCAAAACTAAAAGGAATACAAAGTTAATATTTGGTATTTTTTCGTTGAATAGTATAGGTAAATACTAAGGAAGTGTGTCGCAATATAACCATAGGTACAGCAATAAAAGGGACACTACGGTATTAGTGTACTATTTGAAGTAAGAAGTTTAAATATTTTGTGTATCCTTGGGTAGTGAAAAGATTACCCAAAATTCCAACGGCAATGCGAAAAACTAGATTTAACGGAATTTAATTCAAGTACTATTCAATCTTATTATATTGTACAAGGTTACATTTATGTCAGGTAATGTTTAGAAGCATTAGTACCTCTACCATCAAAGAGGGAGGAAAGGATTTATTCATTTTTAACCTGCCTACCCCAATAGGAATTGACGGCGTGAGTATATGTATATTACCCCAAAACAAAATGAAGGTTATAAAATAAACAAATCTCATTCCGTAGTGTTTGGGTATTCTGTGGTGCGTTCATATACTCACGCTATTATTGTCCATTGGATTAGGCAGAGACTATCGATCGCCACTTCTTAAATAATTCATATTCTTCACGTGGGTCTCATACGAGGTGACTCATATTTTGGGTTTAATACTATTACCACTTCACTTATCACTTATTTTACGAAAGTAGAGAGTTTAGAGAGTTTTGTCAGGAGCGGACCAAAAGGCGAACAATATTATGTGCCTACCCCAATATGATTAATGGGCGTGAGTATAAAAAAGTAAGTATCAAAACTTAAAACATAATGAAACAATCATACGCAAGTCATAATCATTCTCATAAATAACGGTTCAATCTTTATTGTTTTCAACTTCAACCTACTGTTTGATTAGATGTTTCAAACTCCAAACAATATGCTTATTTGACAGCTGCTTACGAGTATCCTCGGATTGAAAGCAGTAGATTCTGTCCATCAATAAATAGCCCAAGGCGTTTTAAGACTTCTGTGATTGCTGTTTAAAATATGTTTGCTTTTAATAATTAGACAACAGTCATCAATCAGTGTTCATCACGAAGCCACACGTCACCAACTTAGGCACGATGCTTAATTAGTTTTACCAGTAATTTAAAAGGAGCGAATGAGTTCTGAAGTTAGGTAACTTCGTAATTGGTTGAACCGATGTTAATGTAAACTTGATTACTTATGTTTCAATGAAACCCTCGCTTATTCGCAAGGTTAAACACTAAAAGGATTAGATAGAAGACAGAGACACGTATACAATTTTAAAAGAGTTCAAAATGAGAAGATTCAGAGAACGTATATCAAGGGGGGTCTCTCTATCCACTTTGTGGAAATCTGCAGTAGGGTTGCCAGATTTTAATTCGCTCCATTCGAGATTTCAGTTTTTTACCCGGGACAAATGTTTTTTTTTTTCTAAATTAAAGAAAATGCGACGAGTGAGGCTGGGGTTTTTCAGAACCGTAATAAATGGCGATCAAAAATATCAGACTGTCTTTTGCAGTCATCCAATATTTAAGTTAACTTACATGACATAACTTATTACAACGTAAAGTTTTACGATAGTCTCTGCCTACCCCAATGGGAATAATGGGCGTGAGTATAAGTAAGTAAAGTTTTCTACTACGTAACTTATTTTATTGGATGGTATACAGAAAAATTACCATGTGTTTATATATATTTTAAATGTAAATAAAATAGTTTAATTAAATTATTAATAGGTATATTAACTTTCTTCATATTTAAACCCTGTATAGAACATACTTCTGTGACTATTCTTAATCAGTATGATAATTGCAAAAAATCAGACTTGTTTAGGGAAATTTCTTAACAGAACCATTATACTAATCCACATATTTTAAACGATTATGCAGTTTGGATTCCATCATACATATACACGTTAAATGCAAACGGTGGGAAAGGGTAATAATTATTTTTAAAAAAACTTATACATCAGATTTTTAAAATTCATATTAACAAGGACATAAAAACTAATTTTACAATATGATTTGTGGTTTTATTTTTCTTAATTTTTTGTTTCTAATCTCTATAAAGCCTGTTAAGACATCGATGGTATGACTTGCTTAGGAAATGTATGTTAATGCTTACTTTGCTTATTGATTGTGGAATATTTTTTTGTTAAAAAAAATAATATAAAAAAATATTTTACAACATGCTCAAATATCTAAGCATGATGAGTGTAGACAATGCTGGCGACGTTTTGAGTGCAGATAATGATCGTACGAAGTGACGATCGATAGTCTCTGTCTACCCCAATAGGAACTAACGGCGTGAGTTTATATTTTTTTAATTTTTTTCAAATATATTAAAAATAATTTTTTATACACCACACCAATAGAACCAAGTAAAACAGTTATCTCATAGACCGGAGTCTGTGCCAGGACCAACCATCCATTTTAAGTACTCGAGTAGTCTTTACAAGAGAATTTTCCACAACGAAAATTTTAAATAAAGAAAAATAGGAAATATATAAATACATATATATGTATATATGTAATACATATATACATATATATATATATATGTATATATGTATTACATATTTTGAAACTATTTATAATTCACATCTAGTTAAAATAATTTTGATCTTGATTTTATGTTATTTATGTAAAGTTTTGTTTTTATTATATCTGGTTCTTTTCTGCTGTAAACTATAAATTTCCTTATTTCAGTAGGCAACAATTCATACATGTGTGGTGCGATTTGGGAAAAGTGTTTACGTGCTGAAGTCGTGTGTATGTATGTTTGTATGCTATATTTTCATTAAGACCCTGAAAGCTCAAGTTGTAATGTTTTGTACACACATTTGATGCATTTCTGAGTAAATTAATGACGTGTACTTTGAAGTTGAGTTTTATTTTTTATGTTATTGCTCTTGATAAGTATAAGTTTTTTTTCACTGCAGAAACGTGATATCCGTCGCTGTTAATTTGAGCAAATTTAACGTAAGGCTGAGCGCGATAGCTATTAAGCTAGGGAATGTCCTTCTTGTTGAAATAAATATTTTGCGACCCTTTCAAGGCAAATATATTTCGTGAACTACAGAATAATACAAAAAATCTCTTAATTTTCTTAAAACGGCTCAGCTACCGTTTTGTATATGACTGAAATCAAGCACACGATGCAGACTGCTTAAGTGTAATTTATCAATTCGTTCAGAACGAGCGAGAACAACCACTTTATTAACATTTTTCAAATTACCATTCACCTTCTAAAACATATCTCATTGTCACCACCGACTTCATAGTTGAATGTTAGTGACCGAACGCGAAATGGCCTGAGGGCGCTTGTAATAGTTTTGTTCGCGCCTACAAATTTAATTTGATCTATGGAACCTCTTGTTACGTAACCATATGGGTGTCTTATTCGTTGGTTTCGATTTAACTGGTGACTTTGTGAGTTATTTAGTTGGAGTAATTTAGTCAGAGGATTTCCTACTCCAGTTGCCTCTCTGTAATTGTAATTGTATAGGTTAGGGCTTACATCCATTAGTAGACACTTATAGGCTGAAGATTTGAAAATTAATTATTGAAAAATCATTCGTTTTTCATTAAGACACATATGTGTTTGATCTAAAACCTGCCCACCTACATATATTTACCTCACATCGATGTATCATAAAAAGAAGAATAAAACTACGAAATATGAAATTCTTCAGACACTTTTAAAGTTTTGGGGTGAATAGATGGTAAAATGTTACAGTCGATGGTTAATGTTTAATAAGTTCCGGCCATATAACTGCTACGATACCGATGAGTGGAACTGGAGGTTGAGTCATACCAAACCATGGGTAGACCGAGACTATCGATAGCCACTTTGTATGATTCAGGAAAACCTCTCGAGTGTCTTCTATAAAATAAAACTTACACTATATTTTATTCTTACGATTTCGAATACCTGTCGTTTAGAGAGCCCCATATTTCATCAATCATAGTATGCATTTTATTATTTTTATTCGTATATACTTATTATATGGCTTACAATAGCACTACCCCATTTCTTCCCGTTGGTCTTCGTAAGAGGTGACTAAGAGTAATAATTGGTGCTTTTAAAGAAGTTGTTGAGCGGTGTGGTGAGACCCATCACCAACAACCTTGTTTTTTACTATCCTTACCCCACTCAACTTCCAAACGTGGCTGGGATTGATTAATCTGAAGCACTAGCTGCCCCTTTCAGGAATTTATAGCGGTAAGTATGTATTTATTTTTGCCATTCTACCTATCCTTTCACCATTTTTAAAACTTTATTATAAGTTAGTTTCGAGTTTAAATAGTGATCAAGTTATTTAAATGTAGCTGCCACTAGTACCGCAGCAGGGGGTGCTCCCTTAATTGGGTACCCAATATGTTATATCATTTACATTAGTTCAGACAAGAGTAGTTATAACGAGCTGAAATAAAACTTATGGCTGAAGGTTTAAATAAATATATATAAATGAGAGATATTAATGATGATGGTACGTGATAAAAAATGTAGACATAATTCTTATGAATATCGCGTGTTATTTTGCTCTATGGTTTCCATTGTACCTATTGAGTACTTTTATGTGTACATACGTACATACATACATATACTCACGGCTATAGATCCCAAGAAGGGGTAGCCAGAGCTAAGGAATTAAAAAAATCTCAGCCACTTTTGGAAATTTTAGTGGGGAAAAGATGGTAATATAAAGGTTGTTGGTGATGGGTCTCCATTCGCATCGCCCAAAAATCTTTTACCACACCCACCGGAAGAAATGGGGTAGTGCTATTCTAAGCCGACACTACACGGCTTTTTACGTGTCTCGTGATATAAGTTAGGCCTTGATTTGAGAGGAATACGTTATGACTTTAGATAAGCTTCGGAGGAGAAGGTCAGACTTCTTAATATTTGCTTCTTGACCTGAGACTTCCACTGGCCAGAAGGATAAGACATACATACTAGGGCATCCAATCCCGCAGCATTTTTGTGATCTCGGTATTTGCGGGATTGATATTTCTCAATCCCGCGGGATCTCGGTATTGGCGGGATCCCGCAAGTGTGTATGTGGTACATTAAATTGTATATTAGTAAATAATTTTATGCATATATTTTATATTGTAAATTTAGCTGTAAGCCCCCCAAAGATAATAAAATAAAACAAAATAAAATAAAATAGTGTAAGGATTGAAGGATACAAAAGAAATAAAAATCAACATAGCTTTATTAGTTTTAATTATCAAATCAAGCAAGAAGTACGATTATAATGACATATTATTTTTTTTTGGAAATGTTTTCGTAAGATACACAATGTATCTAATGTATCATCTGCCAGGCTGCGGCCGCGGCGATTCACTCTTTTCTTTTCGCTCGCTTGTCAGTAGTCGCGCGGCAGCGCGCGTAGGAAGGAGGGTGTTTTTTTGCTGCAGATCAGTCCCGCAAATCCCGCGGGATCCCGCGCATGTAATCCCGCATAGTGCGGGACTGAAAAATGATGCGGGATCTTG
Source organism: Bedellia somnulentella (assembly GCA_963576735.1). Taxonomy (NCBI): domain Eukaryota; kingdom Metazoa; phylum Arthropoda; class Insecta; order Lepidoptera; family Bedelliidae; genus Bedellia; species Bedellia somnulentella. The sequence continues at coordinate 8,580,918 of OY755186.1, read as the reverse complement.
GAATAACGAGATCTCGGAATACCGGGATTGGATGCCCTAATACATACATACATATACTCACGGCTATAAATCCCTTAACGGGGTAGCCAGAGCTTTGGAATGAAAAATTCCTCAGCCACTTTTGGAAGTTGATTGGGGAAAAGATGGTAATAATAAATGTTTTTGGTGACGGGTCTCAAACCACATCGCCCAAGAATCACTTGATAAGCCCCTATACCCTTTGTCGCCCCTTACGATCCCCACGGGTAGAAATGGGGTAGTGTTATTCCAAGCCGACACTACACGGCTAAAAATTTTTAAGGATAAGAAATTAAATTAAATAAACATTATTAGTGGTTATGTGGGATTTATCAAGTTAACTTAACGTTCTTATAAATTGGTGGGGGAAGCCAATAGAATCCTATCAATATTGATTATTTATTTTATTGTTTTCAAATATCTACTCCCAGAAGACACCATGAACAATTCCGAACTCTAATTTTACCTTTTTGTCTTCACCAACAATAAGATGAGTGTTTCATGACACACGATAAAGTTCACGAGGTGAATGGAATGAAGAATTAAAGTTTCCATTTTGTTCGACCACATTAGACGTCAATAATTTAATCAATACAATCAATCGTACAATCAGTATCCTACTGACGCGTGCTATGCACCTCACATGTACGCCTTCAATTTTATTAAGTCACTGTACAGATGGTCAGTATAATATTTAAATAAAATGTATTCAAATTGATGATTGATTTGAACAACGCGCGTAATTTGATTGAATAGAGATACATAACATTAGTGTCGAAGTTATTTTAGGCAGATGTTAACCTATGACCGAGCCTTTACATATATTGATAGGGAAGACAGATGTTTCGTGTGTGGTATTGAAGGTTGAAGTAGAATTGATTTTAAAAAGGTACTTAGTGGAAGTGTAAAGAATGAAAGACATGCATAAAATATTTATAAAGTTGGCTTGGTCCGTAATCTGTCTCTAACGATAGTTTTTGCCTGACCGAATGGGATATAAGGTCATGAGTATGTGTATGCATGTATTTAGAGGGAAATGTAGAATTAACTTTGGTAATTTAGGCGTAAGAGTTTAGGCTTCAATGCTAATATTTCCGTTTTTATATTTTTTCTACAAGGCCGAATTCACTGAGTACATAAATTGTGTTTACATTTAAGTCTGAATAATTATAAAATAACTTTTTTTTAATAGATAAAAAATGCAATGTTCAAAAAGAATAGCACTTAACTGAATTTAAAAATAACTTCTTATTCAGGTGAGGTGATCGAAGAGCGTAAAATTCAGAAGTATTTACTGTGCATCAAACATCTTCATTTGTCATAGGTCTAATAAATAGAGTTTTCTCTCTTGACTCCATCTCTAATCATGAGTGAAAGCAAAAGCGTAAACTCACAAAATAATTTTGTGACATTTATCCCAAAAAAGAAACGTCTGTTATAGAAATTGCCAGATGAATCGTCATCCCTCACTATAATCGTTTTGCGGACTATGGTTTAGTCTTATGAAGAGATTAGTCTTTATACAAACTTTGTAGTGTCGTTTTAGTTTTGCACTAACCAATTTTCCGCGTTTGTCGTAAAAGGCGACCCAGGGTATTGGGACTTTTCAAATAATTGTTGACCGATGCTGTTGGAGACCCAGAACCAAACACCTTTTTTTTGCCATCTTTTCCAGACTCAACTTCCAAAAGTGGTCAAAGAATTTTTGATTTTTAAGCTCTGATTACCCCTTTTAGGGATTAACACCCGCAAGAATATGCATGTTTGCAAACTCTTCAAGGGTAGACTCGATCTTTTAGTGGAGACGGATATTTTCCGAAGGTCTATGTTTCTTTTAGCATATGTTACGTAGAATATATCAGATAAAAAATACTTTCCTTCCTACAAACATATCTTGGAATAATTAGACTATTGACAGCATAAACAAATTTGACATGCTCATGGGCGTAATTAGTCACACCTCATTATGCATGTAAAAAAGCATTACCCAACTCGTTATTGTTAGAGGTTTTTCTGAGAACATGTATTCTTGATTTGACACACATCAATAGATAAAAATAAACATTACATATTCTAATTATATTTGCTGTTTAGCAATAACATTGAAGTTGAAAACATTACCCATGGTTATGCAGGCTTAAAGTTCCCGAGGTAGAGGTTACCATCTGATCGTGCAGTGGAGAAGACTTTCAATGAGGGTTTACAACTAGTTGTATGTCTCGTCAAACCTTTAAGCTGAGTGATTGATCCATATAGGGACCTTTGTGTCCAGTAGTGGATTGCATTTTTTTAAAATAACGATGATGTGTTTACCTTGACAGTGCACATGTCTCAGTAAATACATACAGCTCGCAATTGTTTGTAATTACTGACATAGCTAACTTTTATCGTAACAAATTTATCAGATCCTGAGCCCAAGTTTATTAATGACGTAAATAATGATAACTAATTTTCATTGTTAATGATATCACCAAAATATTACTTCAAGAACCCTTGTGCAGCACAAATAACATGAACACATAAAAAATACATAATGAAATAGAAAGGAACAATAAATTGGAATAATTCTTTGCGAACACAAATTTTATCTTTCTGGATATGAGGAAGTATATCTAACGCTCGAAGGTTTTAAAAATCTTCATCGCGTGGTTTGTAACATTGTTTTTGGGAGTTTAAAGTTCAATACTTTATAAATGATTAATGACTTTCATTATCGTTTAGGAAAATTTTTAACAAAATTTGATACCAACCGCTAAAAAACATAAATCCAATACTCTTTTTTAACAGTAACCCAATCTTTTAATAGTAACTACTATTAAAAGATTGAAATAGTTAGTAACAGCTGTGAAAACATTAATATACAACATCATACAAGTTTTCATATCATGGCAATATTATTGTAATTTTTATACATGTATTTGAAACTCCACATCAAAAAAATCAGACCCAATTAAACTAAAAGCTTAAATGTCACTCATAAAATACTAAAATGCTTACGATTTCCAAAATCCAAAAGTAGTATTGATGCGCACCCAAGATAAAATTAATGCAAGTATAATTATTTTTCATATTTATTTATGTGCTACTAATTCCATTGTGTTCTTTTTTCTTAAATGATCAAATGCCGTCAAATGGTAGCATTTAGCAACAGGTGCAATATGAAATAAAACGATTTTGAGTTTTTGCCATTTCTCATGCTGCGACTGTCGGCAAAAATAGAGTTGTGTTTGAATGGAAACCGCTGTGGTTCCTTTACTTCAATTTCTTTTTTATATATTTTTTCTTAATCTAATAGACTGTATGAATTTGTAAATTTTAAGCTTAATTAATTGAATAAGTATGAAGTATGAAGAAATAAAGAGCACGTATGAGAAGATTGATGGATTTAAACGAAGCAAGAGAGGTTTGTCAGGACCGTACAAAGTGGCTATCGATAGTCTCTGCCTACGCCAATGGGAACAAATGACGTGAGTATATGTATGTTTGTATGAATTAAATAAAGGCTGTGATAGTATGAGAGTTGCCGCCTAGACGGAAACCTCTGTAAATACTTATTTAATTCATTTATTTAATTAGTTATTTTTCATAAGAGTAGGACCAGGACATTGATCACAAATTGATAAAATTTTCACAGACACTTTTTTTACTGATTCGGACCTTCCACTCTAGAAAATCGTTATTTATCTGGTCTTACAACGTCCTATACTGTCATTCGTCTTTAAATTCCTGACGTAAAAAAAATATTTCAGGAAAAAATACACACTCTATTTATATAAGAAACTTAATCAGCTTTTTTAAAAAACTCGTTGATTAAGTTAATTATACTCTTCACATCTAAGTGAGAGTATGTTTAATATGAATAATATTAACTGTTTAATATAATATAGTCTATCTTATAAACTACTTTCAGAGGTGGTATTTTATCTATTCTAATCTTTGCAATCATTACTGAACATTTACCCTGTGTAACAGAACAATATATTACTGAGAAACAATAACTTGTTTTGAATCAACTACTGTCATCGTACAAAAAAAATTAAGGAGATCTAATCCCAGTCTTAACATTTTTTGAGCGGAATCCTAAATATTCTATCAGAAACCTTTATCACTGTCATAATCGCTACCATTTCTGGCAACACAATACCAATGTTGACATGTGAGAGTAAATCAAATTCCTACTCACGATGACCTTGACAAATTGTGTTGCAAAGTGTTCAAGTGGTGTCTTTTTGTGTTTCTTTGGGATATGGAATTCTGTTTTTGCTTTGATCCTCTTGTGCCTTTTGTTAGTGATGACATGCAGTCTGGGATGAATTTTTGTTAGTTATGATTGTTCACACATATATAAACTCACGCCATTAGCTACCAATTGGCAAAATTCTCACATTCGATCCATGACTTTTTTTATCGCCTTTAATCTTTAGACTTTTTACTTTACATATTTTCTTGTGAATATTTTTGAGTCATCTCTCTTTATCACTCTACAGAAATGTATAAAATAGTTATATCAAATGTATGTGATACAATGTTTATCTTCAAGAAAATATTTAATTATCAGATGGCTACGAATTATTGAAGTAATATTGGCTTGTTAAACAAAGGCCAATACATTTTAAGCTTTCAAAAATAAGGTATTCGACAAGTTTGGCTTAACCATTTATTTTAGTTTATAATTTAAACACTATAATGATAAGGCCTCGATTTATTTATATATAGTATATTTATGGTATATACTCTTCGTATATGCTATATTATTTAGCAATGCACTACGAAAAGTTAACGAAATGTTATCGTATAAATTTTTGATTGAGTGAGAATATCTCGAATATTAAGCTCTTATGAAGTTTATTTGAATTGCTATTTTTGTATAAATTGACATAACTCATTCGATTTAAAACCCCTTTTTACAACGGGGCATGACCTTTTCTCTGTAACTGGTTATTTGTACTTTTATTAAAATGTGTAAGATTATTCTAGAGCTACTTTTCATGTAGATAACCATCGTGGAATTATCTCTTTTGTGAATTCAGTTTTCAAGTATATTTTCCTCCGTTATAATACCTAGTACCCACTATAGTCGAACTGGAACTTATAACTTAAAATTAAACAAACATCTTCTATACTAAATACAAATACATTGATCTTACAAAATCATAAAATCATAATTTCAAACTTAAAACATACAAAACACAAGTAGGTAGGTCTTTTGAAATGTTACTTAATAAAGAATAAAAAACCCATGATAGTGTAAGAAAATGGTATATTATTAATGTCCAGTGAATCCGGGCCACGTCGTAAACCCTGCGTTAATGTTCTCAATTCAACTTTTGTTGATTTCTATAAAATATTATAAATGAGACGGCTACTACTAAGAAAATGACCAAATATTACTTTCGATGATTCGGAACAACGAAACGCATGGACATATTTTAAAGTATATTATCGTTTTTTTTCTCTTAAATCTTTTGAAATGACATACGAGAAATTTTTGATCATTCAAAAATTTTAAAATATTACAAATTTTTGTACCGATTACTTTTTATGTGACAAAAGCCCGGTCAATTACGTTTAAATATAATATGCAGACAGTAAAAGTCTGACAGTGTACAGTGTGACAGTGTATTCGTACAAAAAGGCGATAGGCCTGCCCCCTATCACGTGAGTACACTGTCCATGCAAAATGTGGGTACTCTGAACACCAGGTGACAAAGTCACATGATGTTCAGAAGTATTAGTATCTCTGCCAACCCCTTCGGGGATATTCGGCGTGAACGTTTATGTTTATGTATATGTAAAATGGAGTTTTTCAAAGATTATGCGTACAGAAAAGAGGCATTCCTTCAGCCGTTTAAATAAACTTAATTTCACTTACTTTATCGAGTAATTCTCCATAGTACTAAAAATGAATATGTCATTTCTAATTTTATAAGTAATTTATTTAATTTGGACGTAACCACGTGGAAAACTTAGATAAACTGCACAAAAAAATCACTTAAAAGTCTAGCAGATTAATTCAAAAATATCTTGTTAAGAAATATTTAAACAGTGAATTTCACAAATAGGTAAAAAATACTTGAAAGCCAGTAAATATCATCTAACTACGAAAATGGGTAGCTCCAAGGAAGAAATATGTAATATTCTTTGCAATTTAATTTTTTGAATCGGCTAAAAACCGTCTAAAAATATGTCAAAGATGTCCACAAGTTTCTGAATCCAATAGCATGTTACGTAACATAATGTAGACAAGAATACGGAATATTCTTTATTACATTCACAGTTGGGGCACAACAGGCAAGCATGAATAAATTTCTCGGCGACGACAAAGCACCTCACTGCTGGAGAGCGTTTTTCAAAAAGTGTCGGCTTGCTCCGACATTTTTTATTCTACCATTTGCTACCAACTGCGACCTATGAAAAATGGTTCATAACATACCCTTTTTTCCCGTTTTTTGTATATAAATCATGTCATTAAATTTTAATAGTCACCGTAAGGCATTGGTTAGTTAGAACCTTTTGTGTTCAGACAAGGTATCTTTTTCGGTCGATTGTTAATATTTAAAGGCTATTGTTGTTGAAGTTGAAAGTGAACTCAACTAAACGTCGACTTAATTTCATTAATCGACTCCTTTGACGGAATTAAGATTTAATTGAGTCAAATTTACTTTTGTTAGACGTTTGATGTGGAGAAATGTGGTATTTTGAGAATGATATTGTTGCGTGACGTTTGATGAACACGTGTTCTGTAACTGATTACTTTTGTCATGAATTTTTATTGGTTAAATCATTCAAGAAGAAAAATACGCCTTTAATTGAACACATTGCTGCTTTTGCCTGTTATGTATTTTTTCACTTTTTAACTCAATACACTACAAACAGTATTGTTATAGTTATGTTTGGGCTTAATACGCTGAGGGAAACATCCGAAAATGTGGCAGAGAAAAGGTTTTAACGGACGATATGTGATATTTTGCGACTCATTGCTCTCCAAATCCACTTTTGTTTAGCTGTTAATGCCATTGAAAACTGAATGAAAATAGAAAATTATATCTAGGTAGTGATTAACAGAAAAAAGGGCTATTAATTCAATAGCTAAGCGATTTGCGAAACAATTACCAACTCTACTTCAATTTGCAAACTTTTCCTCATATGATTTTCAAAGCTGATAAACTGCCAATGGTAAAGTTTTGTCTAGCATTATGAGCAGTTATTGTCCCTAACGGATACAATCCCAAAGTAAATACTTCAGGATCAATTCCTCAACAATTTTTAAAAGTTAAAAGGATATAAATTCGTAGGTGATGTAACCAAAGATTCTCTATGTTTTTCTTTCCGTGATATGTTGGAGAGGAGGCCCATCACCAATAACCTCCATTTCAGAAAGTGGCTTATTCCAAAATTCTGGCTACCCTAGTTCAGATTTATAGCTGACTTTAGGTATGGTATGTTATGCGTCATATTATACCCTTATCCAATATTCCCCACACAAAGGCAGGAACTCAGCAAATACAAATTGAACATTCGAACGAAGATGTATCAAATTCGAAGATATATCTGGTAACTGGCAAGGTGTTCAAGATCGGAGTGATGTTCTGTATAGCTAGAGGCGAGGCATGTGCGTGCGCAGAGGACGTAGCACGCTCTCGTTTATTTCGTGAGCTTGACGATAAGAAAGTGATAAAGATATACGATTGTTCGGAAGTGTGAAAGAGATACCTGTTTTAAACCACATTTTTAGTTAACAGAGCAAGCATGCTATCTCTGTGGTACCTTCAGACGATGCAGGCACTAGGGCATAGGTCACGCGGCTGCGACCGTGTCGTTTTATTTCTTTTGGATATCGGCAAATCAAAAGGGTTTTAGGTTTCGTAATCTATATTTTTTGTCTTCCCTTTTTTCCTTTTTCAATGATTTTGTAGATTGTATTGTTAATAAAAGATGGCTTTATAGGTGGATAAGATGAGATAGAAATAAAAAAAGGATCGTTTCAGAGTGAAACAAAATAAATGGAATTTTTGAATTAGTGTAAGCGAAAGCATTTGTCAGGAATCAAACAAAGTGGTAATAGTCCCTGGACTCGCATAGTCCATAGGAATTTATGGCATATAAATTACATATAACATAAACGCTCACGCCAAATATCCTCGAAGGTGTTGGCAGAGGTACTAATACTCCTGAACTTCACATGACTTTGTCACCTGGTGTTCAGAGTACCCACGTTTTGTATGGACTGTGTACTCACGTGATAGGGGGCAGGCCTATCGCCTTTTCGTACCAATACACTGTCACATGACTAAGTACAACTCAGCCATATGGGTTTCCTCACGATGTTTTCCCTCACCATTAACAACCATGATAAATTAACCACACATATGTCTTTAGAAAAGACAAATTAGAGTAGACCCGACCCGGGATTTGAACACTAGTCGTTTGCATGATAAGCGGTGTTCTAACCATTGAGCTATCACGTCGTCGGCGTATAAATTATTAAGTATAAATTTATTTAGATACTTAAATTTTTGTTTCTTGGTTTGGATAATAGGAATTAAAGAAGAGTGTTTTAGTTGACAAAAAGTTATTTAAGGAAAAATGATCTTTAAGGAACATTTAAAATATATATATGTACAACACTCAAACCCAAAGAGAGTTTTCGTGATTGAAATCTTTAGCCGTCGATTGCTTAATACAAAAGAGCGCAAAGCAGATGGACTGTTTTATGCAAATAAGTACCAGTCAGGAAACAATGAAATATTCTTCTGATAATCTCACTGTAGTAACATTGAATGAATTTATTATGCTAATGATATTACGTGGATTGATTGTGAAATTTAGTTGAATTAATTTAAATGCCACCATTGGAAGTTAAGAATGAAACATTTCCCAAAATCATTTATTATCATTACCTTTGCAATATTCCCATTACCAAAACATATCATTGTGTTGTAATACTCCAAACCGACACGGCTCACACCAAAACTCAAAAAATCTATAAATGTATATCTTAAACTATCTTAATAATAAAAGATCATCGACTTAATATACAGATAATATTTTTTGATAGTCATAATCTAGTCGACGTCAGTTAGTAAGAGACTACACAAATCTGCGCGGACGCTAGCTCGCGGCCAATCGTAACGAGCTGTCAACACGACCGATAAATGTTACTACGCGAGTGAGAGAAAAATGTGTAAATGAATTTTTCAAAATAATAATCCTCGATAATCAATACCAAATCATGGGTTGTATAGTTGGCATCTGAAAAGAGAGTTATTGGTCATTTGGATCAATTCACTGATAAAATAGTGTATTTTTATTAGATCTATTTCTTATCAACAAAAACGATCTATTCAAGACTTTAGTAATAGGCAATATACATACATATACTCACGGCTATAAATCCATAGAAAGAGTAGCCAGAGTTTTAGAATAAGAAATTCCTCAGTAACTTTTAGAAGTTGAGTGGGGAAAAGGAAGTAAAGCAAAAGATTTTGGTGATGGTTTTTCTACCGTATCAACGGAAAATAACTTTAAATGCCCCAATACTTTGAGGCAAATTATAACAAATCAACAGATACGGTACAAAAACAAAAATATATATTTGCGAATTATGGAAAAATATCGGAGCAAAAAATAATTGTTAAGTAACACGTACAAGTTATGTCAATATTTTACATTATGTAAAATTTGTGTAATTCAGGTATCAATAGTAAGAGCACGTGCAGTGAAAGCAATAATAACACAGTATCTTTAATTACAGCTACATTAAAGACGCTGCACTATGTGTAGATACGCGTATTTCAAAATTAATTAATGGCTTGTGATGGTTGGAAGAATCCAATTCATTTGGCTCATTATGAGATGTCTATGAGAATAACAGTAAGAATCGAATGTAATTCAGATAGTAGCAGAGTAGTTTTTTTTTCAGTTCATTATGTTTTTTCTTAAAGTGCTAAATTATTGTGTTTACTATGGACCCCAAAATATATGGAAATATTAATGAGCGTGAATGCAGGGCCAGAGGTTTATCAGGATCGTAGAAAGTTTCTATCTGTCTCTGTCTCTGCCTGCCCTTACAGAAACTAAGAGTTTAGTTAATTTATATTCGAATATAACTAATATTACTACTGTTTACCAAAGATAAATTTCAGATTGTAGCTTACCCATTTTTGCAGTACCTTCGTCTGTGGATCTAGCGGCTTTACAATGATAAGATTTGTCGAACACGAATGACTTGTGTCGCGACAAACCGTGCCAGATCTCAAAGATACTTAGTGCGGACAGAAATCTATATTTGTCAACTGGCTATAACTTACATGAAGCTTAGTTACAATTTTATTGTCAATTTGTACTGACGATAAATTTGTTATGCAGGAACGGAGGGTCAGACTTTAGATTGACATAACTTTTATTAGACATATTTTTTTACAAGATTAAGAAGGTAAATAAGATGAAAAAAACATCGTAGAAAATCCACAGGGTTGAGTTGTACTGAGTCATGTGCCAGTGTTTTTGTACAAAACGGCGATAGGCCTGCCCCAAATCATGTGGATATACACTGTCCAAGCAAAACTTGAGTCATCAGAACACTAGATAGATGATTAAAAGTACTACTACCTCTACCTTCGGGGATGCCGTGATCATTCATTTGAGTTGATTTAAGTTTAAAGAAGTTTTTATCGATAAAGTTGTGTGTATCGAGACGCTGTTTTATAATAACTTTGTTAAATTATTTTGCGGAACATCTCTAAAATTAAGTTCTCACTGTCCGCTCATTTGATTTTATTTCCTTATGAAACATTATATGAAAGTGAAAGTTTTACTAAGACTAAAACGTGCTTAATTCACTATCGCTAAACTAACAAATATTAAACATCGTGCAAATTTGACAAAACTCTGGCCATTTTTTCTAGGATTAGTCACCTAAAACTATATCTTAATGTTAAGAACATAGAATTGAAGTTGTAACTGCACAGTATCCTAGTAATGATCTTTTAAATGCACAGGTCATAACTTATTCGGTCTGATCTCAAATGATACATGTAAATGAATACTTGTAAGAAAGCTTAATTAATATGAAATGTTCTTGTCGCTTCTATCGTGTTTTTTCGATAAATAATAATTCCTCCCTCATTTAGAAAAGTGATTAAAAATTATGTATTACATACAACTAAAAGTGATATAAACATTGATATTCGACATTCAGTTTTCTTTAATTATAATTAAAGTAAATGAATGGAATATTCACATACATACAAATACACATATTTTTAGGGTTATTAGTCCCAAATAGGTGTAGCCAGAGCCTTGGACTTTGATCATTCCGCTTTCACTATGGAAGTTAATTCGGGAGAAAATAATAAAAGTACAGTACAGGTGATGCGTATCGGTGGGCGGTATTGGGGTTGTGCTATTTTAAGACAAACCTACACAGATTTTTAATGAGTGCCGTGTAAACTAAAAGAAGGAAACATATTAATTATACCTATGTATGTTAATTAATTTACACCGATATTTTTTTATCTATTATAATCTTATAGATATACATCGACAGCAAAGAATTTGAGTAACTAAATCACAAAGCTCACAAAGAAAAAAAGTAGTAGAATTCTAGATTTTCAGCATAGCTCAGCACCTACCGATTAAATATATTCTTCATTGTATCAATAGAACAACCCAGTAACTTGTAAGTATGTAAGTCGTCGGTGAAACAATAAAGCGAGCGAAGGAGTTTACCATTCTAATCGCCGAGAAACGTGAAAAAATACACCCACCAAGCGCGTGCTCGCCGCCCGCCAAAAGGAGAAATTTAACAATTTATTGAAATATACGGAGCTGCTATTACCATTTTTTTTAAATATAAATACGGACATATTATACACAGATCAAGTTAGCTCAAAACTAATTAAGACTTGTATTATGGGATACTAACTCAACGATATATTTAATATAATATAATACACATATAATTGTTCTATCTGTTACATAATTATTTCACGACGTTATTTTTTTACACGATATATTTTTCTTTATTCAATTAGAAAACAAAGATCAATAATGTAAAACATGTGGATCGTCATGTGAAAAGGTGTTACACTAATAATTATATCAGGTATAAATCAACTTCAAAATGTATATATTAGACGTGGTTATACTCTCAGATGAGCTAATTAACATATTATTCAACTTTTGTATGTGATTCCTAAATAAATGCATATAATATATAAGTGGGGAATCCCCACTAAAATTTCCAAAAGTGGTTAAGGAATTTTTCAATTCCTTAGCTCTGGCTACCCCTTCTAGGGATTTATAGCTGTGGGTGTATGTATGTATGTAATATATATGTTTCCCACTCAATGTTGTATGAATTTTGACTATAATTGAATAATTGTTATCTTATCTTTATCTCTAATGACGCCTTCTGGCAATTATCATAATAACCAATGAATTAATATTGTATTAAGTAATTATGATTACGATATCAGTTCAATAAAAGGTAGATGTAATCAACATTTAGAACAATCCTAGACAATCATAATTGTATCTTCATTAACCAACGTTCACATTAAAAATGAGAGAATATCAATAATCTCAATAGGTTTTGAATATCCTATATTTTTTTTAAATTTTATGTTTGTTCATTGTATGTAAACGAATACAACAAGAAAATTGTATTGTAACATTAACTATGAAGTTTAATAGCTATTCAATATCGAACAAATCTGATAGCCTTCTTTTGCACAATGTCTGCTAAGAGCATATCTAAGAATATAAGTTATAAAAGTGTCGATTGTTTACAATCTCACATAGCTATCGCTATAACTTTCAAAATTCAATGAATGTAAGAAATATATATTTTAGTTTTAATGAGACATTGAAATAAGACATTTTACATAACAGTCGATAAAAGAACACACCTTCGATAAGCCAAACCACCACATGCGTTTTGACAAACCTACAATTCTAGCAAAAGAGAATCGATTGATACCTAGAATGATACGCGAATCTATTGAAATAAAGAAACATCCAAACTTCAATAGAGATGATGGTTGGCAATTACCACCTGCTTGGAACCCGATCATTAGCACAACTAAGCGAGGGAAGAACACTAGCAAGACTCCAGATAACATTAGCTCTTTCTGTACATAGCAAATATTAAACGCAAATGTAAATTAAAATTTTGTGAAGGTAGTTAGTATTAATAATTTTATAGTACTGTATAATGACAAATAACACCTCAGTCTTCCCGTGACCATGATAACTGAAAAGTTTTCGAAACGTCGGGCTTTAAAAATAATGTAGTTACACGCGATTAAAATATCCGAAAATCAAAAAGTTGTTTTAATTATAATGTGCAATCGTGAAAATCTTAGAAAATACTATGAATAACGTTATGTTTTTTTTTTAATTTTTATTTAAAGGCTATTTACAATATAATGTCACAACTAAACTGTCCACATTACTAAACAGATATTAAAAAATATATGTTTTTTTACATTATGAGAACTTATTGTAACCTTGTTGTAAAGACATAATAATATTTCTATCTTACTAAACTAGACGTTTAGAACATATTTTATTTTTTTTGTATCAAAAACGCTAGTTATAAATTTTAAATTGTTTAAATAAGTACTAAGTTTATCCGCTCCCAGTAGATATATGATATAATCACAGGTCCCAACAATAATCGACATTGTGGAAATAAAAGATGTCTGCAGAAATTTACTCGAGAATCCGGCGCGGTCAGGTTTAGATCGCGAAAAATTCTTTCCCACGACAATTAAGACACTATTGTCGACGCAAAATAAACGTATACATTACACCAATTTAATGTTAACTGATCAAGGCATATGAAATAAGTTATTTGGTTTTGTCTTACCAGTTTCTACGTTAACAAATAAAAACAAATATTCCAAGACCGTTCTATTTGAAGTATCTTATTAGATTTTTCTTATTATCATGATTTTGGAGATGGATGGAACGAAGATAGTGTTATCTTAAATTATAGTTTGATAGCTTAATGGGTACAACTACAAACCCGCCTTTCATGGAGGAGAAATGAGTTCAAATTCTGAGTCCGACATACAGCGATGTTTCATTTCTTAGGCCTAATGTGTGGTTTATAATCAAGGGTGAAGTAAAATCATCGTGAATCATCAAAATCATGTAACAGAGTATTCGGACTTTGTGGCGACAAGCTTGCCCATGAAATCATTGAAACATCACATGAATACATTGTTTAAACAAAACGCGGTTTCTCAGAAAACGATATGACAAAAACGTCACGAGATGTTCAGAAGTATTACTAACTCTGCCACACTTCCGAGATTTACGGCGTGAATTTTGAGTTGATAATACAAATTTATTCGCAGTTAGACCTTGTGGCTTGGGACACGCTGGTCTTGGATTCAATTCCCGGAGAGTGCACTTACAAATTTTATTAGTGAGTCATACAAGCTTGTTGAGAATATTGCAAACTATTACCTAATTGTTTAAAAAATTGTAGTGGTATTGTTGTAATTTGTAATCACGTGGTGGACTACGGCATTCAGGCATATGTTTGACTTGCCAGCCAACTCGATCTATCCATTTTTTTGGATTTATATCCAATATCCATGGATTTATTTAAATTATAAATATGTATAGACTGATTTTAGTTATGTTTATATTGCTCGGAACTTTTTTTCTTTAATAAATCGTTTATCTATTTGCACACATATGATTAGAAAAGACTCAGAAGTAGACCCAATATTTTGGTAAAATCTGAGTACCTTCTACAGTACAAGGCAACATTGCGAATATAAGCTACTATTTTTTGATTGTACTGATTTTAATTTAAGTATTGACTCACGTATTTCAGTGACCGATGTTATTTTTCATCTCGTTCTTTCGCCATATAATCAATCACGTTGTTGTTCTCAGAAGAGCCTGGGAACTTCAATCATATCAACTATTTTAATAGTCCGTGATCATTGCTATCGGGCCGTTTTTCCCACTGCAGTGAGCTGTCATTTATATGCCGATTATAGTATTTAGGTTTTATTGTTCACTGTTAAGTAGTTGTTTCTTTTTTGGTGATTTGAGAATGGAAATACGTACTTTAAAATATTTTTAGAGTTTATGAGTCATTTGCGTAGGAAATGGAGCACGTGTATTTTGATGTATGGGCTCATGTTTTGATTAACGTGTTGAAAATAGATTTATGTAAGTTTTATTTCTGTTAGATATCTCTTGGTATAAAGGTGCTTGCAAGACACGTATGTACGTACGACAATGTTATAGGTACTTTCTTTCCGAGTAATGCGATGGCAAATAGTTCTCAGAAAAATCTGATGAAAATATAAGAAAGTAATTTGTGTAGAAAATTGGCTTCTGGTACAGCATTTTTTTAGGCTTTTAGCCTGAACCATTAGGGCCAAACAGTCATTAGGTCTTGACCCTAAAACAACATCGGCTCAGAACTTGGATTAACCTAGCTTATTTACTTTAAATAGTAATAGATGGGACATGCTGCAAAAATATTTGTTATACAAATGTGCAACAACACTTTTGTTTGAAAGAAATTTCAATATATATACTGACATATTAACACATACCTACAACACGTTATGTTAAGCATAATCTTTTTTTTTTTGTAAAACCTGAAACTTTAAAATATATAAGAAGCCCTCATCCTTTATACTACAACTATATTATACATTAATTTAGTAAAAAACAACTCAAAACTTCTATAAAAGTAATTCCAAACGCCTATGTTCATACTTTAATAATAAATTATAAAATTGAGTCCAAAAAATTTGAAAAATGTACAAATTTGTTGAAATCAATTCTCAAAACCATATCGCTGCTGGGTTCCACAAAAAATGGAACTAGCGTGCGTGTTACCGATCAATAATCATATTACCTTTTACTTAAGAGCAGTGATGTCTCAATAAATTGATTACTATAATAAACGTCATTAGTTATCTCAGGTGTTCATTAAATCACACCGCAGTACTTAGAGTTGCGTGACTTAGCTACTTGTGTTGGTGCACGCAATAAACTTTTGCCTTCGGGCTTTTTGTCCTTTCAAAAGGATGAGTTTTGTAAATATAATAATAACGTTATAAGTGGTTATTATTTTATTATTATCTAGAAAAAATAAATTAACGTTGTGTGCTTCGAAAGGTACTCATTAGTTTTAATGTAAATACATTTAATGTTAATAAATCCACGAAAGGATCATGCTTAAAATATATCTAAATCTATGTTTGACAAATAATACCAATCAATTGTTGGTATAGAAATACAAACGTAAATAAATATACCTCTAATTTGTTTTGTTAAGAAAAAGGTGCTTTTATGTCATTCAAATACAATGATAAATTTTAGACAACCAAACATTTCGAAATTAACAATATCTTTTTTACTAGCCACTCGTATTAAGGATCTAGGTAAAAAATAATAATTATCAACCATTATTGTAACTTTCCAAGTGAAATTTTAAACTCCAAATTATGCATAAATTTCATTACCGCTATTATGTTTTTCAAAGAAATCAATGTGTCCACTGTCTCGATACTTCTAGCAGGTTTAGGCTGTAGAATGAAACATATAAATCTACATACATTACATATATCATATACACACGATTGAATAACATATCCCTTCTAGCAGTCGAGGTATAAATTGACTCATGTCAAAGCATATATGTAGCCATGTGAATTATCTTACGATATATACTCCCTCACCTTTAACAAAATCTTGTAAATAAATACCAATTAATTAATAAAACTATGAAAACATTATGTAGCCAAAATTTTTTCAAAAAAACTTTGTTTATTTTCTAATTATAATAAAATTAAACATACAAAGTCTAAAATCGATTTTGTATTAAAAGTTTCTTCTTTATTTAAAATTAACTTCGTACTAATCGGCTACAACTTTTTATTTTTTTACATAAGATATAAAATAATATCCTATACGTTAAAACAATTGGACCTTGTAAAGTAAGCTGAAAGCAAAGTTATCTACATGTTATAGACAAATCGTATTTAGGGCAAGAATTCACGCCCAGCGAGCGGCCGCCCATTGCAGTAGGCGCTTATATCTGATCAAACCTATGTGTTAAGATTACTTCACACACGCAATTTATTGACTCAAAATATAAAAAAATATAATTTTATAACTGTTTT
Organism: Bedellia somnulentella; assembly: GCA_963576735.1. Lineage (NCBI taxonomy): Eukaryota > Metazoa > Arthropoda > Insecta > Lepidoptera > Bedelliidae > Bedellia > Bedellia somnulentella. The sequence continues at coordinate 8,563,732 of OY755186.1, read as the reverse complement.
TATTAACTTAATTTATAAATCATTTTTAAAGTTTAATTATATTGTTGAATAAATTATAAAATATAAGATAATTGACATAATTATTATTAGCAGCTATCCTGAATGACCAATTTATATTTTATCAGAGCCAAAGGAATTCCTTTTAAATATTATAAATGATATAATTTCCTGTGCTGTGCTGTGTGCAAGCTGTGTAGTGTCGGCTTAGAATAGCGCTACCCCATTTCTTCCGGTGGGTGTACGTAAGAGGCGACTAACGGTATTGGGGCTTTTTAAGGGATTTTTGGGCGATGCGGTTGGAGACCCATCACCAACAACCTTTGTTCTACCATCTTTTCCCCACTCAACTTCCAAAAGTGGCTGAGAAATTTCAAATTTCAAATTTCTCAGCTCTGGCTACCCCTTTTAGGGATTTATAGCCGTTAGTATATGTATGTATGTATGTATATAATTTCCAATTATCAGTTCATGTCATAAAAAAACCGAAAACACGTTGGATTTGTCTGGTTTACTTACCATCGTTTACTGTAAACTATTTTGTGTGATAATATCAAAAACAAGGCAATGATTAATTACTTATTTTTGGCATTGGTATGAGACAAAATAAGAAACTAAAAGCGTTTTTTGTAAATTGTATTTAAATCGACTCAAAACAAATTTTAATTGACAATGTTTACCGTAATAGGCTAGTTGACTAAATTTCAATAACTGCTTAATAATATAGCTTATTAGGCATTTTATCGAAAAAAAATGTTTATTTATTTTTAATCGAGCGTTTTCATTATAAATTTAGCGTTTTAAAAAACTAATTTCAATTTGGTTCCAAAACGCACAAGACTGTCATGGCGTCTTGAATGACGTCACGCCGTGCGAAACAAACCAAAGAGCGATCGTGTCTTCGTACGTTATAGCTAGTTTTTATCGTTTAAAAATGAATTTCTCATATTATAAGTACTGTATGGTGCCCCATTGTGATAGCACGACTTTAAAAACGCCAATCAAGTTATTTATATATGTTCCAAACAATGGAGAAATACGGAAAAAGTGGTTAAAACTTGCAAGAAGAGATGATGCTCATACTTTATCAACAGGTTCAAGAATGTATTTTTGTGAAGATCATTTTGATGTATGTATTTCACACAATACAATCTATTACTTTATTCGAGCAAACTAGATGTGTTTTGTAGAATCCATATATACATATACTCACGACTATATTTCCCTAGAAGGGGTAACCAGAGCTAAGGAATTATAAATTCCTCAGCCACTTTTGGAAGTTGAGTGGGGAAAAGATGGTAAAAATAAAGGTTTTTGGTGATGGGTCTCCAACCACATTGCCCAAATATCCAATAAGAAGCCCCAATACCCTTAGTCGCCTCTTACGACACATGTGGGTAGAAAGGGGTAGCGACATTCTAAGCCGGCACTACACGGCAAATTGTAGAATCCCTATTTTCTAAATAATAAATACATGAGTTCAGGTTAAGTTGTTTCACTTTTAGAAGTGAACGTTTTATTTTAGTTTTCTAATTAATGTTACAAACATACTCATTTTATTATTCTAGTTGCCAAATGATATGATAAATTACATGGAGTACCATATCAAGGGAACAGTATCACAAGTGCGCATGAAACCAGGTTGTATGCCTAGTAAATTTGGATGTCAAGAAGACAGAAGAAAACGAACATGCAGCAGTACAGAACGGCTATATATTCTAAAAAACAAAGAAAGATGATAATAGAAGAGTGTCTGAATGAATCGAAAGAAAGTTGTACTCCAAGTGTTGTATCAATTTTCTTGCAAAATGTACGTCAAAACATTAAATCCTTGTGTACCGAACTGAAATGTCACATAGCATTTTTGCTTATAATAAATATTTTATACTTACAAGGAAGTTTTAACATTGTGAAATTCAGATGAGCAAAAGTCACTGTTCGACGCGAAAAAATTTCCAAGCATAACGGCATCGATTCTGGCCAAATTATTACTGTCTGCTTTGCTGAATCCCGATTCCATGGTAAATTCTTTCAAATTATAATCAGCAAAAACGGGCTATTCCACATATCCCCCCTGAGCTATCCCCCCTGGAGGGGAAGAAGGAATTTTTTCTAATTATCATTTGTAATTGATGATACTCATTTACTCATTTGTTGTTTTTTTTTCATCAGGAGGGATAGACGGAAAAGTATCCCCCCTGGTAGCACTATGTGGAAAAAAAATCCTTTCTTCCCCCCCAGGGGGGATAGCTCAGGGGGGATATGTGGAATAGCCCGCAAAAACTGTATCAACTTGATATTAGTTGTTAAAAACCAAAATATTATCAAGAACCGGTAGTGATACTCGCAACGTCAAAGACACGATTGGAGTTTCGCACGGCGTGACGTAACGCTTTCTGATTGGTGTTCACTGTCACGTGACTAAAGGTTGCATTTTACGAAATTTATTTTTTTAAAATATTATTAATCTGTAACGTTTTTAATAAATAAAATTGTTTGTTATATTCTCCATAATATAAATTAATCATTATAAACCCCTATCCATTATATTCATTCTTAATGGACACAAGCCTATTATCTATATCTATACTTATAATAAATCTGTAGAGAGGTCAATTCTGTACATGAAATATATTTTCAAAATAACTATCAGGGGGTGATAAGTGATCAATACTGACGCCAAAAATGCTTTCAGTAAAATTTTTGTCTGTCTGTCTGTCTGTCTGTCGGTTTGTATGTTCCTTATGGAAACAAAAACTACTCGACGGATTTTTACGAAACTTGGCACAATCATTTTTCATACTCCTGGGCAGGTTACTGTATACTTTTTAGCAGAGTAGTGAAGGGGAATTTTGGGAAATTTTGGGAAAACGGGAGAACTTACTCCATTTTTTAAGCTTCCGTCGCGTGTGCAGCCTTAATAGTTAAACTTACATAGAAATCATGTACGACGGAAATATTCTTCATAAAATTGTCCAAAAAATTTCTCGTCACAGTATATGTCTATCTTTTATGGTTGACTCACAATAACACATGTAACTCCTGATAGCTTAGCAGTTCAGAGCATTCTGATTATATTTGTTTACTCTTACGTTTATAATACTCTCATTCATCCCTAATTTAAAAAAGGTAACATTATTACCTATTCAATAAAAAAAAATCATAGAAATCGGTAGAGAAATATTGAAATTATACATGAAATAAGCCTTCGCGCCCGTGACCAATACCAAATCGTTACTAATTTACATATTACATACTAGATGGCGCCAGTAATTGCATCCTACATCACGTAATGATTTCTTTTTTAGATTGTTATAAATACTTCATGGCGTTTTATTCAAAAATTTGCTAATAAACGGAAATACTGAACCGTTCATAAAAGCGCATTCAAAATCACCAAACTACATTGTTCAGGGAGTGCTATAAATTTAATAAATTGAAAACATTGCGCTAATTTTCACAATGCTTGAGCAGTGACTGAAGAAAGAAACCTAAGATATTTAAAAAACAACGCTACCCGTGCGAAGCTGGGCCGATCCACTAGTTTATAAAATATAATTCATAATTATATATAATAAAAATTCATGAATATATTATTTGTAAAATATTTATAATTCAATGTTTTCTTTGAATTCGTTTCAGTCTAAATGTAGCTTTAGATTTGCAGTTCTTTCGAGTACCCTTGTGATAAGTTGGCAAGATAAAGTGGTTGGGCAAGTAGCGTGCTAGTTACTTGCTGTTAAGATCGTGTGCAGATATGTACATTGTTCTATACTCCTACATTAATGTATGTGTGTAAGCTGATTTAGATTTGCACTGACCGAGAAACAATTGTACGCACATTTATTTTATAATTGAGTCTTGAAATGTGTTGAAAGATATCTAAGGGAAAAATAAATGCGTGTTGTTGTATTTTGAAAATGTTCGGCAATCTACTGCATTTTTAAAATTACTTTCCTAAAAAATAAAACCAAATCATCCGAGTTAATTGATTTAGTTTTGATGGTTATTATGTAATAAAATATCAAGGTGGGAACCTGTACCTCGGCTTTAAAGAGATTTGGCAGTGTAGTTGAGAATAATTATCATATACTAATTTGTTTCATCTTAGTTGAAAACAAGAAGTTGGCTTTATGTCCCAAATTTTAGATAGACGTTATAACTAAGAGAAATCAATGCATATTTGATCGGTTGAATACTGATCTGATAGAAAAATAACATAACATAACATGAACGTTCACGCCGTTTATCCCCGAAGGGGTTGGCAGAGGTACCAATACTTCTGAACTCACATGGCAAGCGCCATCTAGTTTCCAGAGAAGGTATTTGAAAAATGACTTATATTTTTGTGATTTTAGCAATGTTTTAACTGTAAAGTAGAAAAAAAATTAGAGACTATATTTTTTTAATGCGTTGCTACTTGTCCAAAACCGCTAAAACTTTTCATGTAAGAATATACTACAAAACCGTTGAAACAAACTAGTAAATCGAAGTTTAGTATACTACTGCACCGTTTTGAGCAAAATTCTCATATTCACATGTCAGAGCACGTACGATTACCGACTTGTAATTTAAAAATCTAAGTTCGAGACGTGATGGCCAGTATTCGATTCCTCAGCTCTCTTATTCCCACGCTGTTGTCGATATTCCTAAACATTTCCATTGTCTTTTGGCCTATTGGCGTTTTGTTTATTTTGCTTCAATAATTTTTCATTATGTTTAACTAAGAGAATAAGTATTTAAATATTAATTATGTTACTTTTAGTCAGTTTGCTTAAAGTGAATATAACTTTTGTCTTGTTAAATGAATAGCTTTTGGCTGAATGTATTTAAAATAGTTTCTGAGTGCATACATGAACTCAACTATTAAAATAATGTGTTTGCTTTTAACTGACGTCCATTAATGTTATTTATTTATTTCATGGGGTAGTTACGGCTTTAAAACAACGAGAGCAAATATAACTAAATCGTTTCAAATATATCGATAGTTTGAGTTACAGCTTTTCTATTGAACTGCCCGCTCTTGTCTGTTGTCTTGGTTTTGAGTTAGGGAGGCAAGATCGAGTATGGGCACTATGATAGTCAATCTGGCCCTGCCAATATCTTTTGAGTTTCTAAGTCCTATTATAAGTAATCAGATAATAAGACGGTATGACAGCCACTAAGGCAATGCCGAATTCTAACGATTTCAGCTATATCATCTCCACAACATATTATATACCAGATGACCAGATGATATAATCTAATTTTTTTGGGTTATTATATTATTAATTTAATTGCTGTGTAGTGTCGGCTCAGAATAGCACAACTCCATTTCTTCCGGTGGGTGTACGTAAGAGGCCACTAAAGGTATATGGGGCTTTTAAGGGATTTTTGGGCGACTGGGACTGTTGGAGACCCATCACCAACAACCTTTATTTTACCATGTTTTTCCCACTCAACTTTCCAAAAGTGGCTGAGGATTTTCTAATTCCTCAGCTCTGGCTACCCCTTCTAGGGATTTATAGCCGTGAGTATATATTTATGTAATTTAAAACAAATTGTAATAATATGCGAAGAATATGCTTTTATGTGAAGGTTGGATGTAGAAGCTTATATAAAAAGCTTAAACAACATTCAGAACTTACAATGTGGCACCCCGTTTATGTCTTTCCCTAACATATTGCTGACTACGATCTACCAAAGGCTATGTAACATTGATTGCTCGTAGATAGTACTCCCGTTCGCCGTCACAGAGGCTAACTTTGCTAACTACAGGAAGAAGCCCATTCTTCACTGGAAAGCACGCCTCCAAGATATCTTGATATGCTAATTTCACGTTTAAAAAAGTTTGTTTTTCACTTCAGTAGTATTTATTTATAAGATCTGTTTACTTGATTTTATGTTGAAGCAAGGTAATAAATAAACTTACTATATATTTAGTTATTTTTGAACGTCATCATATTTTTATTTAAAGATAAAGAAGAGAAGATTTTTATTTAAAGATGAATTCAAGGTGTTTAGGATGGATATTCTTAACAAAAATTCCCTTCTAACCGTTAGGATGTTCAAACATTAAGTTTCAAGATTTCTCTAGTATTTCCAATGCAAATTTGAAATGAAGTATTGTTACATCAATGTTGAATCATAAATATTTTCTCTGACGTACTTATATAAAGTTTTTGTTAGAGTTTTGTTGCAATGGTATTACACCAAAATTAAAATTAATTTTAAAATAGCGTATTACAGTTGCAAAACCACACAATAAGTTTATTTTTAGTTTACATAACATAAACATAAACACAAACGTTCACGCCGCATATCCCCGAAGGGGTTGGCAGAGGTACTAATACTTCTGAACATCACGTGACTTTGTCACCTGGTGTTCAGAGTACCCACGTTTTGCATGGACAGTGTACTCACGTGATAGGGGGCAGGCCTATCGCCGTTTTGTACGAATACACTGTCACATGACTAAGTACAACTCAGCCATGTGGGTTTCCTCACGATGTTTTCCCTCACCGTTAACAACTATGATAAATTAACCACACATATGTCTTTAGAAAAGACAAATTGGTGTTGACCCGACCCAGGATTTGATCACTAGTCGTTTGCACGATAACCGAGTGTTCTACCCACTGGGCTGGGGCTTATTTATTATTATTAGTTAAGTAAGCTTTATTTCAGTTTTTTTTCTCATACATAAATATACTCACGGCTATAAATCTTTTGAAAGGGTAGCCAGAGCTAAGGAATTAGAAATTCCTCAGCCACTTTTGGAAAGTTTTGTGGGGAAAAGATCGTAAAATAAAGGTTGATGGTGATGGGTCTCCAACCGCATCGCCCAAAAATCCCTTAGAAGCCCCCAATACCGTTAGTCGCCTCTTACGTACACCCACCGGAAGAAATAGGGTAGTGCTATTCTAAGCCGACACTACACAGCTTTAGAATTTTTTTCTCGTTTCTAATTAAGGTGTAGTTAAAGTTTTTTTTGCAGAACTACCAATTTTAATGTTGTTTTATGCAGTTATTCGTCAAATATCATTTAGATAGACATAAACAAATACACTTATTTATTAATAGCAGTAGCCTTGTACCTTTACAAATATAAGTAATTTCATTATGAATGTTGAAAATTCTCTTGCAGCTTTTGTTTCATTTTTGTCAGCGAAATTAAATAACGAATAAGCATCTGTCAAAGTTTGAAATCCTATTTGCTTCCAATTAATTGTCAGTTTGACACAGGCCGCGCCATGAATCACCGTTTGAATGTTACTCGCTATGCCTTTGTAAATCAGAACGCACACTTAACTAAATATAAAGGAGGTACAGTATAACAGCTAATAAGTTATTTAAAATTTACATTAATATATTAGATATAGCTTAAATATTTGTTAGCATTTCGGTCAAAACAGTCTGTCCAGAAAATCATAGTAAGTAACTTTGCTGTGTAGTGTCGGCTTAGAATAACACTACCCCATTTCTACCCGTGGGTGATTGTAAGAGGCGACTAAGGGTATAGGGGCTTTTTAAGTGATTTTTGGGCGATGTGGTTTTAGACCCGTCACCAAAAACATTTATTATTACCATCTTTTCCCCAATCAACTTCCAAAAGAGGCTGAGGAATTTCTCGTTCCAAAGCTCTGGCTACCCCTTCTAGGGATTTATAGCAGTGAGTATATGTATGTATGTAATTTAAAACGAATTTTAATAATATGTGAAGAATATGCTTTTATGCGAAGGTCGGATGTAGAAGCTTATTAAGCTTAAGCATAGCTGTGATTATATGTATGTATGCATGTATGTAATTTTAATAAAGATCAAAATAAATTAATAACAAGACCATTTAGTACATTTGCAAAGTAATTGATTTAAATTCTGTCGGTTTGATCCTTTTATTCACTAGAATTGAATATTTAAGGAAAATATTACATACATACATACACTCGGGCTATAAATACCTAGAAGGGGTAGCCAGAGCTGAGGAATTAGAAATTAATCAGCCACTTTTGGAAGATAAGTGGGGAAAAGATGGTAAAATAAAGGTTGTTGGTGATGGGTGTCCAACCGCATCGCACAAATGTACCTGCGTCGCCTATTACGTACACCTACGGGAAGAAACTGGGTAGAGTTATTCTAAGCCAACACTACATAGCTAAAAAAATAAGCAATTAGAAATTTTTTTTTTTTTATTTACTTATGATTGTAGATCTTTTACAATAGCTCACTTACTGTACCTGTATAAGTTTGTAGTGAGGTAATAGGTCTGTAAACATACGTTCAAATAAGCATTAATGAGCCGCCTCGCGCGTCGCATCTTCATTCTTTATTTGAAATATTTATGCTCTACTCACTTTCTTTTTTGTAATGCAATTCGAATTGCAAAAATTTATTATCGAAATTACCGAGCGGTAAGCTGGCGGAAAGGCATTCCATGCATTTTGTTGTGACAATTGACATAAGGGGAATCGTAGTTGTAAATATTGTTAATGTATGTTGCTATTAAGCCTGACCTATATTTCTATAGTACAATTTAAATAAAGGGACCCATAGTATACGGACACTAGATTGAATGATGCTGGTGAGACTTGGTAATACTTTTATTTATTTTCTCTACGATTTTATTATATAGAAACGAGAGTTATGTCACAAAACAATCTTAATTTGCTTCCCTGTTACAGATCTAATTAATTAGTATTCTTATGGTATGCATAAAATGTTTCTTAATTATCTGTTTAAAATACAAGTTTGAAGAAGTGGTCAACACGAAATTAGCTATTTCGAAAAGTATTGTTCACTTAAAATGAAAAGAGGAACATGTTAATTTAAAATATCTTTGGTGACAGTTTACTACCTAACAGGAAAATAAGTACGAATTTAAGTTGGTTTTTGTGAATAATTTTCAAATAAATAAGAAAGCACATTGTTTTAATTTGTTTTAAATTAATATTATAGAATAGAATAGAATAGAATAGAATAACTCTTTATTGTACATCAAACACAAATTTACAAAAGAAATTATCATACAGTTTACAGTGTGGTACAATCGGCGGTCTTATCGCTAAAAGCGATCTCTTCCAGACAACCTTTGTTTATGAAATTATGTTTAGTTCATGTTCTCAAATATGGAAAAAATTAAACAAGTCGACGCAGTTTTTACGGATAACGAAAAAGCTTTCGATAGAGCAGATCACGTGATACTTCTCCAAAAACTATTTGAATTAGGTATCCGTGGAGACTTACTTCGATGGTTCGAATCATATCTCAGTAATCGGTCTCAAGCTGTTGCTCTTAGTGGATACTGTTCTGATTTTGTTGACATAGAATCTGGTGTTCCTCAGGAACGCTATTGGGACTTCTTTTGTATAATGTCTATCTTTACGATATCAAATCATATATTAAATACTCACAATTATTGATGTATGCAGATGACACTAAAAATTTTATGAGTATTTCAAACAAAAGTGATAGCTTAAAATTACAATCTGACCTTGACAGTCTATCATCATTTTACGAAATGAACAGAATTAAAATCAATGTTGCAAAAAGGGAAGTTATAACATTTTCACGTAAGCGTTAACCTATACTGTACTCCTATAATATGCAAGATATTCCTGTTGAAAGAAAAGAAATGGTTCGGGATCTCGGAGTTTACCTGGATAGTAAGCTTACTTTTAGTCAACATATCCAAATCATCTCTGAAAAAGCCTACAGATGCTTAGGATTTGTCAAACGTAAATTACAAGTAATTAATAACGCAACGTGTATCAGAAATGTATATAATGCATACGTTAGAAGTATCCTTGAATATTCGAGCCCTAAATGGTCCCCACAATATGTAACTCACATAGAGGAAATTGAAAACATTCAAGCAAAATTTATCCAAGTTATTATTTATTTTTATTTATTAAGACTCCAGATAACATTAGCTCTTTTTGTACTTAGTAAATATTAAACGCAAATGTAACTTAAACTTTGCGAAGGTAGTTAGTATTAATAATTTCATAGTACTATACAATGACAAATAACACCTCAGTCTTCCCGTGACCACGATAACTGAAAAGTTTTCAAAACGACGGGCTTTAAAAGCAATGTAATTACACGCGATTAAAATATCAGAAAATCAATAATTGTTTTAATTATAATGTGCAATCGTGAAAATCTTATAAAATACTAAAATTTATCAAATTTCGAAACTAAAACATCATTTAAAACTTACGAAGAAGGCTGTGAGCACTTTAAGCTGTTAACATTAGAATCCCGTCGTATTATTGCAGATATGTCTTTATTACACAATTTAGTGCATGGCAAAATAAATTGCCCAATTTTACTTGAACATCTCGGTTTGCGAATGTCACGATACACCACACGAAGGACTCCACTTTTCTACGTACCAATACATCGTACTAATTATGCCCAAAACTCTGTTTTGACTCGTTTGGCTCGCACATACAATCATCTCTCAAAACGTAATTTTAGAGAAAATGTAATATCACACTTTCAGAACGAAGACGCTCGATAATTGTTCACTGACAGCATCATATGAAAATCTTAATTACTATAAGTAGGAGACATTACAAATTCAATTATATATAATATTGATATCTTTATGTATTTGATATGTATAAGTTTATGTTATTTATATACTGATAATTTCAGTACGTCCCAACTGCTACAACCATTGTACTTTTAAATGTTATAATGAAATCTATAATTAGCTTTACTTTTAAGAACTGTTGTACTAGCAATAAGCCGTTGATTTCTTAAATAAATAAATAAATGTTGCTTTGGTTGGTTAAGTAATCTTGTAATAACACGACCTGAATTTATTATGGAATGCGCCCAGGAATTTATTTAAAACATTATACGCTAACTACTAAAATTGGTTATAATAATAAATTTGTTCACCCCATTAGACTAAATATTGAAGCATAGGATCAAAAACACAATGACTAAGATTACGAAGTAACTTAACATTGAATAATATTTATTCCATTTAGTGCTGGCTTAGATTGTCACTACCCCTTTTTAACTACGGGTGCCGTAAGAGGCGACTAAGGCTATGGGGCTTTTTAAGTGATTTTGGGCAATGCGGTTGGAGATCCATCAACAATAACATTTATTTTACTATCTTCCATCCCCACTTAAGTTCCAAAAGTACCTGAATAATTTTCTGATTCTAAAGCTCTGGCTACCCTTTTAGGGTTTTTTAGCTGTGAGTATATATATGTATGTTATTGTAAAAAAGATACGAGAGTTGTCAAGATTGTTAGTGTTGAGATCGGACATCTGATATTGTACTCTTAATATGAACGTCGTGATTAGACATAATGCCATTTAAGTAATTGCGAAAATTAGCAATTCGCTAAATTATTCAACATTTCTTGAAGAAAATTAAAATATACGCCGTGTAGTGTAGGCTTAGAATAGCACTACCCCGTTTCTACCGGTGGGTGTACGTAAGGGATTTTTGGGCGATGCGGTTGGAGACCCATCACCAACAACCTTTACTTTACCATCTTTCCCCACTCAATTTTCCAAAAGTGGCTGAGGAATTTCTAATTCCTTAGCTCTGGCTACCCCATCTAGGGATTTATATCCTTGAGTATATGTATGTATGTAAAATTAAATTATAATGCAAATCAAATAAACTATTAAAGCAAGAACTGTATTTTCTTGTTTCCGGAAGTTTAGATGTTCAATTAAGTATAATATGCAAATTCCAAGGTTGGCAGACACTATCGGACCATTTCTTAAAATCTTGACAAACCTCTCTACCTTCGTTTACATCCATCAATCTTCTCATACTTGCTCTTTTATTTCATGCTTCGGATGCCTACCTTTTTGGGCACACACTCTATTTGGTGCAAATGTGTCCTCCGAGGTCATCCTCTACTAACATTACCATCCACATATAAGATAAATATACAAAATCATTTTAACAGAACAATACATTATATAAAAACAGTTTTGTGATGATCAATTTGTTATTAATATGAAACTAAAAATATAGATACTGCACCCAAAACCTCATCACTCTTGTTTAAATAATAAGTTCATTTTCTTTCATAATGTACGTTCTATTACAATAGATGGTACATGAACAGAGCATTGTACCTTTTTTTAGTGGCATCTTTTGACCCGGCTCGTGTCCTCAGGCCAAACAGTAAATAATGACCTTAACGCATGTATAAATTATGAAATGGAATAATAAAATTTAGAAGTGGATATCTACAGAGCGGTTAGGAATTTTACAGTTTGCATTTATGCATGTGTTATAATTATAAAAACTTTTAAGTACAAATGTAAATCTAGTAATTTTATGTTCATTTGCATAAAATAAGCTCAACTACCGTAAAATAGGTTAAATGTATGAAGAACATAGATTATGGTACGTCATTAGATTTTTAACCGAAATTTAATGAACCTAACCATGATATTGTTTTTAATACCAACAATCACCGATAAAGTAAGGTAAAAAAAGTGTTCAGAATAAAATGTAATCAATCAGTATTGTACGAATTGGTTATTGTCCCTGCCTACCTCATTAAAATAAGGCTGTCTTTATATATATTTATGTAATAAACTAGTAGAATGAGGATTTGTATGAATGAACGATCAAACAACCAGCAGTAAAAAACTCCTATATCGTATATAAATTTTAGTTACCTCGTACTAAACTAGAACACTGTTAGGGTACCGCACTACGGTTCTACTCCAAAACGGTCAACCTTCTAACATAATTTTGTACAATAAACAGTTCTATATAGATCCTATGTCGAAGAGACAAGCGCAGTGTTTTGCATGAGGTCGTTACTGAACATGATGGATGACGATCACACGGTCGTGTTGGGGCAATGGATTTGGATGGAACAGCCGATCTTTACAATTGTACTGACTATTTAAATTAGATTTTCATGTATGATTTCTTTTTTCAATAGTATAATAGGAAGTACAGAGATGTACGTGGATTTTTCAAATAAACATTTTTAAATTATATTTGTATGTTTACTTTATTGTTTCTGTAAGTTAAGCAGAGAATTTTTGACAATATATTTTGTTATTGGATTGAATCAGGCGTTACTTTGCGGAAATCCATAGCAATACTTATATTAATATATTTTGTGTAAATTTGCTTTTATTTAGTAAATACCAACATAAATATATACAAGCGTTAAAATAACTTTCAGTTGCAGGTTCAAAAAGGTATTTCAGATTAACTGTGAATAATTCCAAATAAAATCGAATTATTTCATAAAAAGTTTTTATTATTTTTTGTATCATAAATATTAGGCGTATCTTTGTCTTCTTTATTGTCTAAGTTATAAAAACATGTCTTAACAATATTATTATTACCTACATGACTTAAACTATAACAACTATCCGTCTATAAAACCCTTATTAAATAACTACCTCAAATTTTTCATAATCAAAATTCTATAAAAACCTATCATTGCCCCCGAAGATGGAATGCAATAAAATCGTGACAATCATCTAGAGGCTAACTCCCAAACCACATATACCTTATAATAATGTCCGATGAACCCGCTTTAATGTCTGAACCGATAAACTTCAAACTTAAGGTTCATATCCTAAAAAATCCTAACTTAAACCGTGAGAAAATTGCCGACGGCGCTACAGTGACTCTCTTCTTTATGATATATTATACTAAACGTGCCATTTAGCGCTTACGAGTTCATATTTAAGTATAGTGAAGCAAATTAGAAAAAAAATGTAAACATAACATTGTACGAATTCAATAATTAGATTAAGATTATAATGAGGGGGCTAAAAAGCCTACGGCGACGGCGAGTCGCGAGCCAGGCCCGCCCCGTGGCGCCTTAGGCGGGCCGCTTTTGGCCCTATTTGTTTTAATTACCAGTGAATGATCCGTAGGACAAACGGAGCCTTTGAACTAGTTGGGGATTGTCTTTAATTGGCGGTAGGCTGTATCGCGGATCGAGTTAATCGAGCCGACATTTAGGGGTGGGACGTGGTTTGGGCGCGTGAGTAACTAAATCGAAACTTAATGGATTCTGAGAGGTTAACCGTCACTGCAGTTTGGATTTGACCCGTCTGCAACGTTTTCCGCAAAAATGATTTTGTAGTTTTTTTATTAGTAAGTTAAGTTTTGTTGGTTATGTTTTTGGATATTATAAAATAATAATATAATGTAATATGATGGTGTGGAAATCATATAATAGCAAAAAATTAATTTTCTTATAAATAGTAATGGGAAACAGCTGATAATGATTCTATTAATATTTATATGTCAATTAATAAACTCAAATGTTATGAATTTTATGATTTATATAAAATAATAAAACAAATGATTTTTACACGTTTGGCTGTACAGAGTAGCCTTATATACTAAACCAATAATATAATAAGATATACAAGCAATAATCAGAGCAGACGTATTTACAGATAAAAATATACCAAGTCAATATATCACTCTGACGTGTTTAAATTATTTCTCCAGAGCCACTAACAGTACAGATACTCGTAAGTCATGCAAATTTGCTATATAAAACCAGCAATAGTAATTCAATCGTACATCTTTTCTCACCATCTTCATCGATGTTATGGCGTAACATTTCAGCATTCCTTAAATTTTTCCTTCCCAATGTTCCCAATATTACCGCGACTCGGATCGATTACCGAATAACTGGGTAAACGCTTGTAATCGCCTCTGCGGTCGCTTAGCATCGTTATTACACTGGATAAGCCCATTACACGCCGCACAAATTACGCTTTAACATCATTCAAAGCAAAGCATAATCATGTTTGTGGATTTCTCAGGAATATTTTCGTATCGTCACCTGGGACTTTGAGGCAAACATTTTCGGTATCAAAAATTATGAAACCTACAATTAAATATAAGCAACCTAATAATAAGATGTTATCATCGGAATCTCCTAATAAATTTGGGCCGAAATCCCACGGTTTTAAACGACCTTAGTGTGAGATCGCTGGTTTAGCCTGAAGCGGACGGTTGAGCCGCTGAAGCAGCCAGCGTCCATACATCAATCTACAGACTAACAAAAAACCTTAACGATGCTGCGTAAAAGTAAGGTGAACCTCGAGTGAAACATTAATGAGTAAGAGCATGTTGAACTGTGTTATAAATGTTGGTAGAGATACAGTAGAAGAGGTCACACGCGATCCAAGCATTCGGAGCACGTGGGAAAGAGGCTCGCCAGGCGGAGGGCCCGGGGCGATCCTCCTCGGTTGACGATCATCCAAGATTATAAATAAATCCGTACCGGTGCGAGCCCGGCGTGGACCCATGTGGGATAATATGCTGGCGAGACGTACGCTCTGTCACTTGTGATTTACATTGCAGATGAAAGACATGCTCGGGATGTATGTAAATTATTTTGTAGAAATTGTTTTTCTACAAGGTAATAATAGAATAAAAAAACCTCCAAGTTTACCTTACAGGTAAAAGTGTGAAAACTAAGGGATTTATCCACAACAAATATCGTCCTTTGTTTATGCTTATTTAATGAAGTAGAATCTTTTCCTTTTAATTATTTAAATAATTTGAAAGTATGACAAATTCTAAACTTGTTCCCACAAAAGTACTTACTTTACAGAAAAATACTTAAAACTATTACAAAAAAAGCAAATACCATTCATATTTCCCCTTTTTATAATAATAACAAATATATTCTTTCACGTTTCAGCAAAAGTTTAATAAAATCATTTTTTAAAATGTATAATTGGGTTATCCACAAACAATTTTATAAAAAAAGTAAATCAACGTACTATGTAAAACACAGCAATCACCATTTGAAATATATACGAACAAATCGACCCAGATTGCCCAAGGGCTAATTCTCAAAAAACACGGACCCAGGGGTCAAATGTCGAACAATTTATGGCCCCCGCAGTAAGAGGATCCCACTGACCGCTTTCGGCTTCACAAGATCCGCAGAGGTAACCTCTAATTAGGGATTATGAGAATATTCTCACAGGTGCAGAGTACAACCCTAATAATCGTTTTGGCTTTAGGCAAAAGTCGTGCGCGACCCGAAACCTTATTATTTTTATAGTAAATGTTGCAGGTGATATTTTTTGTCATGCTTCATCACAAAAACGTTCAATCTAAAACAAATCAACGCAATTTTACATACAAAAGGTGTCAAAGTAACATCATCGCTTACATACTGAAATATGGAAATATGTGTAAAATATTTTCGTCTATTTAAATTAACTCAATTTTAATTTATTCAAATCTAAAAATTTTAAGTAATACCCTTATTTTAGGCAATAACATTTTGTATAGCAATAATTATTTCGTTTTATAAGGCTAAAGAGACATAATGTTATTTTGAAGTCATTTAACCATGTTATTATGATAGTCTGAACATTGATGAGTATTGAGTAAGGTAAAAAGAATGAACAGAGCCCGACACAAAACACCAAACCCACAGAAAAAAGTGGAACCAGGCATCTTCATTTTAATTAATGGCACATAAATTTCCTTATTGGAATGGATATTAACTAATACTAAATAAAAATATTATATGCAATAACTTTCTTAAAGCTTTGTTACTGTCTTTAAAACATAATTGGCTAATTTATGTACTTTTATGTTCTTGATAAGTGAATTTTTCGACATTATTAATGTTAAAATTAGTTGATATTATCACTTCAAAATACATTATTTGTTGTGCAGGCTCAGGATTTCACTATCCAATTTCTTTCTGTGTGTGTATTGATATTTGTATACCCTTCAGTGATTGATTTAACCGGAAAAAAACAATAATTTTTTTAATTCAAATTTTCTCCACTTAGCTTTCTATTTTAGAATTGTAATCGTGAGTAGGTATAGGTATATTTTGAAATGGTGTTTTTTGTTTGACTATTCTTACTACTTTTGGATGGATTACATACGGAATAAGCAAGTTTATCATAATGCGAGAATTTTAGTATTACATGTTTTGGTTGTTTGCCTTTTCCCCACTCAACTTCCAAAAGTGGCTGAGAAAATAAATTCCTTGGCTCTGGCTACCCCTTCTAGGGAATTATAGCCGTGAGTATATATGTATGTATGTATGTTTTGATTGTATTAGAATACTATAATACAGAGCACTTTAGGTTAAGTTTATGAGATTATATTTAGTAGGCTCAGCTGTGCAGTGTCGGGTAAGAACAACACTACCTAATTTATTCAAATGGGTGTTCATGCAATGCGACTTCAGCATTGGGGCTTTTAAACTGATTTTTGGGCTATGCGGTTGGTGACCCATCACCTTTATTTTACAATCTCTTCCGTACTCAAGTTTCGAAAGTGGCTGAGAGATTTCTTATTCTGAAACTCTGGCTACCTTTCCTAGGGAATGACACCCGTGATGATGTATGAAGGTATGTATGTAAGGTTATTATTAGTTTACTTCGAATATAACATAACATAAACATAACATATACTCACGGCTATAAATCCCTAGAAGGGGTAGCCAGAGCTAAGGAATTAGAAATTCCTCACCCACTTTTGGAAATTGAGTAGGGAAAAGATGGTAAAGGTTGTTGGTGATGGGTCTCCAGCCGCATCGCCCAAAAATCCCTTAAAAGCCCCAATACCGTTAGTCGCCTCTTACGTACACCCATCGGTAGATACGGGGTAGTGCTATTCTAAGCCGACACTACACGGCAATCTAAGCCGACACTACACGGCAATATGATACTACTTCGAATATGTCAACGCTAATAGAAAAAAAACATTATTTAAACTAAATAGGTTCTAAGAATTCTTGTCTTAAATCTAGCACGTGTCATATATATGAGCAATAAATGGTTATCAAACAATGAAAATATACTTAAAAAAGACTTAGGAGCTCATATGACGTTTATCTGTGATATTAATCACTCATGACTTCTTCATTTCATACTCAGCAAAAGCTTATATTAATACAATACTACTATTTGTAATAAACGTAATAGCTCAATGGGTAAAACACCGCCTATTATGTAGACAGGCCTGGTTTCAAATCCCGGGTCAGGCCTACAGTACCACTTTGTAAATTTCAAAGTCATATGTGTGGTTAATTTATCATGGTTATCAGCAGTGAGGGAAAACATCGTGAGGAAACACACATAGTTAAGTTATATCTTAGTAACGAGATAGAGTATTCATACAAAACGGCCTGTCCCTTATTTTGTGAGTATACTGTCTAAGCAAAAAATGGTAACTCTGAACACCAGGTGATAATGTAACGTGATGTACAGAGTTATTAGTATCTCTGCCAACCCCTTCGGGGAAATACGGCGTGAACTTTTGAGTTTGAGTTTAAATACTTGCTGTAGTAATTACTAGCTGTACTTGCAAACATACGTATACCAAAATATCACGAATAAACTACGAAAAAAAGAGTAACGCAGTTATTTGAAGCAGAAGGAATGTTAGTAAAGTGTTTTCATCAAAGGTGAACGCCAAAGAAAATGTATCTGAATGTAAAAAAAAATATTTAATTCTATTGAAGATCATATGATTTTATACATTAGTAAGTCCGTTATAAGTTCCATTAAAAAAGATCGAGATACCATGATCATCTCCGATAATATAGGTCCACAGCTAGACAAAAGTCGCTTTCTAAGATGTCCACCGAAACGTTTTGTGGTAAGCCTTCACTTATCGCGCTACCGCAGTATTGCGACTATGTCGTATAAACACGCTTTATGCATTGATTTCTTGCAGCCTACCAATTCTTCGGTCTAACTTTTGAAGTCACTATCTGGTATTATCAGGTAGGTAAGTGGCCCTCTCCATAATCTCTAGCGACGATTACCAACGCTCTGCAAAACATATTCTTTGCCTATTTCCATAGAACAACTCTCACTTATTGGATTAACTTTTTACGAATTTACATTTTTATATTAATTTGAGTGACTAGTCGTAAGCACAAAAAACATTTGCGATTGGTGGTTGGTATATTATTATTAGCAACATTTTGTTTGTTCAATAAAACCTTTTATGTTATTAGAGCACTTTAAAACTTAAACCAATTCGGTCATCTTATTTTATATTATCGAATTCCCATAATAGGGTTACCGCAACAGCTTTGCCATTTATTTGCAAGGCAACCACAATTCAAACGATAATGATAATTACGTTTCCATTATTAATTTTATAGATATCAAAGCCGTGGGAATCGGTCTAATAATCACCGAATAAATACTGTTTAGCTAACCGTTACCATCAGAAATCGGTTAGCAATTTTAAAATCATCAACGTAATTATAAGTTATTTGATTAGTTTGCGGTTGGCAAAAACTATCCGACTATTCACCGGACAGTGGCGCCGTGAAATTACTCATTGAGTTACTGGAAACACGAGTTTTTGGATTAAATGTCTGTGGCTTACCACCTTATTAATATTAATAGTATTAGCTTAGCATCTGGACTTCTTTTGTTAGGGTTTTGTTGTCAAATTGCAAAAACAAAACTGGTATGTAGTATAGGTAGTTTTGTCATGTTAATCTGTTCGTATGTCACAGCAATTTATTGACGAAACTATTCAAACTATAACTATATATTATATAGTTATATATATATATATATATATATATATATAGTATACACATTAATATATTATGTTATATTTACATATATACATTGGCAATAAAAATATTGGTGAGATAAGTAAAATGTCTGTGTGTGAACTACTAGCTAGTCTTAGAGAATGTGAAAAAAAAACTCATACTTGATTTAATCAAATTTTATATTAATGATACTTAAAGTTTATAGCTTTCATAACATATTAACATAGAAAAATATTGTAAAACAGTCGAATGTAGTAATGAAACATTTTCTGACAAAGATCTATATAATTTGGATATTGTGGTAATAACTGTTATAGCGCCGTCAACAAAACTTTTATTTGTTTTATTCACAAAAATAAGACAAAGACTTCAATCTTAAAATGACGGAGGATGGTCTAGGTTATATGACGTTCTCAAAAAAAAATATTTTTAGAAGTGAAGACTCCCAAAGATGTTACATTTGTGCCCATGTTATTCTATTCCAAGCACTACACAGCTGCCTTATTTTTTTTCATGACTTTAGAAATCTAATTTTCCCATAAGTTTTACACTATTGCATTTTTTTATCACAACACAATAACTAAATTATTTTTGTAAATACTCAGTCACTATATACCCAAATCTAAAAACTAAATATCCACGCCGTATATCCCCAAAGGGGTTGGCAGTGGTACTAATACTTATGAACACGTGACATTGTCATCTGCTGTTCAGAGTACCCACGTTTTCCTTGGACAGTGTACTCTCGTGATAAGGGGCAGGCCTATCGCCGTTATGTTCGAATACACTGTCACATGACTAAGTACAACTAAGCCATGTGGGTTTTCTCACGATGATGACTCTCCCCGTTAACAACCATGATAAATTTACAACACATACGACCTTTGAAAAGACAAATTGGTGTAGGCCCGACCTGGGATTTGAACCCTCATCGTCTGCTCGATAAAGTAAAAAGTAAAAATAAAAGACATTTATTTGGCAAATTAACACACACACACACAAACGTAAACAGAATGACACATAATAGAAAATACATTGAAAACACAAAGATAAGATGCGTTGTTCTAATCAATAAGCTATCATGGTTGTGGTATAGCTCATTCCAGGAGACGGATTAAATCAAACATATTCTTACGGCTATATATCCCTAACAGGGCTAGCCAGAGCTTCAGAATCAGAAATTCTTCAGCCACTTTTGGACGTTGAGTGGGGTAAATATTGTACACTAAATGTTATTGGTCATGGGTCTCCAAACCGCAACGCCCAAAAATTACTTAAAAAGCTCCAATACCCTAAGTAGCCTCTTACAACACCCGTGGGTAGATAGGGGTAGAGACATTCTAAGCCAGCACAACACAGCAATTTTTTTGTATGTTTATAATTCTTAACTCGCCGTATAATCCCAAAAGGGATACTTATTCTTTTAATCATCACTTGATATTTTGGTCAATGGTTGTTCAGATTATCCACGTTTTGGTTTTGGTCAGAGCAATAACGTGATAGGGGACAGATCTTTCGCTGCTTTGTACGAATGCACTATTATATAATAACTAATTACAACGAACTAAGCTGTGTGGGTTTGGAGTCTAAGACACATTTATTTCTTTGGGTTTAAGTTCTTTTTTTAATATGCGGTGAATAAATGTACTATATAAAATCTAATATGTTAAAAATCATTACAATTTAAATTATGTTCCTATAAGTTATCAACGTAGGGATTTTTTCTGATTTTCTGTTGCCGAAAATGAATGCTTAATTTAATAATTATAACTACAAGAACATGCTAAACATTTCATAAGATAAAGCTTACAATAATATTTTTAGCATATACACATGCCATTAGTTCTCGTTGGTCAGGCAGAGACTAATCGAATTGTCCAAAATAATTGTGACTACCTGAATAAAATAACATTAAAATCAAATTTTTCTTTTCTGGAATTCAAGCCAATTCGTCATCATTGTCGAAAAATAATAGCGACTCAAGTCCGGATGTAATTTGTCACAAACCAAAAACCCTATTCAAGCCAATTTGTGCAACATCAAAACTTTGGAACCCGTGCATTACCAAAATTAAATCGTCGTTTTAAAACGATTCCCCTGAAAAAATTACAGAAGGTACAGTCGGAAGGCACGTATAATCCATAAAAGCAATTCAAAAACCGCAGAAACGTATCCATTATAAACTATAATACACGTCACAACATAATTACTATCTTCTAGTATCATATCATTCAAAACTGCAGTGTCTATTATAACCGCATTTGCTCTCAAAGTGTACAATACTTAATAATGGGTTGGTGTTTGTATCAAAAGTTTTTGGTCCTTTATAATTATATGTTGGTCGTCACATCGATTTCTATGTTTCGCCTACCTGGCTTGTAGTCGCGGCTGTCTAGCTTGAAGACGGTTGCGATATACACAATGACTGTACTATAATAGACAAGACGTCTTACTTTTGATGATATTATTATTATATTATTATATATTATTGTTAATTGCTGTGTAGTGTTGGCTTAGAATAGCACTACCCCATTTCTTCCGGTGGGTGTACGTAAGAGGCGACTAACGGTATTGGGGCTTTTAAGGGATTTTTGGGCGATGCGGTTGGAGACCCATCACCAACAACGTTTATTTTACCATCTTTTCCCCACTCAACTTTCCAAACGTGGCTGAGGAATTTTGAATTCCTTAGCTCTGGCTACCCCTTCTAGGGCTTTATAGCCGTGAGTATATGTATGTATGTGATTGCAATAATGCAATGTATGATCTTTTGGAGCAAATTTAAGTGTATGAGTTTGCTTTATTTTCGTTAATGTGTTTTTCTAATTGAGATTATTAATTTTAAAAGCCTTCATATACTAATAATTTGTAATAATATAGTTAAGAAATCTTTTTGAATTGATTCAAATATTTTTAGCTACAATAAGGAATTCCAAGTGATATGTCCGTGAGTTAAGTTGTCGTTGTTTAACAGAGAAGAGGTTGCAGTAAGTTCTTGGATAACTGCTATGACTACATTTAATTTAATTGTTAGCAGATATAACCGAGTTTATTTTATTCTATTAGAAAGTTACTATAAATTTGATTATGTTTTAATTTTATAAAATTTAATGAAACCTGACACAAGTAAAATAAAAAAAAACCGTACAATAGATTAAACTTGTACTTACTGTATGACCTTATATAATTTGTAGCTTCATGCGTGATTGATAACAAACCTGGCTGGAAACGCATCACTAAAACAATGCTATATAATATGTCTTCATGACCGAGAACTTGGAGATTTTAAAGTCACCCGTTTTTGAGACCTTAACCATAAGTATATTCGCTGTGTAGAGTCGGCTTAGAATATCATCTTCTCGTGGGTGTTCGTAATAGGCGGCCAAGTGTGTTGGTTAAGTGATTTTAGGGCCATGGTGTTGGATATCCATAACCAAAAACCTTTCTAATACATTACATTCTTATCTCAACACAGTTTCCAGAAGTGGCTGCGGAATTTCTTATATCGAAGCTCTGGCTACCCCTTCTAGGGGTTTATCTCTTCTTTTTCGTTTCGCTCTTGTCAGAGCGGTCGTGGTCTTCATGAGGGAGGGTCGGGGGCTGCAGTTGCCCGCCTTATGATGTCTCGCCATCTGGTCCGGTTCGCAGCATTTCTGGCACATTCATTTAATGGATTGCCCAGAGCAGATTTAATCTGGTCAGTCCATCGTATGGGTGATCTGCCACGTGGTCTCGTGCCTTCCACCTTTCCTTGAACAACCAAGCGCTCAATGGAATCACCATTCCGCCTCGACACGTGTCCAAAGAACTTAAGTATGCGTGATTGTACCAGAGCAGATAGACGCTCCTTGATGCCAAGTTCCTGAAGTATGGACACATTTGTGCGATATTCGGTCCAGGATACTCCAAGCATTCGCCTCTAGCACCACATCTCCAGAGCATCTATCTTTTTCTTTCCTATTTCCCGCAGTATCCACGTCTCGGCAGCATACAAAAATATGGGGAAGACAAGTGTTTTTACGAGCCGGGTCTTAGTTGCTTTTGTGATGTGTTTATTCCGCCATAGTTTTTTTAGCTTATCCATGGCGCTCCTCGCTATTGCCATGCTAGGGGTTTATAGCCGTGAGTATATGTATTAAATATACTGGATGTTAAGTCAAAAAATTGTTCCGATGTTTTCAGATAACTAATTACCATATCAAATACATGCAAATACTCACGACTATCATTCTGGTAGCTAGAGCCTCTGACTTACAAATTCCACTATCGGAAAATTAAGCAAAAGATAGTAAAATGAACGAAATGTGATGACTCCAGTCGCATCGCCCTAAGATCTTAAGCTAACCTAATCTCTTACAACCACCGTGGTCAGAAATAGGTTCTAAGCCGATATTACAGAGAATATTCATCATAACTTTAAACAAATGCCCCTACAGGGGCTTGAACTACTGTTAATAAATTATTTTGGTTTAGTCTGTCACGCTGTCCTTTTATAGGTTGGCAGATTGAAGATTGAAAGCGTAGATGATAACTAAGACCCACGGGTTATTGTGCCTGCCTTCCAAAGCAAAGAATTTAATTTTTTCGGTAAATTGGATGATGGCATGAATACCTTATAGTGAATTCCAGGATTCAAACCTTGTATCTCTGGGTTTTTGTGTTAGATTCTAATAATTCGTCGCAAGCAGCTAGACAAATAGTAATTAGTTAATAAAAACAAACGATTTCAAAAAAAAATCTACATGTTCCAAAGTAAAAATGTATACATAAATTAATCGCATATTTAAGTCTCTTAATAATCGGATTATTCGGGTTCTAAAGATTATTGCAAACAAAGAATGTGAAGCAGGTTTATAAGATTAAATATTCCGATTGTCGAGAGAAAATATTTAATTTAACAAGAACTAAGAATTACGAATGTCTTAATTTTATATGAAATCGTTTTTGCGATAATACGGGACAAACACTGTGAAATATGTAAAGAAGCAGACAAAACTTATATAGTCATAAATTTTACCTTATCGACAGTGAAGAAATGTACTGAAATAAAAGTATTACAATCAAGTATTACTTATATTACAATCAATATCAATCGCGGTTATATATAGTATAATTTATGTTTTACACCGATTACCTCAATAGCTGTGATGTGAGAGAAGTTAGATTAAAAAAACCTATCGTCATCGTCAACTACACTTCCATCGAATTGTTCCGCGCCGCAACATCACGGGCCAAAATGGCCATAATGATAGCCGAC
Source organism: Bedellia somnulentella (assembly GCA_963576735.1). Lineage (NCBI taxonomy): Eukaryota > Metazoa > Arthropoda > Insecta > Lepidoptera > Bedelliidae > Bedellia > Bedellia somnulentella. Next base: position 8,538,952 of record OY755186.1, on the reverse strand, counting down.
CTCCGATAGGAGATGGCACCCAAAGAAGAAGAAGATCGTCATAAAAACAATAAATGTCTTTTTGAACTGCAATGAGTATTTCCTTTTATCAGGGCACTGAATGGAAATCCACTTTCTGGCGTATGTCAATATTTGAATTTTTACTATAATTGTTATGAGTCTTTGCGTTTTAGTGTTATAACTCAAATTTTTAATTGTTTTAACAACCGAATCTGAGCAACAGTATGTGTTCAACATGAACTCTATAAACCAAAGATGACCTTACAAACGTGCTTATCTAACAAACCTATTACTATAGCATTAAAGATCAAAATAGCTTAACATAGAAAACAATAAGAAGACCCGTACCGATTCGCTTGTCAATCATATTGAAGTGAACATGACAGCAGAATCAGAGGCTTGTCACAGATCTGAGTTTATGTGTAGCAATGTATTATTAACTGCAACTTCTACGGAATTATATTTTGATGTGCCCTGTCTGCTGGATTCGGATATTTTAAAATAGATAATAGAGTATTTTGGGCGATAATTAGTAGTTTGGCTTCGTATTGAATAACTGCTTTTATTAAACTTAGAAAGAGTAGTTAAATTTTTCTTTCCTTTATTTATTAGAAATAGTAGGTTGATTTGACTGGAGAAAAGTTATTAAAATATTTTCTATCTTTTTGTTATTATTTTAATACAGATATCGTGTTTATTCTAATAAATGAAGGGATTAAAGTTAATAAGCATTTTTTGTTTAACGTTATGATATTTTTCTAAAAGATTAAACTAAGAAATTTTTCCTTAAGGCCTTCAGTCTGAGAGGAAAGAGTTAACAGCATTTTAGAAATATAGATAGCATATTAGAAAAGATTCATACTTTTGACAATGCATTATTGGATGAAAAAGGAATCAGCGTTTCTGGTAAACTGTCCACAAAAGTTGAAGGTAATACTAACACGGTTGAATTGAATTGTATTCAGTTTCACATTTGCTCATAAAGTTGCCTTAAATAATGACTGAAATTAGATTTTTAAAACCACCGTTGTTTTTTATTCATTACGCACTTGTGCGATAATAAAATACTATATTTTCCTTATTAAACTTACTTTCCATCAAAATAACTTCAAGTAAATAACTATTGAAGACGGTTGTCATTTCTACCAAGTCTTATTTAATCTAAATCCCCGTATCCTTAACAAAAACAAAACTAAACTATAAAAGTAGATAAAAACTTACTTACTTACTTATACTCACGCCCATTGTTCCCATTGGGGTAGGCAGAGACTATCGATCGCCACTTTGTACGATCCTGACAAACCTCTCTAGCTTCGTTTACATCCATCAATCTTTTCATACATGCTCTTTTATTCTTCATACTTCGGACGCCAGCCTTTTTGAGCACACTCTCAATTTGGTCCAAGTGTGTTCTCCGTGGTCGTCCTCTACTCACATTACCTTCCACGTTGGCTCTATAGATCTCTTTCACCAATTTACTGTCATTCATCCTCTCTATGTGCCCAAACCACCTTAACATTCCTTTCTCTATCTTGCACACTACGTCATCTTTCACACCTAAACGTTCACGAATTACACTATTTCTCACTCTGTCGCACAACCTTACATTACATATACTTCTGAGGGATCTCATTTCCACTGCATTCACTCTACTTTCATGCCTCTTTTGCCATGCCCAACATTCACTACCATACATCAGCGTAGGAACCAGTACAGCATTGTGAACTGCCATTCGCGCCTTTTCAGACAGGAACTGGCTCGACATTAGACTGTTTATGGCTCCATTTACCGCATTTCCCTTTTTTACTCTCCTTTCAATATCTTCCTCGCATTTTCCGTCCCTTGTAAACAAACTTCCCAGATATACAAACTCTTTCACTTGTTCCACTTTCTTGCCACCTATTGTAATCTCACATTCTGTCATACTTTCCTCTCTCTGGAAAACCATTGTCTTGGTTTTGTCCACATTCACTCGCATGCCCTTTCTTTCAAAAGACTTACACGCAATATTCACCATCTCTTGCAACTCATTTACCGTTGATGCAAGTAATACTTGATCGTCAGCGTATAAGAGGCATTTAATGATGAATCCTTCCATTCTCAGACCATAATCACTTTCGCGTAGTTCTTTCAAACAGTCATCCATGAACAGATTGAAAAGCCACGGAGAAGCTACACAACCCTGACGTACACCCCTAGAGATTTCAAACCAGTCCGTGTTTTCTCCGTTTATTCTTACACATGCACTGGAACCCTCATAGAGTGACTCCAATGCACGTATAAGTTGGCTCCCCAAACCGAACTTAGACAACACCTCCCACAAATTCTTTCTTACTACCCTATCATACGCCTTCTCCAGATCAATGAAGGTGCAATACACTTTTTGGTTCTTTGCTAAGAATTTTTCTGTGATGCACCTTAAGGAGAAGATTTGATCCATACATCCCATTCCCTTTCTAAACCCTGCTTGCACATCCCAGATTTTCTCATCAGTTTCTTTCATCACTCTTTCAATCAATACCTTAGCATACAATTTACCGACAACATAAGTAGGCTAATACCACGGTAGTTTTTTGCTACCTGGCGTGACCCTTTCCCTTTATATAGGGGCACTATCACCGCTGCACCAATCATTTGGTACTTTGCCAAGTGCCCAACACTTTCGAAAAAGGAAGAACAGCCAAGAAGCCACTAACCCTTTACCAGCCCTTAGCATTTCGATATTAACTCTATCATACCCTGCCGCTTTCCCTAATTTCATACATTTCATCGCTTTTACAATTTCTTCCATACTTATCACACTTTCACACATATCACCCAACACTTCGTTACAATTAATATTAATATCAATTGCTGAAGTAGTGGGGTAATCCTCTTTTTCAAAGAGACCCTCGAAATAATCCTTCCATACCCTTTTTATTCTAATTCCATCAGTCATTAATTCACCTTTTTCATCCTTCATTACATTTGTACTGGTGTTTTGTGAAACTCCCCTTTCACGTCTGATATATTTCCAAAACAATTTTTGATTGTTTTGGAAATTATTGGAGAGTTTCTTTTCACTCCATTCTTTCAGATCTCGCTTTTTCTGCTCTATTTTATTCTTAACCATTCTCTTTATTCTCTTATATTCATCTTCAAATCTCTCAACTTCATCATCATTTATACACACATTCATCCGTTTACTAGCTTTGATTGCTAGTAAATCGAGCCAAGCTTTCTTCTTTTCATTCACTGCATCTTTCACATTTTTATCCCACCAACTAGCTGATGGTCTAATTTTCCTTTTGCTCACTCCACAAACTTCCGTCGCACATTCAACTAACGTAGATTTGAGCACACTCCATACATCTTCAATTTCCATTTCATCCGTCATTTCTACGCAACTCAGTCTTTCATCCAATTTCTTAACATATTCATCTCCTATTTTTTCATCTTCTACTAAATTTTCTACTCTTATTCTCGAAGGTTCAGTAGTTGGCACTCTAGTCCTATGACGCCACCGTTTGAACAGACCCCTTACTCGTGACACGACGAGGAAATGGTCTGTTCCCACGTTGACACCTGTATAGACTCTAGTGTCAACCACTTTTGATTTCAGTCTTTCATCCACAATCACAAAATCTATCATACTTCTCTCGCTACCTCGTTGCCTTGTATACATGTTTGTGTTTAAACAATGTGTTAGTAACACAAAGATCCCTCTCCAAACATACTTCAATCAATTTTTCCCCATTTTCATTCACTCTCTGATCCCCATATTTTCCTAATACTCGTTCACATCTGTTGCGTTTCACACCAACCCAACCATTAAAATCCCCTAACATAATTATCCTTTCATTCAAATCACACCCATTCACTACATCACCTAATAAATTCCAAAACTCTTCCCTCTGAGTTAGTGCTTTCGACATATCCGGCGCATAGACGCATATTATGCGTAACCGGATCAAACCCACTTTCAACTTAACCCAGAGGAGCCTTGGACTCACACACTCATGCTCTGACATACATTGAACCATCCTTTCAGACATAAGAAGTCCCACTCCTTGGCAAGCTCTGATATTAGGGTCGACCCCCGACCAGATGGCAGTAATTGATCCAAGTTGCGAGACCTCTTTTCCCTTACACTTCGTCTCATTTACACACAGCAAATCTAAATTCTTTTCTTTCATTACCAGGCATACTTCATCTAACTTTTCTTGCATTCCTCCGCAAACATTCATCGTACTAAAGCGGGTCTCTCCAGCCCACTTTTCGCCCAATGAGAATCTATGACGTGATAAGTGGCGAGCTTTATCGCCGTCTCCGTGTTGATTTTTATTTAAACACATGTGATTCCCACGAGTAGCTAGGGAAGCATTCTGTCCACTTTGTCAGAGCCCCGCTTGACAAAGCAAGGTTATTTAGTGCCCGGAGTTCACCAGGCTCCGGGACGTTGGCTAGAGACCAGGCTCACCCATGGCCACGCATCTATCAGCACGGCAGACCTTAGATTGGTGTAAGGGCGAAGATGATAGAAGCCCTGAAGTCCCTTAGTCGACTCTTACGAAACACCCACGGGAAGAGATGGGGTAGTGCTATTCTATGCCGGCACTACACAGCAAAAAATATAACTATAATAACAATACTCAATTATCAAATACATCACCCCAAATATATTACCACAAAACAGTCCATTCATAACCAGTTTAAATCAAACAAATAGCTATTGAACGTCCCCTTACCCCTGATATAAATATGTTTGATATAACAATATGGCGTGTTTGTGTTCCACTCAACAGGTGTGGGTTACGCTTCCTAATTGGCTGAAATGGATGTTTAACTTTCGATAGTCTGTTATGATTGGCAGCTGTCAATCTGTGAACATGCAACTCGGCACGATGTGTAGAAAGTATCTTATTTTCAACATAAAACTCAACTTATGTTTCGTAAATTCTCGAAGAGATTAGCACAGTTCTAACATACTGTAACATCACTCTCTGACAAGTTCAAAGAGTGGTTATGGAATTTCTAACTTTGAGTTCTGAATATCGTTTTTTAGTATTTTTATACAAAATTGTAAATATTACATATCATAATCAATTAATTAACCAACGAATATTTTTGAAATCACTTACGTTTAATTGGTAAATCCCGATTATTATATATAATATCTACAAACCGCAAGAGTTTAAAAAGTGTAAGTATTAGTAATTATAAATGTTAAATAAGTACCCTCTTCTTACAGAGATGCTTTCTGATTTTTCTCCTGACGTATTTCTTAGCTGCTGGTGACTGGTTATTCGAGGTGCTCGAAGAGCGAGATGCCAAGCGAGCGAGACTAAACCTATTTCATAAAAACTTCAAACATATCATGGGTTATACCAACAGCAGAGCTATATAAAAAGTCAACAAAAATATATATTACTTTTACTGCAAATGCAAATGATGAAGTAGTGCAAAATCTATGATATGTAGATATACATATACTCGTATAAAAGTAGAAAACATCTCAGTAATGCTAGTGTTAGGAAGTTAGAGAAAAGCAGTTGGTGTATAACCGTAAAATTTATTATTTGGTTCATTTATTTATTAGATTCTCCTATTCAACACTTTTAAGAAATCATTGAATATAATACTCAGACTACAAATAAATGAGTTATGGAATTGACTGACCGATTTAGTATACTAAATCAAAAGTATTAATCATAAGTTCCTAATTATAAAAAGATTGCATATTAAAATGGAAGCTAGGAAATAAATAATACGATAAATCACTGTATATTTTGAAAAATAATCTTATTCTGAACAGTATAAATCTTCCGAAAATAGTCGACATCCAAAACGTCTGTAATGGCCAGAGTGGTAATAAATTTGAAAATAATTCGTTCCATAATTCTCTGTGCTACTTCAGATGGTCGTTACGTTAATATTATTTAGCTGGAGGGTAGACGCGATCTTCATTAACTAAATTTTCTATTTTTTAGGCTCCTAAATTCAAATACACCTACTAATAACAATATTTCAAATACAGTAAGACACAGTGAACAATTTACCGCACGCTATGTGGATGTAATTTTATTACATGGTTAACAAAAACTAGTGTTAAGAAATTTGGTAATTTACGGTATTAAGGCTTTGCTGTGTAGTGTCGGCTTGGAATTGCACAACCTCATTTCTTCCCTTGGCAGTTCGTATGAGGCGAATAAGGTTATTGGGGCTTATTATGTTTTTTTTTTGGGTGATGCGGTTTGACATCCATCACCAATAATCATAAACAATCTATTTTACAATCTTTTCCCACTCAACTTCCAAAAGTGACTGAGTTTTTTTTATTTTGAACCTCTGGCTACCCATTCTAGGGAGTTATAGCCGTGCGTATGTGTATGTATATATGTATTAAAGCTTCAGAAATATTTATTTACTTATGTTCAATAAAAAACAAATATTAATCTATATTACAATTTAGTACGGGTTATAAGTTATATCGTATTACGATACGCCAGGCGAATAAGTGTACAAAAGAAGTGATTCCATTGGGCACTCGTCGTCAATACATAATCAGTTACAATAATATTACACCCAAAGGTAGGCAGAGTCCATCGATTGCCACTTAAAATAATTATAATATATTAATACTTGAATTTTACAGCATATTTGGAAAAAATAATCAGTGGTTCTATTTAGAAATAAATTATGCTATTCTCCTTTCAGCTCATAGTTTAGCCCACTTGCACAGGCTTTCAAGCCTTGGGGCACCTTTTAAATGTAAGCTCCGATACCGTTAATCACTTCTCATGATTTAAAAGTCATTTAGGTTAGCTCTTGTGGATTTGTGGTTAAATGGAAGCCTTTATCTATATCGGTATGATTAACGGCTTAAATAAAAAAAACAAAGGGAAAATAATTGAGGGGTATTTAAAAAGAACTAGCTGCTATTATTAATAAATCAACTTGATTCTTGTAAATCAAATGCTCAGGGTCTGCCGTTTGCACTGACAGTCGAAATAACTTAAAATATTAACCTGAGGGTTATCCAAATTTGTCTTTAATTCGTCTGAAATCGACTTAATTGAGCCAGTATCTGTGCCGGGCCTCAATCAAACCATTATTGTAACTCTTTTGGGCCTCAATTCACTGGTCGAAATAATAATTGAAGATATAACTTCTTATATCATTGCTATTTTCTTTATACATGTAATTATTTTTATGATTTAAAGTCCTTCCTTCCTTGCTGTGTAGTGTCGGCTTTGCTGTGTTGTGTCGGCTTAGAATAGCACTACCCCATTTCTTCCAGCGGGTGTACGTAAGAGGCGACTAACGGTATTGGGGCTTGTAAGGTATTTTTGGGCGATGCGGTTGGAGACCCATCACCAACAACTTTTATTTCACCATCTTTTCCCTACGCAACTTCCAAAAGTGGCGGAGGAATTTCTAATTCCCTAGCTCTGGCTACCCCTTCAAGGGATTTATAACCGTGAGTATTTGTATCTATGTATGTAAGTCCTTTATTTCAAATGAATTTTTTTCTGAGGTAAACAAAAGAATGAAATACATTAATATTAAATTATTAATAAATTTGGTACCTTAATGGTATCCTACACAAATTGGTAACTTCAAAGTAATTACTAAAAAAAATATGTTTATTTATCACTGTTATATACAGTGTACAAATTCATCTACTTGTACGGAACTGAAAAGCACTACCACGATTTGTTAGAGAAGATGTACAAGGTGGTTTAGGTATCAAGTATTTTGCTATGATATCTATGGTTTGGTGGGTAGGTGACGCCGTTTTAGTAGGGAGCTTCTAGATCTGGAGGTCACGGATTTGATCGCCTCTAAGGGCCAAATTATGCTTTTTTCTTTGTTTTGGATTGAATATAGTCTCGAATCAGTATTACATACTACTAATATTAAGTTGTGTTTCCTTTTGAGCTCACTTTATCTATATAATATGTACCTGTAAATGTATTTTTGACTATAGTATATATTTAATCCATGATAAGAAACTTATCGCGAATGATCTTTTATCAAGCCATCTGTTTAATTTTCTACATTCCGAGAGGGTCCGTCCATGTTTTTAAGATACCCAATATACTAAAAAAAGGCATTTAAAAAATAGGAAAATAAATTTAATTCATAAATCAATATTAGCAGGATACGTCCACTCAGGGTATTCGAACAAACCATGGGAAAAGTTTGCATTCATATGGTGTTGCAAAAAGTTTAGTTCAGTTTGAGTCTAATCGAAGTGGTTTGATGCAATTTCCATTGACTGGCAAATTGCAAGTTGAAAAACGACGCTGTTCGTCAATTATTAGACGGAATCAAGAGAATTTAGACCGTCCGTTTTAGAGATTAAACAATTAAATAATAATATGAAAGTAAATGCTTGAGAAATTGGTCTGACTTTAGCGCTGGTTACCTGGAATTTAGTTTCATATGGAACCTATATTTGAGATACTAAACTGCAAAACGATACATTATTTTCATTTGGTTAGGTACAGACTGTTGATCACCGCTTTGTACGATCTTAACTTTTGCCTATCTGACAAAAATAAATCTTCCACTACCCATGTAGAGCCTATGCTCTATAATTTCTTAAACTAAATTTAAAAGTATCAAGCAAATAGATCAGCTATCCTAAAATAGCAGTAAATGCAGCCATTCTAAGGTATTGAGCCTTGTGACTTTAATTTGATACTAGCACAAAAAAAATATTACTCTTAACTTTTAATTATATAACCATTAGAAGAATAAAAACTGTACAAGTGTGAACTAAGTCGTGAACGAGGTGTTCTTTTACGATATTTAAAGCATCCTCTATATGTTACTATTATCAATATTGTATAAAACACTCACGTTTGCTGTATTAAAGATTTTTCTATATATATCGACGGCCCCTACGTAAAGTATCGTCACTGCAAAAATCGAAATTTCTGATTTTTGCATATGTAAAACGTAATAATGAGTAACTATAATGTACATTAATTGTTTTTTGTTTTTATACATTTCTAAGACACTTTTTCAATTGAATACTGTCGAAACTGTACAAATTACGCGCCAAAAACTATATTAAGTGGCAGATTCGACAGTATTCCCTAAGAGCGCTGCGCGGGCGCGACTCGAAACTACCAGACTCGACAGTTTTCTCTGGGATGTGGCGGGGGAGGACACATTTACCTTTTTTCAAGTTTTTGTTTACTTAATGAATAAAAATGAATGGTTGAGGTAAACAACTAGTCAATTAGGTTACAAAACCAAATATCAATAAGTGTGAGAGTTGTGAGACTGTCGAATGTGAGTATGAAGCTCAGAAACCTGGTAATGGAATTAGCTTTTTACGTGTGGAAATCATAAGTTTTCATCAAATTATTTACACTAGTAAAATGATACATTGCTTATATAAGTAATAAGTGCCTGATTTATGATTAAACTTATAATTAAATCGATTCTAAATCAATTCACGTGGCGAGTTTTTAGACTAACGCAGTAAACTATCGAAAATGGCAGTTTCAATTGTGTTCTTTTAAAAACATATTTTTTCTCTATCGGAACTGCCATTTTTGATAGTATACTGTGCTCTCATTAAGCACTAAAATATCGAAAGTGGTACTTGCGATGGCCTTCTGCGATTGGAAGAAATCGAATCTGCTACTTGCGATAGTTTTTTACGATATTAATGAATTGCCAATGTACTTCCGATTTTTTTAAAAACTTTTGTTTTAGTAAATAATGGAAAAAACAAATCGGCACCAGCGGGGATCGAACCCACGACCTCCGGGTATACGCCCCTGTCGCTTTGCCAATTGAGCTATAGTGTTAAGTGGCTTCTAGTGCGAAATTGTTCTTTCCTATGTTTCTTTTACACTTTTTAAGTAGTGTTAGCTTTCCCTACCTCCGATTTTTTTAAATATAGTCTACCTTTACTGATAGAACGCAAATGTTGAGAACGCCTAACTTTTACATTATTAGAATATTTTTTTGGTTCAGTGTATTAGCTTCTTACTGGAATTATCAAATTAAAAATAATCTTTAAACTCAAACTTATTTAAGTTATTAAAATTAAAATAAAAGTAATCAAAATGTTTTTTTTGTGAAAATGAAAATCTCATGTGGAGATTGTTCGAATAAATAAATTAAAAATAAAAGGAAAGAAAAATTTCGACACCTTTCCTTTCCTTTATTTATCCTTTATTTATAAAAAAATAATCCCCACATGAGGTTTTCATGAACAAAAAAAAACATTCTGATTACTTTTATTTTAATTTTAGTAACTTAAATAAGTTTGACACTGACATAGAATGGAGGTTTCTCAACGAAATTTATGAAGCCAGAAAATGCACATGTTAGTTCAGCAAACGAATTCCCAGACGAAACTCCCGACCGCGCAGAAGAGACACCGGTTCCATCTCTCACCTTAGCCCAAGCTTTTGACAGTGAACAACCACCATCTTTAGATATTTCAGACGTGCCGAGCGTTAATTCTTTAATATTAATATCTGATCCAGGAGAAATTAATTCACCTAACTCTGCTCAGGGCCATATCCCAGCCCTTAAAACAGGTTGTGAGCATAGGCACCTAAAAGTCTCCTGCCCATAGGGTTAGTATCATCCGTCATCATCATCGTATCAGCTAAAGCCTAAATAGACCATGAACGTGTGTGGTCGTAGGTCGATGAGGGTTGTGAGCATGCATATTATGCTCATATGGCTGGATCCGCGCATGACTTTGCTACGCGCAAACAAACTTATACACCTGATCCAGGTCAAAAGTAAAAGCGACCTGGTGATCAACGGATCGACGTCCAAAGGAAATTGCCAAAAAATACTGTCCAAAATTTCATCGTTAAAAGCGGAAAAACTATGCCCGCGAAAAGAACGAAAAGTCCACCTGCAAACTGAAATATTCAAGAGCATTTACAGAAGGAGTAAGACAACATATTTTTAAAGAATGTTGGCAGCTGTCGGCTCATGCAATGCAGTAGGAGTACATCAATAAATAGGTATACGGATAGAATTGAAAAAAAATAAAAACGACAGAGGAACCCTCAAGGAGACAATTCACTAGAATATATATTTTACCTAAACCTTAACATAATACTGTCTAAGACAAAAAGGGTGTGGCTTAAATTAAAATGTTTTGTGCTACCCTAGCTGCAAAAGACCAATTTATTAGAACGGTACAAGATAAACTGGACTGAACTGGCGTTACTGGAAAATACAACAGAGAAAGAGAGTGATAGTTCAATGGGTAGAACACCGGTTAACGTGCAAGCGACTAGTGTTCAAATCCCGGGTCGGGCCTACACCAATTTGTCTTTTCTAAAAACATATGTGTGGTTAATTTAACATGGTTGTTAACGGTGAGGGAAAACATCGTGAGGAAACCCACATGACTGAGTTATACTTAGTCATCTGACAGTGTATTCGTACAAAACGGCGATAGGCCTGCCCTTTATCACGTGAGTACACTGTCCATGCAAAACGTGGGTACTCTGAACACCAGAACTTTGTTCAGAAGTATTAGTACCTCTGCCAACCCCTTCGGGGATATTCAGCGTGAACGTTTATGTTATGTTACAACAGAGAAAAGCATTTAAAGCACCCAAAGAAAACTGTCGCGGAAATTATTCGGACTATTTGTGACCATGTCTGGGCATTTCAACAAGTTGAGTCCCATTTCACAAAAAAAAACAGCAAATTTGTTGACAATTCAATGAGATTTGCTAAGTGGTTTATTATGTACAAAGAGTGGCCAGAGTTAAATAACTACAGCAATCAATTCGAATGTTTTAGACATGAAAACCTCATGCGGGGATTATTACTAATAAATAAAAGATAAATAAAGGAAAGAAAAATTTCGACACCAGCCACAGCAATCAAGCAGAAAATGGGCGACAATACCGTCAATAGTTAATGACAACATGACTTATACATTTTTGGTTCGAAAATAATGCTAGTACCTAGGTTTAATAAGATCTATTGTTTTATGAAAATAATTTTACTACTTATTTTTTACTAGCTGACCCGACAGTCTTCGAACTGTCATAAAAGTTTAGTATGAACTGAAGTATCTATAACAATGAAAATAAGAAATCGTACCGCGATGCAGAAAGCAACGCAATATTCATTATTCATACAATATGCTTTCAATTATCTTTATTCATACATATTCGCATAGTTGAATGTGATAAAGAAGGATTAGTGCATCCTTTTATTCTAACCTAACACAAAAGCAAAAAAAAAAACGCAAAAAGACTTTGACCACCCGGGATTCGAACCTGGGTCTTTCGTACTTAGTGTTTACCAAACGGTATACCGCTACGCCACGCAGACATTTGTGTAAGACTCAAATTTGTGATATCCTATATATCTAGAAGTCATACTATTGACAAAGAATTAAATGGACAATTATTTTGATGAAAATGGATGAAACCCTTATTTTTTCCAAAAAGACTATTAATGAAGAGTCCGATAAAGTCGGTCGATGAAAAAATTAATCGTGAAAATATGGGGAACCATATAAAAGTTAAAGTTATGTTTTTTTATGCTCCTGTGGGAACCCTTGCGAAATCCGGGATAAATTATATCCTATATGTTGGCCAGGTAATAATAATAGTAATAATAGTAGTTGAGGATTTTTTTTTAGATAATTTTATGAAGAATATTTCCGCCACACATGATTTCTATGTAAGTTTAACCATTAAGGCTGCACACGCGACGGAAGCTTAAAAAATGGAGTAACTTCTCCCGTTTTCCCCAAATTTCCCAAAATTCCCCTTTACTTCTCTGCTGGAAAGTATACAAAAACCTGCGCAGGAGTATGAAGAATGATTGTACCAAGTTTCGTTAAAATCCGTCGAGTAGTTTTTGTTTCCATAAGGAACATACAAACCGACAGACAGACAGACAGACAGAAAGACAAAAATTTTACTGATTGCATTTTTGGCATCAGTGTCGATCCCTAATCACCACCTGATAGTTATTTTGAAAATATATTTCATGTACAGAATTGACCTCTCTACAGATTTATTATAAGTATAGATAGATTACTTAAATCTGATAGTTTGTTATTACGAGTAACATGCTCGTAAGACTGCTGAGTATATAAGTCACTATAACATACATAGTTATTAGTTTTCAATAGTTATTACTTGCCCATTAGTTTAGACCCTAGAATCCCATATATTATTAATAATTTCTAAAATCTTTCGTTATTTTTATCAATATATTTTATATAAGATAATTTTATTTTAAGTAAGGAAAGTTTTTTTTTCATACCTCAGTCATGCTAATGCAAGCAAACTTGTTCATATTATTTTCGTGCACCTGTTACTTATTACAATGCATGTTTTGTTACTATACAAAAACAACATAAAATCAAAAACCCTGTTGTTTTCTTGGTAGAAAAGTATCTTCATATCCGCATTATACCTTAAAAATGCTATTGAATGTACCAGTTTTAGTTACATCGTGACGAAGAATATTATTGTAATTACCACTTACTATACCTAGGCAATTGCAAATGACCTAGAATAATATCGAAACTGCCACATTCGATAAAACGCCGCTTAATACTGACGAGTTATAACATTGAAAATGAAATATCTAGAAAAAAAATATATATTTAAAATAACACATTAAGTAATTAAATTAAGTATAAAATAGTCATGTAATTTCAAGTATTGTATTTTACAAAATGTTAGTATTTACTTTTAAAATCAATTTTCTAACTTTGAATTGCTCTCCTGTAAAGTTAAGGTTTTGCAGTTACGATACTTTACGTAGGGGCCGTCGATATATTTTCCGGTTTTTCAATATTTGTTGTAATAGCTGCAACAAAAATACAAAAAGTATTTTGGAAAATTCACAATATAGCCAGGTAACAGACGAAAAGACAATAAAATATAAGAATAGAGTGGGACTATTTGTACAGAAACCTAAAACGATTATTTTCCTAATGACTAGTTTTTGCTGGCCATTGATAGACATTTATTTTTACTTATTTCTGAAATATTGAATGATTAAAATTCTATACCAATAAAATTCAAATACCATCGTAATTAATAATGCAAATATAAGCGGTAAAATATTATTCTAGTGTCATCTACAAGATTTGAGTTTTTTTAACATCCAAGTTAAGCTACGCGTAGAACGGGTAGCGACCTCGCGACGCACCAAGTGACATACGCAGTTCCAACGGTGGGCGCTAGATGGCGCGAGTAGATTATGGCATTATTTTTATATATTTTTATAATTCGCATAAGATTTTCAAATATTTACATTGTACATGATGGGCAACAAATAAATATGCTTCTTCATACACACATATCTACCCGGCTATAAATCCCAGAAAAGACTCGTGAAAGTTTCAGAAAATATGAAATTTGAGAGTTATTTTTTAAAGAGGACTTAGATAAAGATATCATAGTAAACGATGGTTGATGATGGGTCTCCATCTCTCAACAAAGTCGTCTCGTACGACACACACGCGATATGAGATAGTCCTATTCTAAGCTGATTCTATTCTAATTCTATTGTTTCATTCATTTAAAGACAAACATTTTTCTTCTTCTGTATATAATTTTGGTAGAGGACGTTATAAGTTGATCTACTACCCCGCACTATCACGGCAGGCCGTGGTAGAATATGTACTAATCACCCTATGCAGGGTCAGCTAGAGTCCCTTGGTGAGTATATTGGCTGTGATGATGATACAATATATAAAGAGTTCGGTAATGATGAATAATTATATTACTAACTGATCATTGTATATTTTTTTCTGTAATTGAAACCTACACTATTATAGTCAGTTAGGCAATCTTACGAATTCAAGTCTTAATTGTTTTGTAACATAGAGGCAAGATTTGTTAATTACTTAACGATAGTCATGAAGTGCATTTATGATACTTCATCATTAATAAACATAAAAATGAAAGCTTTGTAAGTTGTGTTTGCGTATCCCAGAACCTACTAAGACGATGTTGATAAAATAATTCACTAATACAATGG